>SJYT01051535.1:74426-96388 GCA_006410635.1 Cephalophus harveyi | reverse complement strand
CAGCAGTGGCCACAGGACTGGAAAAGGTCAGTTTTCATTCCAATCCCAAAGAAAGGCAATGCCAAAGAATGCTCAAACTACCGCACAATTGCACTCATCTCACATGCTAGTAAAGTAATGCTCAAAATTCCCCAAGCCAGGTTTCAGCAATACATGAACTGTGAACTTCCAGATATTCAAGCTGGTTTTAGGAAAGGCAGAAGAACCAGAGATCAAGTAGCCAACATCCGCTGGGTCATCGAAAGAGCAAGAGAGTTCCAGAAAAACATCTGTTGCTGCTTTATTGACTATGCAAAAGCCTTTGACTGTGTGGATCACAATAAACTATGGAAAATTCTGAAAGAGATGGGAATACCAGACCACCTGACTGGCCTCTTGAGAAACCTATATGCAAGTCATTGGTGATTGGAGCCATGAAATTAAAAGACACTTACTCCTTGGAAGGAAAGTTATGACCAACCTAGATAGCATATTCAAAAGCAGAGACATTACTTTGCCAACAAAAGTCTGTCTAGTCAAGGCTATGGTTTTTCCAGTAGTCATGTATGGATGTGAGAGTTGTACTATAAAGAAAGCTGAGTGCTGAAGAATTGATGCTTTTGAACTGTGGTGTTGGAGAAGACTCTTGAGAGTCCCTTGGACTGCAAGGAGATCCAACCAGTCCATCCTAAAGATCAGTCCTGGGTGTTCTTTGGAAGGAATGATGCTGAAGCTGAAACTCCAGTACTCTGGGCACCTCATGTGAAGAGTTGACTCATTGGAAAAGACTCTGATGCTGGGAGGGATTGAGGGCAGGAGGAGAAGGGGACGACAGAGGATGAGATGGCTGGATGGCATCACCGACTCGATGGACGTTAGTTTGAGTGAACTCCAGGAGTTGGTGACGGACAGGGAGGCCTGGTGTGCTGCAGTTCATGGGGTTGCAAAGAGTCAGACACGACTGAGTGACTGAACTGAATTGAACTGAGACCATCAACTAGGCAATGCTTGTGAAAAGAGGTGGATGCTGGTGATGGAAGGTTGTAGTGTCTCCATTCCTAAACATCTATTTGTGTTCATTGGGCCCTTCACTTTGGAAAGCCTGAGATGAGAACATGTGTCCCTTGAATCTACAGTGTAATGTTGGGTTCACTGGCCTGGGGAACTGGGAGCAGTGCTCAGTGCCCTTGCCTGAGGCTTCCCCAGGTGGTCAATGTGGGTATTACCGCCTTTCTCCTCTCAATGCCCATGAGTCTAGTAACAATTACTGATCACCTTCTTGGCTATGGTTCCCTCATAGCTCAGTTGGTAAAGAATCTGCCTGCAGTGCAGGAGACCCCGGTTTGATGCCTGGGTTGGGAAGATTCCCTGGAGAAGGGATAGGCTACCCACTCCAGTATTCTGGCCTGGAGTATTCCATGGACTATACAAAGAGTTGGATTCTACTGAGTGGCTTTCACTTTTCTCAGGAGTAAGCACCACCCAGGACTTCAGGGACAAAGAAATGCATCAAAGCCCCCTGGCCCCTGGCTCAGAAGAGAATGGGCAGCTAAGGCCATGAGTACTGTATGACTGAGGAAGGGCTTTGATGGCTTGTAGGGCAGGCTCTGTGGGAAGCCAGAAGAGAGACATCTTCATGGGGAAGAAAATGATGTTGGAGGTGAGGGTTGAAAGCAGAGGCTGCAGGCCCAGTTGTGCAGGGGAGTGGTGCTCAGGAGCACAAGGAGCTGCAAGCCTAACTTTCTGGAGCTGGTCGAGGGACAGAAGGTGAGGGAGGTCACAGAGAGAGGCATTTCAGTTCAGTAGAAGGGACAGCTTCTAACACCAGGCTGTCTCACCCAGCAAGCAGAGAAGAGGCCGAGAGCTCCTGTCAGTGGGTAGAAATGCACACCATAGTTTGGAGGGTTGTGGCCAAAGGCCTGAACCATTCCTGCACTGTCTGCCGAGCCAGCCTCTGCCTTGGTTCCAGTCCTTCCCCAGTTTGGAGTCAGGGACCCCACAGATGGTGGAGCTGGCCATAGGCAGCCCCCGTCCCAGGCACACACTCTGGCCTCTGCCCCCTTGGCTTGTCCACTTTGGACCCTCCATCCAAATCAGGCTTCTCTGCAGCTGTTGGCCCCCATCCCCACTGGCTCAAATTCTGTGTTGGGCCACAGTCATTTCAAAAGCTGATGATGGATATGTGCCTCACCTGCCAAAAGACACACACTCACAGATGCCCAAAAGGCTGCGTCCAACTTATGGGGTTCACAAGACCTCCCGAATCCACACAAGAATGCCAGGCCTGGAACCTCTACTCCAACTAGGCCCGCTGGCTGCCCTGTTTCCCGTTCCTTGGGCTGCTTCCTTTGCTTGCAGCTGTCATTCTAGGATGCCAGGCCAGGCAGGTGGTGACCTGTTTCCTGAGCTCCGCTCTCCACTGTGGGGACACTGGTTGGCTCTGCCTGCAAGGAGCTCCCGGCCTGGGTGGGGAGACCAGAGGAAAGACAATTTCCAGTCAGGAGAATCAGGGTAGCATGCATGACAGGGGCAGAGAAGATTGGCTGGAGCATGGCAGGTGTCCAGCCAGGGGGAGAAGCTGGCAAGGTGGGCTGGGCACAGGCTGTTATGGATACATCACAGAATGGATTCAGGAGAAAACTGGGCCCCACTAAAGTGTTTTGGCAGAAGACAGGCAGGGTGTGGATCTGTTTCAGGGAGGACACCTGGATGGGTGTAGAGTCTGGACCAAAGCGGGCAGACAGATCAGCTCAGCCGTCCCAGTATATATGACCCAGGTATGGATGGGCCAGGGGCAGAACTAGGTCAGCCTGGCTGGGGAGGGGAGAGGGCCTGAAATGAGAGAGCTCTCCAATGGACATGCAGCACTGGGTCTGTAGCTGTTCCCAAGCTTGGAAACAAGGGCCTTCCCTCAGGCCTGATTCTACAGACTGGTGCCTCGGGGGAGAGGCACAGACTGGGTCAGTTACCCAGGGGTCATTTTAGGGATGTGTGCTCCAAGGCTACGGTGGCAGGAAAGAAAACAGGACGGTGAGGTGGGCATGTTCAGCCTTACAGGGGCTGAGGTGAGGTTCTAGCTGGACTCACGGACCTGCTGGGAGACCACTTCAGTGGTTCAGAACCAAAGGCGGGGCTTGTGAAACAGAATCAGTTCTTTGGTGGGCCCCCACTTTCTGACAAGTCCCCAGGGGTGTGCAGAGCCCATGGTTCCCTGGTGGTCACACTTTCCCCAAACAGGTGAGGGCCCAGAGCATTTTGGTCCTCGGTGCTCCTCAGTGAGGTCCACAGCTTCAGTCTTCCCGGCCTGAGACCTTCCTTCCAGTGGCTCCAAAAGTGAAGTCTTCCATTCTGTGCCCTGGCCTTCTCCTCCCTCTCACCCAGCAGAGGAATCCTACAGCAAGCTGACTCCTTTCCAGGTCCTTCCACCGAGACTCCATTTCTAGTTCCATGGATGGCTGCATCACTGCTCGAAGTGTTACTTCCTATCTGGGCTCCCAGGCTCTTTTTAGGGTGGCTTTTTGCCCCATTGCTTGAACTGTCAATGATTTCCCAGGCTGATAAGATAAAGTTCACCTAACCTCTTTAGCTTGACCAAACTTCTACTAGGGCTTCCCTGACAGCTCAGTTGGTAAAGAATCTGCCTACAATGCAGGGGACCCCATTTCGATTCCTGAGTCGGGAAGATCCGCTGGAGAAAGGATAGGCTACCCATTCCAGTATTCTTGGGCTTCCCTGGTGGCTCAGCTGGTAAAGAATCTTCCTGCAATGCATTAGACCTGGGTTCCATCCCTGGGTTGGGAAGATCCCCTGGAGAAGGGAAAGGCTACCCACTTCAGTATTCTGGCCCGGAGAATTCCATGGACTGTATAGTCCATGGGGTTGCAAAGAGTCAGACACGACTGAGCAACTCTCACTTTCAAACTCCTACCGCTCCATGTTCCTCCAAGTCACAGGACGCTTCCATACTTCAGAGACACAACACACTGCTAATGAAACTATGACAAACCAATGCCCGTGAACCTGACCTTTTACCTTGAAACACCATCTAGGGGCCTGTACCCAGTGACTCTTCAACTTACACGGTCTTGGCTGGAAGCCATGTATCCCTCCTCAGAACTTACACCACCTGGTCTTATTTCCTGTCTTGTATTACAGGGCCTTCTGAATGTATCTTAACTCCTCTATTCTAAGTGCCTTAGGCCAAAGATCTGTCTTATTTCTGTCTGTGTTCCCTCACCCTAGCAGTTCAGTTTCCCCCTAGGTTGGGATGAAGTTTGTATCACACACACTGCATGGCATATACAATACCTTCAGTTTATTCCAATCTCCCCAAGTGCCTCCCCACCCTTGGACAGAGGTAGAGGAAAAAAAACCAAAACAGACGTCTTTAAGATTACATTTCAATGAGTCTAAGAAGAAACCGGGTTCTGTAAGAATAACAAAAAATAAAGAACACCGATCCACTGTATGTGCTGATTTTGGGGAACTGCCCTAAAGGGTTCTGTGAGCATGAGCTGTGAGGAAATAGCCCTTTCTGTATCATCTCCAAGCAGATAAAGGAGAGGCTCTTCTCTCTGACCTTTCCCATGGCTTCCTGTCTACCTGCCCTGTGACCCACCTTGCCATTAAAAGGACAAGAGGGCTCTGTGGATGATAAGAAAGGTGTCCACGAAAGAATGCTTTATGAAAAATAACGCGAGCAGGCACAGCAGCTGTACCTGAGAGAGGACTCGGGAGCATGCAAGGAGGCGAACAGCCAGCAGTCTTTCCCCCATGGGGATTGGGGGTTTATAGTTGTTCAAGCTTTCTAAGCTTTTTCTCTCAACTCTGTGTCTATTTGAAATGTACATTTGACGCCTCACATAACTTCTGCTTTTTCTAGGGTATTTGTCATCTGTGGCTCCTTGAACAGTCTGCATGGAAATAAATCTAGGACCCCCTTCTCAATCAGCAAATGGCTGTTTCTTCCCTATAGCTTCTTCGGTTGTGCACAGGGGACACTGGAATGATTAAGGAACCCAGGGGCGGAGAGAACACAAAACACTATGAATAGGAAGCTGCGGCCCTGTTTTAAGAAATCTACATCCAGTCCTACGAAGAAGATGTGTCTGCTAATTTAACTGTCCTCTTGGTCACGGAAGGGTGGATGTGCTGTCATCAAACTGGCTGGGGGAGACCTAAGCTAAGAAGACAATCACTGGAAGGAGGTTAGTTTATTGGTCTCCAGCGGAGAGAGTTATCAGCTAGGGAATGCATCGAAGGGCCAGGGCTGGGGGCACCTCACATGACCTTGCGCAGGTGATGAAAGCTCCGCACGGTCTTGTCCACAGCATCATCCATGGTGACCAGCGGCCGGTAGCCCATGAGTTTTTTGGCTTTCTCGCAGCTGTAGTAGTGGAACGTGCCAGCCAGTGCAACCCGCATGGGCGTGAAAGTGGGCTGAAGCTGGATGACAGGACTGATCACCATCACCAGGAGGGACACAAGGAGGGCTAGATAGTAGGCCAGCCAGTAGGGAATGTGGTACGTGGGGGCCTCGTAATTGAGGCCTGTCAGGATTCGGGACAGGAAAGTCCAGAAGGGGATGGGCTCGTCGTTGGTGATGTGAAAAGCCTGCAGAGAGAACCAGAAATTAGGAACTGCTTCCCAGCAGTGTGGGTAGTGGGCCATGCTTGGAGCTCAGCGGCAGCCTGCTGGCTCAGCCAAGACCAATATTTTGAGAAGCCAGAGGCCGCTCCCTGCCTGCCCACCCCAGTTCCTTTATAGGGCAGCTCAAAAGTAAGGTGGAGATTAAGCCCACACAGAGTGCAGCATTTCTGACGGCCCTCAAGTCTGCAAATGTCAGCCAGTGAGTGACAGGCCTTTTGGGTTTGCAGCTACAGGCAACTTTCTGGTGTAGTGGGGAAAGTAATGAAAGTTTAGCTGTGGGCTAGCATTTCAAGTGAAGCTTAGACTGTACTTGGGTGGGTACGCTGGTTGTTTTAATAACTGTTAATCATGGTAAAGGATCTTATCTTCAGATGCTATGAATGGGTCGTATGACCTATCTCAAATGTGCTCTCTCCCCCCGCCATGTTGAGAGTTCTGAGTCAGAAAAGGGCCGAAATCCAGGAGAGAAAAATGAGACCCCAATGGGGAGGGGATTCCAAAAGTGGGAGTGAGAAACAAGGAAGGGGGACCTAGGAGTGTGCTCTCTCATCTCTGTGTAAGAGCTGACCGTCCCTTGTCAGAGGGCTTGACCATGGCCCAGTGGGATCCTAAGGTAGGTCTGCCAGGAAGCAGGGTCAGAGAAGCAGTGTGCCAGCAGACAGGGACACACAGGAGCAGGAGGGCCAGCCACTGTTGAGCAGGTGGAAGCAGGTGAATTACCTTCCCACCCAAGGCGGTGTCCCGGGAGAGGTGCTCTGCAGCCAGGATGTGTCCATGGACCACGTTCTCCACAAAGGTAAAGTCTACCAAGTTCTTCCCGTTCCTGCAGGTGCACAAGGAATAAGTCCCCTGTGCCTGGAGCACTCAGCTGCACACCTGGCAGAGCCCCTAGGTGTGGACCCAGGGCTGCGACCCACCTTGGCAATGCCAGCCCAGGTACACCTGGGCATCCATGAAGATGTGCTGGAGGCCGGGGCTCCTGGGCCTTCAGGGCCAGAGGGATATTTAGGGGCCAACCTATGAATCTGAAAGCCCCTAGCCCTGCCTGCCCCATCCTGGCATGGCCTATGCTAGCGGTGTCTTCTCTGGGCTCCAGTTTGGACAGCAGCTCTCAACTCCCTCCAGGGCACTGTGGGCTAATGCGTTGCTCTGGCCTCAAGAGTTCTCTACTATCTCTTTCTAGTCCTGTGGCAGGGTGGCTGAGCGAGAGGCAGGGAGGCAAGGTGGCAAAACACAGGAATAAGGGGGGAAAGAAAGGAAGAAAAGAGAATGAGGGAAGGATGGATGGATGGATGGATAGAAGGAAAGAGGGAAAGAAAGATGTACTTGGGACACAGAACCACTCTCATCACCTGCAGAGGCCCAGAGGAGGAATGTTAACACCTCCCCTTGCCTTCCTAGATGCAAGGAAAGTGGAGGGCCTAGCCCTTGACCCTGGGACAATTGTTTCCCCTCTGAGTCAGTTTCCTGAATTTCCAAACACGGACACAAATATTTTTCCAGCCTGCCTGAGAGGGTTCATGGGGCAGAAATCCATGCCTCCCTGGAACCTGTGACTATGACCTTATCTGGAGATGAGGTCTTTGAATATATAATTAGTAAGACGAGGTTGTGCTAGAGTAGGGTGGGCCTTAAACCTAATGACTGGTGTCCTTATAAGAGGAGGGATCTTTTGGAAAAGACACACAGAGAAAAGCATGTCATGTGAAGATGGAGGCTGAGATTGAAGTGACATGTCTATGAGCCAAGGGTTGCTGGCAGCCATGTGAGGCTGGGAGCAAGACCTGGAACAGACCCCCTCAGAGCCTCCACAGGGAGCCAACCCCACCAACACCTGGATTTTGGAGTCCTGGCCTCCAGCACAGGGAGTGAATCCATTTTTGTTATTCTCCACCTCATTTCTTGTGCCAGCCACAGGAAACGGACAACAGGCAGAAGACAAGACCACAGGAGAAAAGGGCCGATGGTGACTCACCCTTGATTCAGGGGCCGGGGGGCATGGAGGGCGGCATGGGGCCAACTTACCCAATCACGAACTTCATCTTGCCTTTCTTGGCTGCCTCGATGAGAATGGGGACCAACTGGGGGTCCCTTGGGCCAAAAATGCCATGAGGGCGGATGGCTGTGGTCAGGAAATTCTTCTCGGGATCATGGGCACCCAGGACTGCCTGCAAGAGAGCAAAGGGAGGGTGTGGGTTGCAGACACTGAAGAATTCTAGACTACTTCTCTGTCCCTTTCTCTACCCCAACACCCACATCTGAAGACACAGGACAGAGAGCTGTGTCAAAGCCAGTAAGATCCAATAGAAAGGATTGGCCTTAAAGTACAGAGAAACAGGGTTTGTCTTAAAAGGAACAAAAGCTCCCAAAGATCTGTTAGGTTGTTGCTAAAAATGGAGATTGTGATGAAACAAGATGGCCCATGTCAACTCATTCTACCGCCTCACTGAGGGTTTCTACTCTACTGTGGCAAAATCCTTGCTCATGTTTTGGTCCAAGCCAGTTCAAATTACTTGCTGACTGTTCACAATGATCGGAGTAACCCAAAGGGGTCTCACTTGTGTTGACTTGTTGGGTACTCTGCTGGAAATAAGGTAAGTCTCTAAATGCCTCTGGGAGGCTCTCTGTGCTCCAAGGAGCAAGGGGACAGACCCAGGACTGAAGCTTGCAAATGGTGAGGCCTCCACCTCTGCACTGAAAGGCCCTTGGATTTCCCAGCAGATGAGCTCTTCTGGGATGTTCCAAATTGGAGTAATAGTAAACAGACGAGGGGGCAGCTGGTGCTCAGACCATGCAGGGAGACTCAGGCCAATTCAGTGTTAAACTTTGCTTCCATATGTACTGGCTATGAAAGGAAACCTCAGTGGGTGTGGTCCACTACCAACACCTGGGAGAGTCACTCACAGCTGCCCAACTAAGGTAAGCTGCCCAACTAAGGTAAGCTGCCTGTGGCTGATGACACCCATGGTCCGCAGTGTAGGGTGTCCACCCGGTTATATTCTCCTGGACATTAGTCCTGGAGCTGGTGACTGTCAACAGTCCCCGTTATGTGGCCCAGACCACTGCTAAAATCAGGAGTTCCCTAGTGAAGCTGACTTGCCAAGTGGAAAACCACTTTCTCTTAAAATAAAGCAAGATCCTTCCATTGTTTGCTTTTTTTTTTTTTTTTAAAGAGGAGGCGGTGCAAGAGTACTAGGAAGGTGTATTCAAATGAAAACACACTTGAGTGTTTGGCTGAATTTTGCCTGCCACTTTGGTGAAGTCACTCAGCCGTGTCCAACTCTTTGTGACCCCATGGACTGTAACCTACTAGGCTTTTCCGTCCATGGGATTCTCCAGGCAAGAATACTGGAGTGGATTGCCATTTCCTTCTCCAGAGGATCTTCCCGACCCAGGGATCGAACCCAGGTCTCCCGCATTGGAGGCAGACGCTTTAACCTCTAAGCCACCAGGGAAGCCCGCCTGCCACTTTGGATTATCGTAAAGTCTGATTTCTGGAGCAGAGGTTGAGTGCAGGCTCTAGAGCTGCATGGCCTCAGGAAGCTTCTGAATCTCTGTGTATCAGCTGTCCTCAACTGTCTTCTGTAACCTGGTGAAGATCACAGTACCTGCCTTAAGGGGTCATCATGAAGCTTAAATGAAGCAATTCCCCATAAAACACACAGAGTAGCGTCTGGCCACATTAGCATATTGTTACTATTTTTTCTGTTATCATCTTTAGAACTGAATTTCATCCACAAATTTTATTTCACAAGTTATGTAGTTAGGCTTCAGAATACTAACATTCTATGTTCATAAACATTCTTCTTAAGAATCTAAATCCTGCAGATGTTCATGGAACTCTTTTGTCACTGACTCAACCAATTGTCAGGTACGTACTCTCTCTTGTAAGATCTTTGTCTCCGTGTAGTAGTCAATGGGTTTCATGGCATAAGGGAGGTCTTCAGTTCCATTCTTGATGTCAACACCCTCAAAGGTGACACTGGCACTGCTGGTTAAAATGAGTTTCTAGCAGAGGAGAAAATTAGATGTAAAAAAATGAGTCAGGAATGATCACTATATAAACACCATGTCATGTAGGAGAGGAAATCAAATGGCACATGTTCACTTTCTTTACTATGATGTCTTCCCTTTTCAGGCCTTCTTAAAACAATGCAAAGATCACTATCTTTTGCAGGTATGAGGATTTGAGACACATTATGGTATGATGTTCTAAAATAGTAGATTTTACATTTTCCCTCATCTTATCACAACTGAGGGACAGAAGACATTTCTGCTCTCAACTTTGGCACATCAGTATACACGCACAGGCATGGTGAAATGCTGTTTGACAGGAAGGTGCTTTCTTAGGAGGGTCCCCAGCTTTCAGCTATCTGGTTAAGGGCAGGCCATCCTAAACTGAACAACATTAGCTCAAATCACATCTCTATCACTTTTATTCAACATGGTCCTGCAAGTCCTAGCCAGCATGGTAGGATAAGGCAAACAACAAAGTATTAAATATAATGATTTGAAAAGAAGAAACAAAACTATCACTATTTGCAAGTGTTGGAAATGTCTATATACAAAACACTAAAAACATACAGAAAATGTTAGACTTCAGCAAATTGCAGAGTACAAAATTGATACACAAAAATTAACTGTGTTTCTATGCAGTAGCAGTGGAAAATGAAAGATATTTCAATCACCAGAAGTGAGGTATATGGAATAAATTTAACAAAAGATGTACAGAACCTTTATGAAGTAAAGTAAAAGGTCTACTGAAAGGCATTAAAGAGAGAGAGAGAAATACATAGCAAGACTCCATATTGGAAAAGATGTCCATTCTCTCCCAAATTAGTTTTAGGTTTGATGCAATTACACTAACATTTCCAATAGGCTTGAGCTGCATGGCCTCAGGAAGCTTCTGAATCTCTGTGTATCAGCTGTCCTCAACTGTCTTCTGTAACCTGGTGAAGATCACAGTACCTGCCTTAAGGGGTCATCATGAAGCTTAAATGAAGCAATTCCCCATAAAACACACAGAGTAGCGTCTGGCCACATTAGCATATTGTTACTATTTTTTCTGTTATCATCTTTAGAACTGAATTTCATCCACAAATTTTATTTCACAAGTTATGTAGTTAGGCTTCAGAATACTAACATTCTATGTTCATAAACATTCTTCTTAAGAATCTAAATCCTGCAGATGTTCATGGAACTCTTTTGTCACTGACTCAACCAATTGTCAGGTACGTACTCTCTCTTGTAAGATCTTTGTCTCCGTGTAGTAGTCAATGGGTTTCATGGCATAAGGGAGGTCTTCAGTTCCATTCTTGATGTCAACACCCTCAAAGGTGACACTGGCACTGCTGGTTAAAATGAGTTTCTAGCAGAGGAGAAAATTAGATGTAAAAAAATGAGTCAGGAATGATCACTATATAAACACCATGTCATGTAGGAGAGGAAATCAAATGGCACATGTTCACTTTCTTTACTATGATGTCTTCCCTTTTCAGGCCTTCTTAAAACAATGCAAAGATCACTATCTTTTGCAGGTATGAGGATTTGAGACACATTATGGTATGATGTTCTAAAATAGTAGATTTTACATTTTCCCTCATCTTATCACAACTGAGGGACAGAAGACATTTCTGCTCTCAACTTTGGCACATCAGTATACACGCACAGGCATGGTGAAATGCTGTTTGACAGGAAGGTGCTTTCTTAGGAGGGTCCCCAGCTTTCAGCTATCTGGTTAAGGGCAGGCCATCCTAAACTGAACAACATTAGCTCAAATCACATCTCTATCACTTTTATTCAACATGGTCCTGCAAGTCCTAGCCAGCATGGTAGGATAAGGCAAACAACAAAGTATTAAATATAATGATTTGAAAAGAAGAAACAAAACTATCACTATTTGCAAGTGTTGGAAATGTCTATATACAAAACACTAAAAACATACAGAAAATGTTAGACTTCAGCAAATTGCAGAGTACAAAATTGATACACAAAAATTAACTGTGTTTCTATGCAGTAGCAGTGGAAAATGAAAGATATTTCAATCACCAGAAGTGAGGTATATGGAATAAATTTAACAAAAGATGTACAGAACCTTTATGAAGTAAAGTAAAAGGTCTACTGAAAGGCATTAAAGAGAGAGAGAGAAATACATAGCAAGACTCCATATTGGAAAAGATGTCCATTCTCTCCCAAATTAGTTTTAGGTTTGATGCAATTACACTAACATTTCCAATAGGCTTTATCAAGAACTTGACGAGCTGGTTCTAAAATGTGTATGAATGAGCAAAGGGCTAGGAATAGTCAAGCAGGACAGAGTTGGGGAGTGACTTGTCCTACACTAGATACTGAGGTTCACCCTAGGGCAGGGCACAGGGGCCTGGGCACAGACAGGGCCACGAAGCACGAGAGCCGGGAACGGGCCCGCAGAGACAAGCTGCACAGGGCTCTAACCATCAGGGAAGGGACGATGGTACAGTACATGCTGCTGAGCACCCAAACATCCTCTGCTTACCTCAGAACATATACAGACAGAAATTCCTAGTGGATTAGAGATGTAAATGTGGGAAGTAACACTTTAAGCCTTTGAGAAGAAAAGCAGTCAATGATCATTTCATCTCTGTTGAGAGAGATTCCCTAAATACCACATAAAACCCCCTCTTCCTACACTGCTACCCACTGAGCTATCCTGCCACTTCAGTGACTATACCAGACTGTACTGTATTTCAATACAAAGAAATCTCAAAAACATAATGCTGCGGCAAGAACAAGCGCTTTATGAAAGAAGGCAAAAAAGAAATCAAGAAGAAAGTGGCTGACCCATTTTCTAAAAAAGACTAGTGTGATGTGAAAACACCAGCTATGTTCAATATAAGGAATACTGCAAAAACACTGGTCACGAGGACTCAAGGAACCAAATCGCATCTGATGGCCTCAAAGGTCGTGTTTTTGAAGTGAGTCTTGCTGATCTACAGAATGACAAAGTAGCATTTAAAAAATTCAGGCTAATTACTGAGGATGTTAAGGGCAAAAACTGCCTAATTTCCATGCTATGGATCTTACTTGTGACAAAACGTGCTCCATGGTCAAAAAATGGCAGACCGTGACTGAAGCTCACGTTGATGTCAAGACTACTGATGGTTACTTGCTTTGTCTGTTCTGTGTGGGTTCTACTAAAAAACAACAATCAGATTCAGAAGACCTCTTAAGCCCAGCACCAGCAGGGTGCTTACCTTAGCTGGGCAGCTGTGAGTGACTCTCCCAGGTGTTGGTAGTGGACTGCACCCACTGAGGTTTCCTTTCATAGCCAGTACATATGAAAGCAAAGCTTAACACTGAATTGGCCTGAGTCTCCCTAAATGGCCTGAGCACCAGCCCCCCATCTGTTTGCTATTTACTCCATCTGCAAGAAGAAGATAGAAATCATGACCTGAGAGGTGCAAACAAATGACTTGAAAGAGGTGGTCAATAAGTTGATTCCAGATAGCATTGGAAAAGACATAGAAAAGGCTTGCCAATCTATTTATCCGCTCCATGATGTCTTTGTTAGAAAAGTAAAAATGCTGAAGAAGCCCAAATTTGAATTGGGAAAACTCATGGAGCTACATGGTAAAGGTAGTAGTTCTGGAAAAGCTACTTGGGGACAAGACAGGTGCTAAAGTTGAATAAGCTGACGGATACGAGCCACCAGTTCAAGAATCTGCTTAAAATGCAGATTTTTAACGGTGACATATAAAAGATCTAATTTGTGTTAAAAACAACAACAACAACAACAACATAATGTTGAGGGGAGAAAAAGCAAGTTGCAGGAAGATATATTCAGAATATTATTTTTACCAAGTTTTAGAATTTCTGTTTGGCTGTGCCGCATAGCATGCAGAAGGACAGCAGTGACACTGAGGATGGGTAAGGGCGGGACTGCAGCATCACTAGTAATACTGTCACCTCAATGTTGTGAGGAGTGTATGGGCGCTATATTATTCTCAGATCTTTTCTGCATGCCCAGGATGGTTGAATGAAAAACAGCAGAGTGTAATTCACAGAGCTCCAGTTAATATAGGCACAGTAGAAAGTAGTAAGGAGTGTGAGATTTACAACTGTCACTTGATTTGCTCCTCTACAAGTAACCAGGGGCTACTAATGTTGCTTAATAGGTGAGAAACCAGATTTGGAGAACTAAGTGATGCCTCTCTGGTAGTAATTCAGACCAGAGAAGGTACAATTTCCACCGTAATGTAGCTTGTTGCATTGTTATAAACCCTGGTTCTCTGGATCATCATAATGGGGTACCAGCCACTAGCAAAACAGCAGCCCTATCAGCCAAGCCCCTGATGCTTGGGGCAGTGACAGTGACATAGGCCACAGATGCCTTGCGAACAAGAGAAGAAAGCTGTTGACCAGCTTCTGGTGTCATCAGTTGGCACAATAAGAACAGGCAATGTCTGGAAAAATATATGACAGTTCCTTAAGACAGTAATGATAATCCTGTATGCAAGGCAGCAAAAGAGACATAGACGTAAAGAACAGACTTTTGGACTCTGTGGGAAAAGGCAAGGGGGATGATTTGAGAGAATAGCATTGAAACATGTATATTACCATAAGTAACATAAATGACCAATATAAGTTCGATGCATGAAGCAGGGCACTCAAAACCACTGCTCTGGGACAACTCAGAGGGATGAAGTGGGGAGGGAGGTGGGAGGGGGGTTCAGGATGGGAGACACATGTGCACCCGTGGCTGATTCATGTCGATGTATGGCAAAAACCATCACAATATTGTAAAATAACTATCCTCCAATTAAAATAAATAAATTCATTAAAAAAAATAAAAGCTTAAACACAGAATTACTATATGATCCAGGAATTTCACTCCTGGATATTTACCCCAAAGAAGTGAAAGCAGAAAGTGGAGCAGATTACTTGCATACCCATGTTCGCAGCAGCATGATTCACAATAGTCAAAACAGCCCAGGAATCTAACAAAGGATGAATGAAGAAACAAAGTGCAGCATAGCCCTCCAATAGGCTGTTATTCAGGCTTAAAAAAGAAGGAAATTTTGATCCCATTACAGCATGGATGAACCTGGAAAGTGTTATGCAAAGTCAGTCAGACACAAAAGGGCACGTGTTGTATGACTGCACTTGGGTGGGGTCCTTAGAGGAGTCAAATTCATAGAGACAGACAGCAGGATGGGTGCCAGGAGCAGCGAGAGGGGGAGTTAGTATTTAATTGGTACAGATTTCAGCCTCCTTAGGAAGACAAAAAGGTTCTGCAGATGGATGATGGTGGTGGTTGACAGCAGTGTGAATGTGCTTAATGCCACTGAACTATACACTGAAAAATGGTTAAAACGGTAAATTTTATGTTTTATATATATTATTTATATTAAAAACATGTTTTTTAAAGCATAACAAAAAACATAGCAATTTCTAAATTTTGTCACTCTTTAACCAAAGACTAATAAGGCTTAGGGTCTTCATATGGTTTGCTCAGCAGCTCCCAGGTCGAAATTTTAAGCTCTTTGCAACACTTTAGGAAGCAGGCTTGGTTAGCCCAGGAAGTGAACAAAAGCCCTAGCCCCCATGCGCTTGGGAAAAGCCATCACACATTCTTGACAGCACTCATTCCAGCTTTCCCCTTACCTGAACCCCAGCCTCTTTGCAAGTTTCAATGACATTCTTGGTGCCAATGTAATTCACTCTATAAAAGAGTTCCTTGTTGTTACTGGATGGTGGGGGTGATGCACAGTGGAAAACTGTGCTTACACCTTTCAGAGCTGGGTACAGGTCCTGGAAAGCAAACAAAGGCAAAAAAAAAAAAAAAATCACTCCCTGCTTTATACAAGTAAACAGCCTCCTTACATTCCCAGTGTCCAATCTGGGGCATGAAGGTGTCTTGCCCTTTTATACATCTCCAATCAACACAGAAATACATTCTCACTGTAAAAGATTCAAAGACACAGAAGTATATGAAGTAGAAACCATACTGTCCCTTTAACCACCTCCCTCCCCACTAACCTCAGATATGCAGATGATACCACCCTTATGGCAGAAAGTGAAGAGGAACTAAAAAGCCTCTTGATGAAAGTGAAAGAGGAGAGTGAAAAAGTTGGCTTAAAGCTCAACATTCAGAAAACGAAGATCATGGCATCTGGTGTTTGAGCGAACTCTGGGAGATGGTGATGTATAGGGAGGCTTGGCGTGCTACGATTCATGCGGTTGCAAAGAGTGGGACACGACTGAGCGACTGAACTGAACTGAAATTAGTTTTTGAGTACTTTGTTAGTTTCATCCTAAAAAAAATGTCCCAGGCTCACCTTGTACTACCTACCTCTGCCCCAGATTTCTGAATAGGATATTTTCCCAAGGAAACCTGGTTCGTTTTATGGGCAATGGTGTATAGAAAGTAAAATCTGAGTACTACAAGTGCTTATTGCTACTGGGGTATTAATCCATGATGTCCCAAAGGAAAAAAACCAAACCAGAATTAGATCTAGCCTTTACCCCTTTATTTCACTAGAAATATGATACAAAGCATAGACATGACTTTTAAGTTTGTAGTACCCACATTAAAAAAGTAAAAAGAAGCAATTCCCTGCTGGTCTAGTGGTTGGGACTGTGTGCTTCCAGTGCAGGGAGCCTGGGTTCAATTCCTGGCCTAAGAACAAGGATTCTGTGACCCTTGCAGAGCAACTAAAAAAAATAAAATGCTCAGACTGAGCAATGGGGGAGGAGGTAGGGGAGGAGGACTGTAACCCTAGAATGCCACCCACAGCAAAACTAACATTTATGAGTGAGGGGAAAATAGCAACAATAGCATGGGAGTTGGGGGGAGTGGTTTGAAGGGGCGTTGCCTTCATGGAGTGCATGTTCTCTGGGTGGGGGCAAAGATACCTAAGTTGACACAGAATATATCAGCTATGCCAAGTGTTATGCAGAAAGACAAAGTCCAGGGAGTACCTGGTGGCTCAATGTCAAAGAATCCACATGCCAATGTAGGAGATACAGGTTCAATCCCTGGTTGGGGGAATATTCCACATGCCTGTGGAGCAACTAAGCCCGTGGGCCTCAACTACTGAGCCTGCACTCTAGAGCCCTGAAACTGCAACTACTGAAGCCTGCACCCTAGAGCCCGTTCCACAAGCCAGTGCAATGAGAAGCATGTGCACCACAATGAGGAGTAATTCCCGCTCACCAAGACTAGAGAGAAGCCCGAGCAGCAGTGAAGACCCAGCACAGTCATAAATAACCACACAAACAAATGAAAATTATCTGAAATAAAAAGAAACACAAAGCCCAGCAATTTCACTTTTGGATATATACTCTGGAGTAGCAGTTGGCACACTACAGCCTGTGGACCTTTTGTCAATAAAGTTTTATTGGTACACAGCGGCCACCACTCATTTATGTATTGGCCACGGTTGCTTTTGAACTATCTGTGTAGAGTGCAGTAGTAGTGACAGAAATAACAGTTACTGATTCTCACTAGTAACAATAGGTGTGTGTGTTAAATTCTTTCGTATAACTTCACAATTTTTCAAAAAAAATTTCTCTTTTGGAAACAACTTGGCTGGCCTCTGAGCAGGGGAAGTCTGGTGGTCTCCCTTCAAGGGGCCTGGCGTGATCGGCAAGGCTAAATGGTCTGTTACCTGTTGGCTGCAAAGGTCACCCAGGAAAAACTGCACGCGAGGATTGTCAAACCCTTGCCGAATATCAAATACATTGACAGCATAGCCTCTTGCTAGCAACTGCTCCACCATGTGCTGACCCAGGAACCCACAGCCTCCAATCACCGTGCACCTCTTGGCCTGCAGAAAGAGAGGGATGGCAAGGGGTAAGGGTGTGCTGAGAATTGAAAGCTCTAAGAGCCTGGATCCACATACCATGACCAATGAAATAGCAGGTCCATCTCTTAGTTTGAAACTTTTCTTGAATCAAGTTGGAAATTTCAAATAATTCTGGTGTTTTATCACCCATGGCAACCTTCTCTCCTGGGATTAGTAAGGAGGGAAGAGATAGCAAATTATACTGAGGTAGACTTTGGTCACACTGGACGACCTGAGGCAAGTTCTCTGGCTGTCCAGTGGTTAGGACTTGATACTTTCACTGTGGTGGCCTGAGTTCAATCCCTGATCAGGGAACTAGGATTTTACAAGCCGCATGGTGTGCCTGGCTCCCCACCCCCACCAAAGTGATACCTTCTTGCTCCTGATAGCTGATCATTGGGCACTTTTAAAGAAAAAAACAAACCACACACACACACACACACACACACAATCCAAACATGCCATCCACTCAATTGACAATGTGCACTTAGAACATCAGAAAAAAGAAAGTATAGTTTCCATACTTGCAGGGGAAAGTAAGGCCCCTTTGCTCTCCAACCACTACAGGGCTGGGCTCTGTGGCTTTGGGTTCATCACCTAAACCCTTCTCCCCTTAGCACATCCATCTAAGACTATGCTGTTGCTGGTGGGGATGCAGGGAGGATCAGTGAGCTGTTCATCAGCCAGGCCCAGGGCTTTGCTTTCCCTTCTCTGAGCTCTGAGGAAGTTGACATATCAGGTGAAAGCTATGATGCTTGCATTTCAGCTCTGCAACACAGGTACATCATGCAAAATGTCTTCAGACTTTGGTGCTGGAGAAGACTCTTGAGAGTCCCTTGGACTGTAAGGAGATCCAACCAGTCAATCCTAAAGGAAATCCATCCTGAATTTTCATTGAAGGACTGATGTTGAAGCTGAAACTCCAATACTTTGGCCACCTGATGTGAAGAACTGACTCATTTGAAAAGACCTTGATGCTGGGAAAAATTGAAGGTGGGAGAAGAAGGAGACGACAGAGGATGAGATGGCTGGATGGCATCAGTGACTCAGTATACATGAGTTTGGGCAAACTCCAGGTGATAGTGAAGGACAGGGAAGCCTAGCGTGCTGCAGTCCATGGGGTCACAAAGAGTCGGGCATGACTGAGAAACCGAGCAACAACAACCCATGTACTCTTTTGGCTAAATTCCAACTCTGTTAACTGGTGATAATGGAAGGACAGAGCACCACATGCAGGATTTAAATATTTTGACTCCAGGGAGCTGATGCAAAACTGTAGCTGGTGCACGCTGATGAAGCTGGGTACAAGGGGCCCTGGAGGAGGACTTATTACACTTCTCCTCCTTGGGGTCTTTCTAAAACCATATCTGGGCTTCCTTAAGATGACAAACCCCCATTTTCTCTGAACTTATGTATAGTAAATCAAAGTTGGGGATAGAAAGTAGAGATTTTAAAGAAATTCTGCTGATTAAAAAACCAACCAACCAACTTGCTACGTATTCCTTAAATACCTATATAATTGAGACATGCAGGAGACTGTAGGGGAGACAGAGCCTCTTCTATAAATCTGCGCCTCTCAACCTGGTATCCCACCTGCAATGGAGATGGCTCTGAAGCTTCAGCATCATTTGTTCAGGCATTCATAATCTCCTGACAGAGTCAGCCTCACTATGCTACCCTCCCCACCAAAGTATCTTTTAAGCCCACTGTTGCCTATGCTTAGATGACTGCCATATATCATAGCATGCTACATTATTTACACCTTTACTAAAATTTCTAACACACGCCCAGTGCATAGGCAAATGAAATCCACAAATTCCACTCAATCTCCCTTTTGGCAATTCCTTCCCTTCCTGATCTCCCCAAGTCAGCTGCATAGGGAAAGGCAGCTTTTTAGAATAACTCCAAAGGAGTTCAGAGTCTCTTGTTTATAGTATTTGGAGTCAAAAGTTACAAATTGCTTCAAAAGGTTGACAGTCTAATTTAAGAAAAATCAAATAACCTTGCTATCATATCTAGTGTAATTTCTTTTTTAAAAACATTTATCGGAGTACAGTTGCTTTACAATGCTGTGTTTGTCCAGTACAATTTCATTTCATGATTTTAAAGTAATTCTCTCTTTGACAGAGTAATGTGGATTCTTATATTGAAATGTTGCACCCATATTGCCTGGAAAGCATGGGTCAGTGGCTATGCCAGAGAGAGTTTTATAACAATGAAAACAGAGCTGGCATTTACCCCAGAGAAGTCAGATTGTGATGGGACCATGGTCCTCGGTTACGGGAGATTATGTGAAATCATTTACTTTTCATGGCCATGAAAGATGATGCAGTTCAAGTGGGTCCAACAGACAAGAAGGAATATGTACTAATAAATAAAAATGAAATTCCAGATTGGAAACAGGTAGTGAGACTCAAGAATGGGTTATTGCGGGGAGTTAAACAATCAATACCTTGAAGACAGCTTTAAGAATAGGGAAGAAAGCCATCTAGAAAAACTATTTCATTGCAAAATGATCTGGAGATAACAGAATATTGTAGGTCACTGGGTTTCTTCCAATCTTTCCTGTTTTCCCTTTTCATTAGCAGTGGGTCCTTTTCTCAGAGAAGTCTTACACAGAATGTATGTGTAAGTTAGGATGAAACTGTTCTTTTTATTATAGTAGTTTAAATGTGTAACTTTTACTTTATTCTATAAAGTCAGTTGATGAGAAAAAAACCATCATCCTAATCCAGACTGTTTTCAGTTGCTGAGTATCAGTAAAACTCTGATGCACACAAATGAACTACAGATGGCAAGGACCTCTGGTGGTTTGTCTGAGCAGTAGAATCTCAGATTAATCCTCAATTACAGAGGCACAGAGAAGGCCTTACTCTGAGCTGTACACTAAAACCAATGTGATCTGGTGACCTGTGGCAACCTTTTGGGAAGCTTTGATTAAGTAACATCTGATATGAACACATTTTACCTCAGTGTGATTTCATGTCTGAAGTGTTAGTTCATTGAAAGTGTAATGAACCCTCCCTTCACAGATCTTTGTAAAGCGTCTCCAGGAGGCCTGACAATTCCCTCAAGTCCCCTCTGACACTGGCGAGGTTAGAGTTTAAGAGGCCTTGCTAGTGCCCTTGCTGGCCCTGGGAAGGCTTCTGCGATTATACCTAGAAGCACAGTCTAACCTGCTGGAGGCCACATGAGGACATTTAGGTGACAGGCAGTAGTTACTGCCACTTGTGTGAGTGAGGCTGCCTGGAACTGCAACTGTGTGTGCGAGCCCAGGGCAGACCAGTGAAGAAACCTCCACTCCTCACCACAAGCTGGACCCAGCCCAACTTGCAGAATTGTGAACAAAGAAACGGGTATTGTTTTAAACTGCTAAGTTCTGATAGGGTTTGTTACAGAGCAGTAATTGATACCTTAAATAAGGACATATCTTCTATAAAGAAACACTTACTTGATACTAATTAATTTAATATGGGTAACCCAGAGCTATGTTTCAATGGCATGCTGTTATGTATGTGCTAGACTTTCCCCTTATCTGGTTTTGGTTAACCTTTTTTTGTGTCAATACTCACTTTTGGAATGTCTTCTGTTGGCTCACCAGCTGCTTGTTCCATTTTCGCTCCAAATGTGGCCCTGTCTGCAATCAACGTTTGTCTCCTTAAAAACATATTTAGAGGCAGACATTTATGTTGTATAAACTGAAACATCTTTTAGCTGTTAGTGTGTTGTGTGGATAACATTCCCTCCCCCCCCAACCCTGAGTTTTCAGAGTGCTCAACTGTAGCTGCAGTTGCTGGAAGAATCACTCAGGGAACATTCCTGGGATGCAGACTGTCCTCTGAGATGGGCCTGGGTGGGCCCATAACTCACTACCATATACTTGGACTAGAGGCAGAACGGGAAGCCACTTAAATAACACTATTCATCAGTTACAATGAAAAGATTATCTATGGCATCACAGCTTTTCCCACAGCACTCACACACTTCAATTTCACTCTCTATTTCTCTAGTGTCATCAGCAGAGAAATGCACAAAATGGAGGTTCGGATTTCAGTCCCGGCACTGCCAGAAAGTGTATCAATCTGCTCAAGTCATTTTTCTTCGCTGCAACTCAATAAAACAGACTCACTGCTCATCCCCATGATGCCAAGGCATGGAATGCTGGGAGGAAGAATAAGAGGAGATGGAGCTCTCCTCCGTGGTGGAATTAAAGCTATCCTGACCATGTATGCAGAGTTCCAAAGAATAGCAAGAAGAGATAAGAAAGCCTTCTTCAGCAATCAATGCAAAGAAATAGAGGAAAACAACAGAATGGGAAAGACTAGAGATCTCTTCAAGAAAATTAGAGATACCAAGGGAACATTTCATGCAAAGATGGGCTCGATAAAGGACAGAAATGGTCTGGACCTAACAGAAGCAGAAGATATTAAGAAGAGGTGGCAAGAATACACAGAAGAACTGTACAAAAAAGATCTTCACGACCCAGATAATCATGATGATGTGATCACT
>SJYT01051535.1:0-74133 GCA_006410635.1 Cephalophus harveyi | reverse complement strand
ACTCCAGTACTTTGGCCATCTCATGCGAAGAGTTGACTCATTGGAAAAGACTCTGATGCTGGGAGGGATTGGGGGCAGGAGGAGAAGGGGACGACCGAGGATGAGATGGCTGGATGGCATCACGGACTCGATGGACGTGAGTCTGAGTGACCTCCGGGAGATGGTGATGGACAGGGAGGCCTGGCGTGCTGCGATTCATGGGGTCGCAAAGAGTCGGACACGACTGAGCGACTGAACTGAACTGACCACATATAGAAAGAACTCAGAGTGTCTGGGGCCATCAGAAACCCCCTGGGAAGTGGTCAGAGTATGGTGATGATCCTCAAGTTACAAAATGAGCTAACGACTTGAATAGACACCTCTCCAAAGAAGACACATAGATGGCCAACAGGTACGTGAAAAAAATGCTCCATGGCATTAATCATCAGGGAGACATAAATCAAAACTACAATGAGATACCACTTCACCACTGTCAGGATGGCTATTATCAAAAAGTCGAAAGATAAGTGTTAGCACGGATGTGAAGAAATTGGAACTTCTGTACACTGAATGCAAAAACAATGCAGCTGCTGTGGAAAACAGTATGGAGGTTCCTTAAAAAATTAAAATAGAACCACCAAAGTACATATGATCTAGCAACTCCAATTCTGGGTATATATTCAAAAGAACTGAAGCTAGAATCTTGAAGAGATATGAGTACTCCTAAACTCTTTGCAGCACTATTCACAATAGCCAGGATGGAAACAATCTAAGTCTTCATTGATGGATGAATGGATAAAGAAAATGTGGTATATAAATACAACAGAATACTATGAAGCCTTAACAAAGGAGGAAATTCCACAATATGAGACGCAGATGAACTTTGAGAACATTGTACCAAGTGAAATAAGCCAGTAACAGAAAGACAAATACTGTGATTCCACTCATATGAAATATCTAAAGTAGTCAAATTCACAGAATCAAAGAGTAGAATGGTGGTTGCCAGGGGCTGGCTGGGGGAGGGGAAGAGGGGCAGCTACTGATCAGTGGATATAAAGTTTCAGTTAAGCAAAATGAGTAAGCTCTAGTCTGCTGTACATTGTACCTACAATCAACAATCTATTGTACATTCAAACATTTGTTAATATGGTAGATCTCATCTTACCTGTTTTTGTAAGTGAAAGTCACTCAGTTGTGTCTGATTCTTTGCGACCCCATGAACTATACAGTCCATGGAATTCTCCAGGCCAGAATACTGGAGTGGGTAGCCTTTCCCTTCTCCAGGGGGTCTTCCCAACCCAAGGATCGAACCCAGGTCTCCTGCATTGCAGGCAGACTCTCTACCAGCTAAGCCACAAGGGAAGCCCAAGAATACTGGAGTGGGTAGCCTATTCCTTCTCCAGTGGATCTTCCCGACCCAGGAACTAAACCAGGGTCTCCTGCATTGCAGGCGGATTCTTTACCAACTGAACCATCAAGGAAGCCCTGTTCTTACAACAATAAAATAACACTTAAAAAAGAGACATTCGGATATAGGCTACAACAGGGATGAATTTATGCCAAGTGAAATAAGAACTTTGGACACATTATACTAAGTGAAAGAAGCCAGACACAAAAGGACAACTACAATAGGGGTCTACTTGTATGATGTCCCTAGAGTAGTCAAATTCTTAGACACAGAAAGTACAGTGGTGGGTGTCAAGGCCTGGAAGGAAGCAGGGAATTGGGGAGTGATGCTAAGTCGGTATCGAGTTTCAGTTCTACAAGATGAAAAGAGGTCTGGAGAAGAATGGCTGGGATGGTTGCATGACAGTGTGAACCTACTTAATGCCACTGAACTGTATACTCAAAAATGTTTAAAATGGCAAATTTTCAGTTCTGTCTACTTTATTATAAATATATTCACAAGAATACTGTGAATGGGAAAATAACTTAAACAGCAACATTGTAGGAGCTGGGATTGTTACAGATCACACAGAAGCCTCAAGTCTTTTTCCTTTAAAATTGCAGGTCTCTGAATTAAAACCATCCTTTAAAATTGCAGATCTCAGAATTAAAACCAGTATGTATGCCTTTATTCCTCTAGACACATTGGGACAAGGTCTTAAGCTAAAAGGCCTCTAGGAAAAGAGACTCACCTTTTAAGAGTGAAAGCCAAGCACCTGGCTCTACTTCTAGGATTAAATACAGAGAGAAGGGGGTGAGCCCACGGCTGCCTTCCTGCTGGGGCCAGTCCCCAGCCACCGAGTCCTGGAGACAAAAGGACAGGAGAGTCTGTCCATTTCCAACCAGGAAGAGAGAGAGACAAGTGCTCTCTCCTTCACAAACATGAGAGTCCAGGCTCTTTGTGCAGGGGAAACCCAGAGCAGCTCAGGGGAGAGCGCTGGGGTGGTCAGGGCCTGGCCTGCTCCCGTGCTTGGTCAGTGCAGGAGGCTCCAATGCAGCTGCCGTAAGCTCGACACCCTCCTCTGTGGCCAGAAGACGTCTGTCTGCACAAGAAAAAGGCCAACAGGAGTGAAGGCTTCCCCTTCCTTCTCCAAAGGACTCAATCAACTCCATCCTGTCCTTTTTGTCACTCATTCATCTCTCCACTAGTCTGTTGACTTTTAGGACAGAAAGGCCCTGGCTTTGAATCTGCTGACAAAATCAGCAGTTGGTCTGAGAGCTTCAGCTTATGCTGTTCCTCTGCCTGGAGGTGCTGCTCCCTGTCCTCTCCATGGTGAGCAGCTCCGCAGCCTTCAAGGCCGTGCTCAGTTGTCACCTCTGGGAAACTTCCTCCCCCTCTCCAGGCAAGACTAGCAGCTTCCTCAGCACCTCAGCATTGGTTTCTGTTTTCATTCTAACACTGTACACAGCTGTAGGCTCCTCACTCCCCCCAGCCCCCGCCCCATGTCCGTCTTGGCTTGCTGGGGGTGAGCCCCTGGAGGGCCAGCAAGGGCCTGGAGGGCCAGGGTGGAATTGTGCTGCAGCAGCTGGTCTGAGAGGCCTCAACCATAGAGCAGGAATCCTTCTGCTGACCTCAGTGGCTGTAGGTACACGCCGCAAGGATAGAAAAGGAGCTGCAATTTGTAAAAAAAAAAGTTGTAGAAAAGCACTCTGGTGCCAGCTCACTCCTCCACCTTTACAAGGCCACTGCCAAATAGAACCTGCAGAAGGCACAGCACCAACCTTCAGGGAGCCCGGCATCTGGGGTGGACACAGCCTTAGCAGAACACTGCAGAAGTGCCTGCGAGTTCTGATGAGAGTAAGCCCAGGCAGGGAGGCGATCCCTGAGTCAAGTTCTAAAGCCCTGGAGGCGTGAGTCAAAGAAGAGATGGGTGTCCTGAGAGATATTTCAAGGCCAGGGGTGGGAAGCATGAGGCGTTGGCACGGCCAGCCTGTTCTGTGACAAGTTGTGACAAAGTGAGATCGAAGTCAGATTGGGAGCAAAGTTCAGAACGTGCAGGTGCTGTGTGTCTAAGCAGTCATCCTATGGGAGATGCGGGAGGCTTTGGAAGTTGAAATCAAGGGTGAGTGTCAGATCACTCTGGCTACAGTGTGGGGAAGACAACACAGAGTCTGAGGCTCTGCATATGTCATGTAAGGGGAATGACAAGAGTGAATCAGAGAAAAGAATTAACAATGCCTGAAAACTAGCTAAATTTCAGAACCTTTTACAGATGAGCACAGCAGTTCCTCAGTATCCATAGGGCATTGGTTCCAGGAACCCCCGCAGACACCGAAATCCAAGGAAACTTAATGTCTCTTAGATAAAATGACAGTATTTGCATATAACCGATGCAAATTCTCTCATACAGTTCAAACAATCTCTAGATTACTCCTAAAACAATGTCAATGCTATGTAAATAGCTGTAAATACTATTTTTTTTTTTTTTTGAATTGAAATTGCTCAGTCGTGTTCGACTCTTTGTGACCCCATGGACTGTAGCCTACTGGGCTCCTCTGTCCATGAGATTTTCCAGGCAAGAATACTGGAGTGGGTTGCTATTTCCTTCTCCAGGGGAACTTCCTGACTCAGGGATCAAACCCGGGTCTCCCGCATTGTAGGCAGACGCTTTACCGTCTGAGCCACAAGGGAAGCCATATAAATTGTTGCCTATGAAGCAAATTTGATTTTTGCTTTTGAAACTTTGTGGAATTTTTTTTCCCAATATTTTCAATCCATGGATGGTTGTGAAGGAAGAAACAGAACAGGCTCCATCTTGAAAGCAGGACCCCATCTTGGGCCAGACTGTGGACTTTGAGCTATATGCCCAGTATCTATGGAAGGATGGAAGAGTCCCAGGGCTCATACCCAGACTCTCTATCACCTAAAAGAATACCCTAATTATCTGTGTAACCGAATATAATCATAAATTCTATTATGATTATTGGGGTATGACTACAGGCTTATTGATAATAGTCCACTGTTAACTACCTAGGCTTAAGGCATACGAATCACGGGTTTAAGGCACAGGCATAGAATCACGGGTTAACTTTGATTGTATATTTCTTTTCCTTTGTTCAGACTAGCTTCAGAGAATTTGGGAAGGTGGGTTTGAGCACGTACAATTAGGGTATATAAGGTTTTCACAAAAACTGGTCGGGGTCCTTGGCTAAGAGAAGACTCTGCCTTGGGCCCGCCGGTGTAATAAACTGCACTCCACTATCTGCATTGTCCTTCTGAGTGAGTTTGTTTCCTGGAATGCATGGCTACAACAATTGAATCCATGGATATGGAACCTGCAGATATGAAGGACTAACTAAGATCCCAAAAGCAACCAGTTGGGAACACAGTAATGGTCTCATTCAACAGATAAGAAACTGAGGCTTGGAGAGGTCAAGTGACTTGCCTAAAGTCACACTGCTGGTACAAGGCCAAGGCAGAACTTGTGGTTGCTCCTACATTGCCAGGCTGTCACCCCGCAGACCCACTGGGAAACAGGCTGTGGAATGACACAGAGTTGGAAGGTCTAGCAGGGGCAAAACTGGGCAGGAGGCTCAGATGCCAGGCTGAGTCTGGACTTCAGTCTGCAGTCATGGGAAACCTCTGAGGGTTTAAGAGCATGGAGGTGACCTGACCAGAACTGTTCAGTCAGATTAACCTGGTGAAGCAGGGTGGACTAGACAGGTGAGAAGCAGGAAACAGGGGGACCACTCACCACTTGTTCAATCAAGATTTACTGAGTACCTAATGTGTGTCCCCTCACTGTTCCACGTCCTCGAGTGTCAGCAGTGAACAAAACAGAGATGCCTGCACTCACAGATTCTCTTCTAGTGGATGGGCAGTAAAGAGCAAAATAAACAAGTAAAATACACAGTGACAAGCAGTATGGGAATTGTGGACTTAAAAAATACTCACAACCTAAAAGTTGAGAGTTATGTTTTATTTGGTGGGAATATTTAGGACTTCAAGCCTCGGGACAGCACCTCAAGTAACCCTGAGAGAACTGGTCCTAGGAGGCGAGAAGGGTAGCCAGGCTATATAAAAGTTCTGCAACAAACGGCAGGTAGTCTGAATATCAAAAGATTACTGTTAATTAAAGAAAACTAGACAGCTCAAGTTAAGGAATTTAGCGCCTTTCTGTGTATGGGAATATGCAAGACATGAAAGAGTCTGAGCTCACTGAAATCATTCTTTCGATTTGCATCTCAACATATCTGGGGCTGGTTTCCTGTTTCCTCAAGGCTCACCATAGGGTGGCTGCAGTCTGATGGCTGCTAGATGGCAGGTATTCTTTCTTTCCTAAAGTCCCTCACGGTTCACCAACCCATGACATCCTTTGTTTATTGATATGGCAGGAAATATTTCATTTTTCAGGATAAATGTAGAGCAAGGTGCGGAGTTTGGGTGTCCTGGGGGCTGCAATGCTAAAGAGGGTGCTCAGTGGGGGTTCACTGAGAAAGGTGATGGTAGAGCAAAGACCTACAGGAGGAAAAGAAGTGGAGGAAGCATGCATAAGGGGTAGCGAGAGCAAAAGCTCGAAGGCAGGAGTGAGTCTGCACATCTGAATCCATTCAGGGGCTGAAGGGAGCCAGGGAAGAGGAAGCCCATAAGGAAGGGCCTTGCAGATCACGGTCAGAACTCTGCCCTGCACTCATAGAGTGGTTGCTGCTGAAGGCCTTAAGTGGGAGAGGAGCAGCAGAGGTGGGAAAAATGGATAGAACTTGAAGGCTGGTAAAAGGGAAAGGGGCAGGAAAAGAGTCAAATATGACCTAAAGGTTGTGAACCTGGTTTATGCTCCAAGAGGGTAAAGGGCATAAGGTCAGAGAACACTTTCGTTTAATAAATGTCAATAAACCTCAGGCTTTTTTTCAGCCTGAGAAACGTCTGCTCTGGTTCGCTGTCTCCCTAAATATTGTGCCAACGCCCAGAGGGGATGCAGGTAAGTGCTGAGAGATCTGCCCCCTCACGCGCACACATGCTTCCTTCACTCCCTTCAAAGTCCGTTCTCAGGCCCCCAGGTCACCTTCCCGGGCTGCTTTTAGTCAGGTAAGAACTAAAGTGATCCTGTCTTGGAACCTACTTTGGGGATGGGGAGTGCTCTTGAACGCACACGCTCAAAGAAAGAGCCTCGGCTGGATTAGGCTTCTAAGTCCCAGACGTTCGAACCTCTGCGACAAGGCTCGGCACGTCCCTTCCCTTTTTTGGATCTCAGATGCCCCGTGGGTACAGCGTCTGCTCCAACACGAAAGCTTAGGTCTTCTCTGGCCCCTCGGACCCTAACTCAAGTCTCAGGTCAGACCAGGAAGTCCCCGTCCCGGATCGTCCCACCCAACCCCTTGCCTTCTAGTCCTGTCGCCGACACAAGGGTGAGGTCGCAACCCTTACCGGTCCCTAGGCGCCCCGCTGCTTGGCCCCAGCGTGTCCACAGCCTGCACCCTTAGAGCTCGAGCGGCCGGTAGCTACCTTTTTCTCCCCGCCCGCGTGAGGCGAGGATCTGCCGAGGCTCCTCCACCAAGCGGATTGGCTTGGTTCGGTGCTGGCTCCGCTAATCGGCGCTCGCGGCATAGTTCTGCCCAATGAGGCCGGGCCGCGAGGGTACTGCCCCCCGCCCTGCGCCGAGTGTTCGTCGGGTTAGCCCCACCCACCCCAGCCCTGGGCCAATGGGGAGCGGCGGCTAGCGGTCCGCCAATGGGGAGCGAGGCCACGCGCGCGGGGCGGCGGGAACGGCGCAGAGTCGGTGTGTACGTCGGTTGCCGTAACAACGGGAAGTGGAATCCATCCGGGATGGTGAGTGCTTGCTTTGGTCTCGAGCCCCGCTTTCAGAGGCTGAGCCCTTCTCAGGCCTTGCAGGGCCCCGCCGCCTCTCCTGCGCGGTTCTTGGCTTCTCTGAGAGCTTTTGCCAAAGGGTAGGGTAGGGATGCCTGCCGTCCTACTGGGCCTGTGATTCGCCACCGCCTCCCCTTCAGCCACAGCCGCTCCCCCCCGCCCCCACGAGTTCCCCTGGTCTTCTCCAGCCCCTCCAGAGACTGTCCCTGGGCAAAAAAGACTCGGATTCTCCCGAGGCCGCGACCGTCTCAGAATGTGGCCTCCTGGCCGCCTCTGCCAAAAGTTTCCGCACGGAGATGGGGCGGGGGGTGGGGGGGAGAGTTTATTATGTTTGGTTGTTAATGTGTATTTAAAACGTTAAATATAGGGACTTAGGGAAACAGTTTGAGCTTCTTGGAGAAGGCTCAAGTGTACTACGGAGAAAGCAATGGCACCCCACTCCAGTACTCTTGCCTGGAAAATCCCATGGACGGAGGAGCCTGGTAGGCTGCAGTCCATAGAGTCTCAGAGTCGGACACGACTGAAGCGACTTAGCAGCAGCAGGTGTACTAAGATAATTGAATTTTATTATTTTATGTTGACAGAATATACATCTTACCTTAGTAATATTTGGCCAAATCTAGAAGTAATCCGAAAATTGGAGAAATTAGAGCAAAGCAGAGCAGGGTTCTAGGACCTTTTTAAAATTAAGGATCCCCAAATTGGGATAACTGATTATCCGTATGCAGTAGTCCCCAGTCAGCTCCTTGGCTAGCTCTCTTTGGGGATGATTTTCAATAAGAGGTCCAAAAGAACAAGGGATCTCCTTGCTTATACAAACAATAGTAAAGAAGGAAGGACAGACCGTGCATAGAAAGATTCATTGCTCTTTCCAGTAAACCCTGATATCTCTCCTGTTAAGTTTTGAAATCCGTTGGTATAAACTATTTTAAATGATGTGGTTGTAACTGGTCTTTTGTAAAATGTGGACTGTATTACATAATATTTTGCTTCTGTGTTTGTAAAACTTATAAAGGCCTCTAACTTTAAGAAGTCAAACATGGCATCAACTACCCAGCGAAAAAGGATGAGTCCTAAACCTGAGCTTACCGAAGAGCAGAAACAGGAAATTCGAGAAGCCTTTGATCTGTTTGATGCTGATGGAACTGGGACAATTGATGTTAAGGAACTTAAGGCAAGCTCTGTATATTCCTGCTCTGCTGCCTCGAATTTCCTCTGCCTCTTTGTCTTCTGTGCTGTGTTTTCCTGTCTTTATTTACCTCAAGAATTATTAAATTAAGTGCACATATCAATTTGCTTAATGTTATAGTGATTCCTATTCATTTTAACAGGATTGTAGCAGAGGCTGGCTTACTGCTGTCAGCACTGTCATTGGTTCTGCTCCCGGGTTTAGATGTGCATGTTAAGATGATCCTATTTTCATTGTAGGTGGCAATGAGGGCCCTGGGCTTTGAACCAAAAAAAGAAGAGATCAAGAAAATGATAAGCGAAATTGATAAGGAAGGAACAGGAAAAATGAACTTTAGTGACTTTTTAACTGTGATGACTCAGAAAATGGTAAGTTAGCTAAGATGATCAGCATATTTTCCACCAATAATGGTGGACAAATTTGAATCTAGATATGAAAATGTCTTCACTGAAAAAAAGTTAATGCAGACTGGAGAGTTCAGCTGATGAAAGAGAGTATCTGTGACTGAGAACTAGGATGTTTAGTGTCTACTTGACTTTTTTCAAGGCCACAAAGTCAAAGTCATTTTACCCTCTGCAAAGAAGTAAAAGTGTGATCTTCTGTGACCCAGTACCTGTAGTCATGGAGGCTGTCACCAAGACCATGTGAGATCCTGGCAGGGAAGAGGGGATGGGCTGTCACTTTTTTTGCTCTTTCTCCAACAAGTATGTCAGTGTGATAAGCACAAGCAGTAAAACCTTTAATAGTACCAGTAATATTACAGTGTCTCGCATTTTGACAAGGCAAAGTCCCTGAACTTTAAAGTTTGAAATTCTTTCCTCTCCCATTTGTTAGTATTCTGAATAGCCTCAGCCTGAGGCTGTGTTTTTTATGCAGTGAGGATTTGGTCTTTCACCACTTCCAAGGGTGAACTCACCCATTCCTTAGTCTCCAAATGGTCCAGAGAGATGCTAAGATGTCACCTCACCTGTCACTCTCAGTCCCCTGAGTGTCCCATATAAGAAAGGTGTTCCCTTTGGTCCATTTCTCTTTGGCCTCCTGGCTCCTCCTTAGTTTGGCTCATCTACATTCTACTGGCCTGTGGAAAAGTAGCTCCATCAATGTGTCAGGTGAGCCTCCCAATGCACAGGCCTGTTCCTCCTCTAATAATCCTGTTGCTTTGAAATCATCTAATCACATCTATATTTTTCTTGAGGGACTGATTTAAAGTTCAGGAGATTTAACATTCTGTAATAACCTAGTAAAGCTGTCCTGCATTCAGAGTTGGTTCCCAGATTGCTCTTATTAGGAGCTCTCACTATCTTTAGCTACCTTTCAGGAATATTTGAAGTTGGAGCTCGAGGAGATTTTACTCTTTTCTTCTGTTAGAGTACTGGGGATCCCAATAACACTTTGTGATCTCATAACAAGTGAAATAGCCTTTTCTTTCCTTCCATCCCCTTCATCCCCACCAAGAATATCCCTCTTCTAGCAGCTTAAACAGTATATTTCCCCTAAGTCTAACTCCACCTTCTGTTCCCATAATTTAAAAACAAATCTACTTTCTCTTTGGTTTGTACAGAAAATGTTCTAAATGCAAACCTTTATATTTCCTTTTTAGCCTCTGGGTTTTTAATAATTTCATTGTTTATCTTCTTTTTCTGCCCTGGTTGCTGTGTGATCTTCTGTGACCCAGCACCTGTAGTCATGGAGGCTGTCACCAAGATCCATGTGACATCCAGGCAGGGCAGAGGGGATGGGCAGTGGTGGGGCTGCAGGACACAAGTCAATATGAATCACGAGTGTCTCCCTGTTGTCATGTGTTTTATGTTCTGCTTGTTAAGTCTGAGAAGGATACCAAAGAAGAAATCTTGAAAGCCTTCAAGCTCTTTGATGATGATGAGACTGGGAAGATATCATTCAAAAACCTCAAACGTGTGGCCAAGGAGTTGGGTGAGAACCTCTCTGACGAGGAGCTGCAGGTTTGTGATGCTCAGCCTGGAGCCCCATGTGACTTTTTTGAGTTTCATTTTCTCTGGTTACATTGGAAGAAAAATGAGTGTTCTCTTGTCACTCTGCTGACTACTTAATTTCTCTTTTCCTAGTGAGACAAACCTATGGATGCTGCTCCCAGAAAAATATACCCATGGATAGTTTTAGGTTTTAGGAATTTCCCTAGTCAGGGTGGCCTTTGAACTGCTTTCTAGGCGATGCACATGTGGCAAAGTATGACTTGGTTTTCAAATGACTTTTCAGGAACTAAGCTTAATATAAAAGTCAGCCCATTTGCAGCAGGTGGACCACATTGTTTATTCGTGCATCATTATGAAAGCTAATTACTTAGTCACACTTTCGTTACATTTATGAATTGCTCTAAGTGGAATCCTTCCTGTCCTGCAGGAAATGATTGATGAAGCTGATCGAGATGGAGACGGAGAAGTCAATGAGCAGGAGTTCCTGCGCATTATGAAGAAGACGAGCCTTTATTAAGATCAGTCTCAGCTTTTCTACCATGAGCACAGGGAACTTGGTTTAGTGCCTGCCATTGTGTGAAGCCTGGTTTTTGAAAATGTAAATTATTTTTCCCCACTGACGTCTCGGTATAACTTTAGTAACAACTCTAAATCTATTTTCAACTTTCGAAAGTGTTCTTTGAAATTGAGGTTCTTTGTAAGGTGACTGGGTGACTGCTTTAATTCCCCAGGGCAGAACAAAAGCATGTTAGAATGGAGAAAAGGGTCTTTGAGCTTTCACCCACCTGCCATTCTGCCTTGTATTGCTTAACTCTTGTCCTGCATTCCCACATTTATGCCACCGCCAAACAACTTCTTCTCAAGCACGGATTGTACCCATGTCATCACAAGCAGAGAGCATCTCTTCAATGGTTCCAATTTTAATTGACACCTGAGTGCAGCTTTCTCTTTTATAAAACCCAGTGAACTCTTACTTGCATTTGGATGTGTGTGTGTATGTATGGGCTATTTGTTTTATCTTCAAATAAAGCCTTTCTTATTTGAGCTCTTATTCTCTAAGGATGAGTTCTTTAGCCTAGATTATGAATTCAGCTTCTAAATCATTTTGTTGAAGGTAGCCTGGTAGATCCCAAACTCCTTGCCAGCCCGAGAACAGAAAACAAAATAACACTTTTCTACTGATATGAATTGGTTTTTGCCTTGGGAGCCTGTCAGTTTGTGAAATTAGTTGATCATTTTGCATCAGCCTAAATGATGCCCTAAAAATAGTTTTGGCAAAGTGTACAGCTGGAAAAGGGTCTTACTGGTAATTTGTGCTTAGGACAAATTGGTGAGAGCCAGGTGATTATGACAGTAGGTAGAGCTTAGCCAGCCTCTTGTCAGTTGATTTGCTGGGTGGTGTCTCAGAATCTCAGTGTGGATTGGGTCCAGTGACCTTGTCCAGCTTCTTCTTGGCCCTATTGGGATGAACTACAAGAGAAATCCTGGCAGATGCCATTAAAGTCTCTGCCCCATACTGAAGGTGGGGAGCAAGAAGGGATGAGGAGGAATGAAAAATGACCAACATTCACCTGCACATGGGTTTCAGACTTCTGGTAGGGCATCCTTAATGCTCGAGAGGGTTGCCTGATTTAGCCAATAAAAAGGCACCTAGGTCAGTTTGAATTCCTAATCCTGGAGAGGGTTCCCTGATTTAGCCAATAAAAAGAGGACACCTAGGTCAGTTTGAATTTCTGATCAATTTTTTTTAGTATAAGTATATCCCATTTGGCCATTTTGTTGTTTTATTCATCATTGATCTGAAATTCGGATCAATTTACCTGGGTGTCCTATATTTGAACTAGCAACCCTATGTGTGCTGTATGTTAAAGAGTGACCCCAGGCCTTGTCTCTGGACAGTAGCATCCTGGAGGGACTGCTCCTTGAGAAACGCTGAGATGTGGGGGGAGCCTTGGAGCAGGGTTCTCACATGGGCTTCACCTCTTCTTGGCTGTGTAATTTGCTGCAGGCTACTTCTCTGGGCAACCCAGGCTTCTTGTCTGTAGGGAGAAGAGTTCTGCTTAACTCAAAATCATTGGGGGGTTCAATGAAAACTTAACAACAAAGGCCTGGATTTACAGTGTCTGGGAAGGAGGCATTTCAGAAGTATTCATTCTCACTCATTCTTTTGTTGTGTTTGTCACAAGCTTTTTGTTAAATGTGGGTCCGTGAAGCTTTTTTAATTACTGTCTCCACAGTTGAGTTGACAACATTTCCTGTGAGGATTTGACCTTCGTCATATTGATGTTTTTTAATAACAGGCATATGATCTGATAAAAGACATACAGTATTGGAAAGGAGCGAAAAAAGTAGGCCCCACTTGCCATTTCACTGTTAACTGTCACCCTGGAAACATTCTTATCTCCTTCTGCCTAATGTTATCCTAAATGAAATAAAGTCAGAATTTCTTGGAGGAAGGGAGAGTGGCAAGTAACATGCTATTCCAAAGGATAGTGAAAGTGAAGTTGCTCAGTCATGTCTGACATTTTGCGACTCCATGGATTGTAGCCCATAGAATTTTCCAGGCAAGAGTACTAGAATGGCTTGTCATTTCCTTCTCCAGGGGATCTTCCTGACCCAGGGATCAAACCCGGGTCTCCTGCATTGCAGGCAGAGGCTTTACCTCTGAGCCACCAGAGATGCCCTAAGGATAAGGACACACATAATGTTTTTACCAAATCTGTGCAGTTGCTCAGTGGAGGGTCAGAAAGATGGGGATGGAGAGGGATCTGGGGCCAGTTCATGGCAGAAGAGAGCTGCAAGGGGGTAGGGAGCTGTGGACAGAGAGGAGCCTGGGGTCAGTTAGCTGGAGAGGATGGTAGGTAAGGCCAGTGAAAAGAGAAGGGAGTAGAGGTTAGTTCATACGAGGCTGGCCTAAGAGGTGTAGGGGGAGTGGTTGGGTAAACTCTGGGCAGTATGGGGGTGGATAGGAAGGGAGGGACAAGGTGGCTCAGTTCCTGAGGATGGTCTGCAGAGCTGGAGGGGGATAGTGGGGATGGGCAGAGAAAGAGAAGGAACAGGGGTCTGTCCTGTGAGTGGATCATAGAGATGTAGGGGCAGTAGGACAGAGTGGACTGGGAGGGGTAGCAGAGGTCAAGTCAACTGGGGATGGGTCAGAAAGATATTGGGGACTTCAAGGAGACTGGGAAGTAAGGGACTGAGGTCCATTCATATGAGTAGGATAAAGTAATGGGAGGTGAAAGGAGAGGGAGCAATGGTTGGTTTCTGTGTACATGGATCAGGGCTGTAGGAGCTTGGAGGTACTGAGGGGAAGGTATGAGATCATGTTCAGCTGAACAGAGAACTAGAGTGCGATCAGAGGTGATGGGGAGGAATAGGGTACAGAGTTCAGTTCATGTTGGACCAGAGAGCTGTGGGAGAGTGGGTGTAGAATTTTCATGATACAAGATTTTGACAGAGACCAGTTCACAGGAAGATGGACTAGAGAGCTGTTTGAGAGCTGCGGGGAGGGGAAAGAGGGAAGAGGAGGGAGCAGGGGTTCCTACATTGGTGCTTTAGAACTGTGGTGCTGAAGAAGACTCTCGAGAGTCCTTTGGACTGCGAGGAGATCCAACCAGTCAATCCTAAAGGAAATCAGCCGTGAATATTCATTGGAAGGACAGATGCTGAAGCTCCAATACTCTGGTCACCTAATGTGAAGAGCTGACTCATTGGAAGAAACCCTGATGCTGGGAAAGATTGAAGGCAGGAGAAGGGGGCGACAGGAAAGCCTGGTGTGCTGCAGTCCATGGGGTCGCAAAGAGTTGGACACAACTGAGTGACTGAACTGAACTGAACTGAGGAGGACTTGTGGGCTGCTTCCTAGATAAAACTCTTATTTAGACAACAGCCTTGCAGATATGTCCCTTGCCACTAGGTGGAGCCCCAGGACAGAGAGGCTCCAAGGAACGTTATGTGGAGCCCAGTGATTTAAGCTAGATATTCTCAGGTGCCTTGAGAGGGCTGTGGTTCCATCCAGCCTTGGAGTGTGATGGAGAGGATGCCACAGTGTCTAGAATCCTGGCAGGGCTGTGGACCCCTCAGAAAAGCTACCAGGTGTGAACACTGATGGAATGATAGCTTGTCTGGTTGGATACTTGAGTAAATCTAATTAAAAGAGAATAAAATGACATGTTTGCATTTCTGAGTGTTTGCAGGGGAAAATTGTTTATCTCCTACATGGCCTTATTGAGATCCCAGCTACCCTGAGCATTTCTCAAGGGAAGGGTACAAATGTGCTTTTGACTTCTTCATAGCCATGCTTTGTGCCCAGTAAGATGCTCTATTCACAATCAGTCCTCCTCATTTGCCAGTGTTGTTGATCCTGTAGCAAGGGTTTATTAACTGATTGAGGATTCCAACATTCTGTGGGTTTTTTCTGTTCATTGTGCCTTCTTATGGCCTGAATTGTCTTTCCTTAAAAGATATGTTGCAGTCCTAGCCCTCAGGACCTCAGAATGTGACTATATTTGGAGATATCTCTAAGGTGGGCCCCCATCCAATCTGACTGGAAAAGGGAAATTTGGAAATTTGTATGCAGGCATGCATAGAGGGAAGCCAATGAGACAGAGAGAATTATCTGTAAGCTAATGAGAGAAGCATGGACTAGATCCTTTCCTCACAGCCTTAGACAGAAGCAGTTCTGCCAAAGCTTTGATTTTACACTTCTAGGTTCCAGAACTGGGAGACAATAAATGTCTATTGTTTAAGGCCCAGAATCTGTGGGAGTTTGTTGTTTCAGCCCCAGCAAACTCATACGTGTCTCTCTCACTGAAAAACTTCCTTTATTCCTCCAAGTGTCTTTACCAGAATTGCACATGGTGGTGTCAAGGAAACAGAAATTGGACATGGAGGTATGCAGCCTCGCCCCCCACCTGCAGAAATGCCCCCCCCCTTAATTTAGAGTTTAAGCTTGTACATGGATGGGAGTCCATCTCCTTGGGAGATGTTGTACATGGGTGAATATTTGTGTAATCCCTCATAGAAATAGGTCGAATGATTACAAACAGCCTGAAAAGCATTGGAAAAAAGAATGACCAGAGACAGTGTGACAGAATTTCAGATGTAGTTGGGGTTGTTGATTCTCACCTGGTATCTAGAGTTTAAGAGCAATGCTTTCAGGATGAATTTGGCTCTCTGGAGAACAGACACAAACCTCATGATGGGCACTGTGAAGTAGTGGGGAAGTGTCTCTGGAGCTGGACAAGTGAAATTCCATTATGTGACCTCTGGCAAGTTATCTAGAGCATCAGTACTTCATTGGTTTCATCTGTCAAAGGGTTTTATTTTATTTTATTATAGTTGATTTACAATGTTGTTTCAGGTGCTTCAGTTTCAGGTGTAGAGCAAGGTGATTCAGCTATACATGTATTCATTCTTTTTCATATTCTTTTCCTACATAGATTCTTACAGAATATTGAGTAGAGTTCTCCATGCTATAACGCAAGTCCTTGTTGGTGATCTGTTTTATATGTAGTAGTGTGTATAGGTCAATCTCAAATTCCTGATTTACCCTTTGCTCCATGCTTCCCCTTTAGTAACCATAAGTGTATTTTCAAAATCTGTGAGTCTGTTTCTGTTTTGTAAATAAGTTCATTTATATTATTTTTTTTTAAATTTGAATCCTTGTGTGAGTGATATTGTATGATGTTTATCTTTCTCTTTCTGACTTACTTCAGTCTGTATGACAGTCTCTAGCTCCATCCATGTCTCTACAAATGACACAATTTTGTTCCTTTTTATTGGCTGAGTAATATTCCATATATGTATACCACATCTTCTTTATTCATTCCTCTGTTGATGGGCATTTAGGTTGCTTCCACGTCCTGGCTGTTGTAAATAGTGCTGCCATGAACATTGGGGTGCAAATACCTTTTCAAATTATACTTTTCTCCAGATATATGCCCAGGAATGGGATTACTGAATCACATGGTAGTTCCATTTTTAATTCTTTAATGGACCTCTATACTATTTTCCATAGTGGCTGCACCAATTTACACTCCCAACAACAGTGTAGGAGGGTTCAGAGAGGGTTTATTAATAGAATCTACCTCAAGGGCACTTGTAAGGATTAAATAGTCCAATGTATCTAAAAAGCTTGGAACAATACATTGCACGTAGTAGGCATTCAAAAAACGTTTGGTGAACAAGGAAATTCAGAATTTGGCTAAAATCCTCAACTATAGGGTTTGATAGTTAACACCATTTATGGTACAATTTATGGAGATACCTTTAGAACAAGAATTCCTAGCATGGGACACTTTTGCTTCAGAGGTCCATGAATTACCCCAAGGAGGTTCTTAAACCTCTTAAATAGCATGCATGATTTGTAGGTACAGGCAGATGGGCAACTTTCATCAGAACTAAAGAGATTCTGACACACTGCCTCAAAATTGGGCATTGCCATTTAGCGTGTGGAGGGAAATACATAAACCTGTAACATTATATTGAATTTCTTCATTCATCAAATGTTTTTTGAATCCATACCATGTGCTATACACTGTCCTAAGCTCTTTATATATATTGGAATACTTAATCCTGAATTGTGTAGTCAATTAAGGATTAATTAATGCAGGTCAGGAAGCAACAGTTAGAACTGGACATGGAACAACAGACTGGTTCCAAATAGGAACCAGTACGTCAAGGCTGTATATTGTCACCCTGCTTATTTAACTTATATGCAGAGTTCATCATGAGAAATGCTGGACTGGAAGAAACACAGCTGGAATCAAGATTGCCGGGAGAAATATCAATAACCTCAGATATGCAGATGACACCACCAATATGGCAGAAAGTGAAGAGGAGCTAAAAAGCCTCTTGATGAAAGTGAAAGAGGAGAGCGAAAAAGTTGGCTTAAAGCTCAACATTCAGAAAACGAAGATCATGGCATCTGGTCCCATCACTTCATGGGAAATAGATGGGGAAACAGTGGAAACAGTGTCAGACTTTATTTTTTTGGGCTCTTGGACTGCAAGGAGATCCAACCAGTCCATTCTGAAGGAGATCAACCCTGGGATTTCTTTGGAAGGAATGATGCTAAAGCTGAAACTCCAGTACTTTGGCCACCTCATGCGAAGAGTTGACTCATTGGAAAAGACCCTGATGCTGGGAGGGACTGGGGGCAGGAGGAGAAGGGGATGACCGAGGATGAGATGGCTGGATGGCATCACGGACTCGATGGACGTGAGTCTGAGTGAACTCCGGGAGATGGTGATGAACAGGGAGGCCTGGCGTGCTGCAATTCATGGGGTTGCAAAGAGTCGGACACGTCTGAGCGACTGAACTGAACTGAATTGTGTAGTAGTAGTAATAGTCATAGTGTGTGGTCCTCTGTCCACACAGGTATTCCCTGAAATCTGCCTCTTTCTTGGCTCTGCCCTAGTATTTACATCGGTGAGCCCCAGCATCATTTCCATGCAGAGCCTGAGACTGATGCTTTCTTGCCACCCTGGGGTCTGGGAATCTCTGCCATGGGGTCTCTGTCCCCGTCTAGACCTCCTCTCCCAACCCTTTTAGCCTTTATTAGCTTGAAAGTCAATCTTCTTCAAGGAAAATACTAACAAAAGATGATTTATTTTCTTTAAGTTTTTCTTTCTCCATACTGATGAAAAGGCCTTTTACTTATTTATCTTCAGCAATTTTTGAAAGCTTCAATCCATTTTCAGGTTTAGCCTTCCTGAAATGGTTCTTTGGGATTCATACCATTGCTTTTATTAAAAAAAAAATCAAGCAGTATCTCTTTTCTTTCATTCTATCTTTTCAATTTATTTATCATTTTTCACTTCCCTGATAGCTGCTGGAGAAGGGATAGGCTGCCCACTCCAGTGTTCTTGGGCTTTCCTGGTGACTCAGTCAGTAAAGAATCTGCATGCAGTGTGGGAGACCTGGGTTTGATCTCTGGGTTGGAAAGGTCCTGGAGGAGGGCATGGCAACCCACTCCAGTATTCTTGCCTGGAGAATCCCCATGAACAGTGGAGTCTGGTGGGCTTTAGTCCATGGGGGTTGCAAAGAGTCGGACACATCTGAGTGACTAAGCACAGCACAGCACAGCATGCCATTTATTCAGCAATAATGAGCATCTATTTTGACTCAGGCCCTTAAGTAAACAAAATACAGGCGCATGGGATTTACATTCTGGTGAAGGAGACAGCAAAACAATCTCAATAAAATAAACCGAGAAAAGAAGATAGAAAAGGATGGAGGGCTGCTATTTTAGACAGGATGGTCAGGGAAGGACTCTGTGGGGATGTTGTTGTTCAGTTGCTCAATTGTGTCTGACTCTTTGCAACCCCATGGACTGCAGCACACCAGGCTACCCTGTCCTTCACCATCTCCCTGAGCTTGCTCAAACTCAGGTCCATCGAGTGGGTGATGCCATCCAAGCATCTCATCCTCTGTCGTCCCCTTCTCCTCCTGCCTTCAATCTTTCCCAGCATCAGGGTCTTTTCCAATGAGTCAGCTCCTTGCATCAGGTAGCCAAAAGTATTGGATCTTCAGCTTCAGCATCAGTCCCTCCAATAAATATTCAGGGTGATTTCCTGTAGGATTGACTGTGGGGATGACATTCGAGCAAAAACCTGAAGCCATGAGAAGATCTGGGGAAAGAGTACTGCAGCAGAGAGAACGACAAGTACAAAGACCCATGGAACAGTGAGGAGGTCCATGTGGCTGCAGCAAAGTGAACAAAGTGAAAAATGTCAGGTTGCAGAAGGCAGGGGTTGGGTAAGGTAAGGCCTCATAAGCCCCATAAGTAAGGGTTATATTTTGCAGACGATGGACTGTCATAACTGAGAACTGAGCAGGAAGATAACCTGCATTGTACTGAAAAGTATCACACTGGTAGCTATGTTGAGTGGAGAAGGCAATGGCACCCCACTCCAGTACTCTTGCCTGGAGAATCCCATGGATGGAGGAGCCTGGTGGGCTGCAGTCCATGGGGTCGCTAACAGTCAGACATGACTGAGTGATTTCATTTTCACTTTTCACTTTCATGCATTGGAGAAGGAAATGGCAACCCACTCCAGTGTTCTTGCCTGGAGAATCCCAGGGACGGGGGAGCCTGAGGGCTGCCGTCTATGGGGTCACACAGAGTCGGACACGACTAAAGTGACTTAGCAGCAGCAGCAGCAGCAGCAGCTATGTTGAGAATTGCGTATAGGAGCAAGGGTGGAAGCATATATCTTTCTGTAATATGAGCTCATTTCCCTGCAAAGCCACATTGCTGACTTTTAAAAGTCTCATTTGGATTATCTGAGATTGGGAAATTTCTGGGATAGTATTTGCTGTGGAATTTGAAGTAATGAAGGCAGATTTCCCCTTTTCACAATCCTCCTTTTTCAGAGTCATCTTCCCTTCTAGAGTTTTTAGCAGTAGTGCTGCAAATTGTGTTGTGTGCTATTTTGCTTTCTGCCTTTTTTTTTCCTGGAGTCTGCTTTCTCAGGTCCTCTAATCTAAGTTCATGTTTGATGTCCACCCACGCTTGACTGTCATTGTTATAAACCTCAAAATGTCATTATTATTTTTCTCTCAAATTCTGGTCATTTCCTCATCCATAGTCAGGGTTAATCAATCATTCTACAGACAGTGGTCTATAACTCCCAGACCCACGATTTCCCAAACTCTTAGTCCTTTCTAATCCATAAAGAATTGGGGCAATCTTGATCCTTGAATCATCAGCATTGGGCAGGAACTATTATTACCCCATATTACAGATAAAATACCTGAGGCTCAGAAAGGTTAAGCACAGCAGCCAAGACTCAAGCTCAGAGTTTCTGGCTCTAGAGTTCATGAGCTTTCTACTCTATCACTCTGCTGTCTAAGACAACATGCTCCTTGTTTCAATTAGCTTAAATACTTTTAAGTGAAAACTAGATGGTTAAGCCTATTCTTTTTCTCTCTGGGTTGATTAACATGTTGTTCTATTCTTAATTTCTTACTTAAAATTTTGATTTTTTATAACACCTATCAAGGAAATTGCTTAAATACACCACAGCTTTCTGCTATGGGTTTGGTCTCCAAAGCAGTTCATATGACCAGTCCAACTATTAATTTTTTGTGTCAACTTGACTGAATCATAGGGTGTCAAATGTTATTTTGCATGTTTCTATGATGATGTTTTTGGATGAGATTAACATTTATATCTATGGACTAAGAAAAGCAAATTGCTCTCCTTAATGTGGTTGGGTCTCATTCAGTCAGTGGAAGGCATGAGTAGAGCAAAAAAGGCTGACAATTCCACTGAGTCACAGAGAAAGAATCTCTTCTTTGAGCTGGGACTCTGGCTCTTCCTGGGTCTCGAGTCTGCCAGCTTTCATACTGGAACCACACCACTGGCTGTCCTCATTTCTAGATCTTCACACTCAGACTGAAACTTATGCCATCAGCTCTCCTGAGTCTCCACTTGCTGACTCACCCTGCAGATCTTGAGACAAGTCAGCCTCTGTAATCCTGCCAGCTAATCTGTCCCTGTCTGTCTTTTTATCTTTCTTTCTCTCTCTCTATATATATACATATATATGTATATTCATGTAAAACAAAACCAATAAGAGATGATTTATATATATAAAACCTATTCTGGAGAACCTCAACTAATATAGCCAGCAGAGGGCAATGTCTTCTCAAACACTACCTGTTACCAATTTGAAACTGTTGGACATTTGTTTTCTTTAAGAGGGAGAAATTCTTTCTAATTCTTTTTCTTTTCCCCAGACAAAGGAAGCAATTTCAAAGAGGGAAAGGAGCATAAAGAATTGTTAGTATATGTGATAGGGAAAGGTCATTCCAAAACAGACCCAAGACTTCCTAGGTGATATGTTCTGCGTGAAAGTGAAAATGAAGTCACTCAGTCATGTCCAACTCTTTGCGACCCCAAGGACTTTAGCCTACCAGGCTTCTCCATCCATGGGATTTTCCAGGCAAGAATACTGGAATGTGTTGCCATTTCCTTCTCCATGAGAAAGATACTAAAATTCTGCTGCTAATGATAAAACTAGTCAATACAGCTTATTCTTCCAGGACATCAGTGACCATATTATAACCAGTGGGGTAAGCTATAGGGTAAGATTTCAGGGGTGGAATTTCTCTAACAGAAAGAACAGTGGAAGGGGTGGAAAGAAGGATGGAAATTGATATTAATTACATAATGTGTATATACATTATGTATAATTTTACATTCATGCCTATATAAGAATATAAATACAGAGAACAAGTTTTAAAAGGATGCACACCAAACTTTTAACAGTGGTTTTCTCTGGGGAGAAGAAGGAGGGGGCTATAGTGAAATGGACTTCTTCCTTTTAATGTGCTTTGGGCTTGAATTTCTTAAAACAAGATTGTATAAATCTTATATGACTTTTCTATTTAAAAATATTAGTAAATAACACTTCACACACACTAGGATGGCCAGAAAAAATAGAAAATAAGTGTTGGGGAGGATGTGAAAACATTGGAACCCTGGTTCATTGCTGGTAGGAGTATAAAATGGTGCAGATATTTTGGAAAATAGTTTGGTGATTTATCAGAAGATTAGACATTAAACTACCATACGACCCAACAATTCCACTCTTAGATGAATCACAAAAAGAACTGAAAGTACAGACCTAAAAAGAGTTTGCACATTCATGTTCATAGCAACATTATTTACAATAACCAAAAGTGGAAACTCAAGTGTCCATCAACAGATGAATGGATAAACGAAACATGGTTTATATAAGACAATGGAATATTATTCACCTGTAAAGAGGAATGAAAATTTGATATATGCTATAATATGGATGGACTCTGAAAACATTTTGCTTAGGGAGAAAAAATCAGATACAGAAAGACAAATACTGCGTTTGCCCACTTGTATCATGTACCTAGAATAGACAAGTACATAGAGATAGAAAGTAGAATGGGCTTCCTTGGTGGCTCAGTGGTAAAGAATCCACCTGCAATACAGGAGATGCAGCTTTGACCCCTGTGTCAGAAAGATTCCCTGGAGGAGGGCGTGGCAACCCACTCTAGTATTCTTGCCTGGAGAATCTCACGGACAGAGGAGGCTGCCACACTACAGTCCATACAGTTGCAAAGAGTCAGACATGACTGACGTGACTGAGCACAAGCATGAAAAAATAGAATACAAGTTACCAGGGGCTGAGGGTAGAGGAGGGAGAGAGGTTATTTAATGGGGACAGAGTTTTCACTTGTGATGATGAAGTTTTTGAGTATAGATAGTTGCAATGGTAACTATTTATGTCATGAAATTGTACACTTATAAACAGTTTAAATGACAAATATTATGTTACATATATTTCACTGCAGTAAAGCAACCTGAACAATTCTTAAGAGTGAGGCCTAGACCTGTGTTTGTTCATCATTGCAAATGTAGAGCCTAGTACAGTGCCTTGTGCACAGTAGGTACTCAATAGATACTTGTTGCATGAAAAATAAATGACTAATAAACTTACTTAAAAAATTGTCTTCTCATTTGGGCAACCACTGTCAATTGTCAATTATTTGATGCACAATAAGAAGTATCAATACAAGCCTGAAATTCATATATTTGGTTGTTGTTAATGGCACCCCACTCCAGTACTCTTGCCTGGAAAATCCCATGGGCGAAGGAGCCTGGTAGGCTGCAGTCCATGGGGTCGCTGAGGGTCGGACACGACTGAGCGACTTCACTTTCACTTTTCACTTTCATGCATTGGAGAAGGAAATGGCAACCCACTCCAGTGTTCTTGCCAGGAGAATCCCAAGGACAGGGGAGCCTGGTGGGCTGCTGTCTATGGGGTCTCACAGAGTTGGACACAACTGAAGCAACTTAGCAGCAGCAGCATAAAGATGGTATATCAAGTTAATGAGAGTTAACTGTTGTATCAAGCAATCTCTGTGTCTCAGTGAGCTAACTCTAGAAAGGATTATTTTTCACTCATGTCATAGTTCAAATCACTGGAGATGGCTTGGGGTGCTGCCTAGGCTTGACTCCATACAGGATATCAGGGACCAAGCTTCCTTCTGTCCAGTAGCTCCAAAGGCCCCTAGGCACTTCAAAATCTCCACTGACTTCTTTGTACATGGCTGGAAGATGAGTAAAGAGACAGATCTTGGAGGACCACATGTGAGATTTGAGTGGCCAGACCTGCAAGTTTCATAGTCTCTTTCCCGTACATTCGTTTGGTGAGAAATCAGTCACATGTCTACACTGAATCAGAAGGGATTCTGGGAAATGTATCCTAACCACAAGTAAAATAGGAAAAAAAAAAAAGGTTTTTGATGAACATGTAGAATCACCTCACATTTATTCTGAATGTTGCTGTGAGAATCCTGCAGTCCCTGCTCTTTGCCCAGTGTATTGTGTAACAGCCTTTGACCACAGCAATAAAATAGATAATACAGATGTGGGGAGCCCTCCTAGGGTGACTGTGTAGTGTGCATGCTAAGAGAAGGCTGCCCAGGACCAAAATCCTGAGAGCTTCGGTGTTTAAGAAATGGAAAGAGGAGGAGAGGCAAAGTAAAGAGACTGAAAATAAGGAAAGTGACTGCAGAGAATTTAAGGGAATGAAATGTCATAAAAGCAAGGGGAGGGTGTGTCAGGAGACAGACCTTAGCAGGAAGATTTCTGTGAAAACCAAAAGGTGGGGGCCTAGGATGAAATGTGGTAAGTAGAGGAATGTATGTAGAACATTTTTGAGAAAGTTGACTATAAAAGGATAAGAAGAGAAGGATAGTACCTAGTGGTCATGCGGAAGTGTCACGGGAATGAACTTTTATTATTTTGATTTTAATGGGAGAGAGTTGAGAATGTTTGCACATTTAAAGGGAAATAACCATAGTAAATAAAACCGGTATGGTACAAGACCAGGAAAAAAATTGATTATTGGAACAGAAGAAATGGTCTTGAAACAGACTTGAGTGTATATAACAGTTTGGTTTATGTCAGGGATGCTGTGAAAGGATGGACCATTTTTGATGTACATATGTATGTGGCTAAGTCTTTATATTTCTTTTTTTCAGAAAGGATTTAAGGACGCTTGAAAAGATATGTTCTGGTGACAACATAAAACAAATGATTAAAGAAGGAGAAAATGATATGCTGGGACAATGAGGTGAAACATGCATTTGGGTTTGTTGAGTTTAAACATCTTTGACCATTTTAAACATCAGTGCTGAGCTGATTTTAGATACCTTGATCAATTTGTGCTGTGATCAATTAGATGAGTAATTCCATTTATATAACTTGCTCTGCCATATCACTCGTCAGGCAGAGACTCACATTTATTCTGAATGTTGCTGTGAGAATCCTGCAGTCCCTGCTCTTTGCCCTGTGTATTGTGTAACAACCTTTGACCACAGCAATAAAATCTGACATGAACATTAGGCACTAACTGTTCTGACTTCAGAAACAGCTTCTAAGTCACACAAGAGCCTTGCTTTCATTTCTCTGTAATTATATCTTATTTCGGACCCCAAGTGAACCATCCTATGCTGTATTTACCCTGAAGTCTTTCTCCTAAACTGCTTGATACCCTTAAGCCTCCACATACTCTTATGTCTACAATGTCCACTTATTTCTTCTCTTCCCCAGCAGACTCATTCTTATCCTACATGATCAAGCTTATCTGTCACATACTCAAAGGAAATCTTTCATAATGGCTTGACTTGGATCTATGCTCCTTTCTGTGTTTCCCTAGCCCCTGATCTCTGTCATCGCTCTGGTTCTACTAGGTTAGCAATGTCATCTACTCCCCTGACCTTCAACTCTGCATCCTTGGGGCCCAATACCTGGCACATTCAGAGTTGTCACACTATGCATGGAAATTTTGTTGTAGAGAGGTAGGGATTTCCACTTAACAGCCACAACTATCATTTTGACCTGCATGATGATCACAGATTTCTCAAGTGTTACATTTCTGATTTGTGCAATTTTTTGGTTCTCTTTATTTTTAAAAACTTTTTATTTTATATTGGGGTATAGGCGATTAACAATGTTCTGATAGTTTCAGGTAAACAGGTATGGACTCAGCCATGCATATACATGTATCCGTTCTCCCCCAAACTCCCCTCCCATCCAGGCTGCCATATCTGTGCAATTTTTTTTCCTGTGATAGTGTATGTACATTGTACCTTGATAAAGCACTGTTAACAAAAAAATCCATCCTTTTAACCAACTACAGTTGTTTTTGCTTTCCAGGGGAGAGCCATGGTTTTCTCTGGGTAGGTAGTTCTTTGCTTAGGGAGATACTTGGCTGTCTTGGGGATGAAAGGGGAGAGTCACAGAGAGGAGAATTTCACTCCACCCCCACCCCCGCATGAAGGCAACAGAATTTGCATTTTCCTGGTACAGTCACTTTAACACTAAAGTATCTTCTAGTGTTGAAGGGCTTAGGGACCCCATGTGACTGCTACTTTGCTACTGACACTTTTCAAAGGCCTTTCATGTCCACTCTTTTGTTTGGTATTCTGGACAGAAAATGTCAATATGGCCTCATTGTCCTTCTGTGAAAGGATCTATCCAGGGTGATCATCTCAACCTGGAGCACAGGTGCCAACGACCAGGAAGCTTTGAGAAACTGGAATCTTGGGCAGAAATGTGCTGGTCATGGGCCCTGGGACAGGAGAGTCATGTCAGACGTCCCTTAGCCTATGGGTCAGCAGAGAGAAACAGATCCAGATGTTCTGAATTGGATAAGCTTCAGTGCAACCCACTCAGGCTGCCTGAGATATCAACACAGCCTTGAGTGTCAGACTAAGCTGAATCCGAGTCCTGGCTTGGGCTGCTTGGTAGCTTGCATGATCCCAAGCAAGGTACTTAATCCCTCCGAGTTGCAGGTACCTGCTCTGTGAGATGCTTGTGGTCTGTACCTCACACAAGTGGGAGCACTGAAGGACACATTAGTCTGTTGTGTGTGTGTTAGTCACTCAGTCGTGTCTGACTCATTGCGACCCCATGGACTGGAGCCCGCCAGGCTCCTCTGTCCATGGAATTCTCCAGGCAAGAATACTGGAGTGGGTTGCCATTTCCTTCTCCGGGGGATCTTCCTGACCCAGGGATCAAATCTGGGTCTCCTGCGTTGCCGGCAGATTCTTTACCATCTGAGCTACCAGGGAAGCCCCCTATTATCTGTTGGGGCCGCCATAATGAAATACCAATGATTGAGGGGCTTAAACCTATTGTCTCCCACTTCTGGAGGCTGGAAGTCTGAAAGGGGTGAGTACAGCTGTTGCTTCTGAGACCTCTCTCCTTGGCATGTAGATGGCAACCTTTTCCCTGTGTCCTCATGTGGTCTTCCCTCTGCCAATGTCCTAATCTCTTCTTCTCATAAGGACACCAGTCATATTGAGTTAGGGCCCATCCTAATGACCTCATTTAACTTTAATAACCCCTTTAAAGATCTTATCTAAAAAACCAGTCACATTCTGAGGTACTACTGTTGGGACTTCAACATAGGAATTTTGGGGGACTGAAATTCAGCCTTGAGCATATATCATCCCAGGGTCTGACAAACACGTTGTTATTGTTATTCAGTTGCTCACTCATGTCCAACTCTTTACAACCCCATGGACTGCAGCATGCCAGGCTTCCCTGTCCTTCACTATTTCCCTGAGTTTTCTCAAATGTATGCTGCTGCTGCTAAGTCACTTCAGTCGTGTCCGACTCTTAGCGACCCCATGGACTGCAGCCTACCAGGCTCCTCTGCCCATGGGATTTTCCAGGCAAGAGTACTGGAGTGGTTTGCCATTGCCTTCTCTGGCTCAAATGTATAGTGTAGAATAAAAGAAATGAGCAAGTATGTTATAATCTAATTCAATGTGTGTATGTGTGTGTGCATAAAAAAGTGTTAAATAAACTTACTCTGTAATCTTGAATATGAATGGAAATTATCACTATGAACTATGAGATATTTTATTTTTAATCTTTGTGTGTATATAATTCCTAGCACCAAACATTGACACGATCTAGAAATCAGCCCAGCAGCAATGAGCCTTCTTGAAATTCCATTTCCCACTTAAAATAAAACAACAGCAAAAACAAAAATGGAGGTCTTTGAGAATATAGCTTGTTCCAACTGTGGGGCAAGGAACATAACAGAGAAGCATGGAGCATCTTGTCATACTGCAAAATGAAGATTAGTAGGGTGGTGTTCAAAAGTCTTAGGATCCCAACTACCTGAAAGGGACTCATACTGGCCATAGAGGAGACCACTTCATGATCAGTAAGAATGAAACTGTAATTGATTAAGATAGATATAATTTGTCTAAATATACAAGCTCAAAATGATATTTTAAAATGACAATTTTGGGAGGATGCTAGAAGATTAATACTTTCTTTTGGAAATTGGGAAATAAAGGGAAAGATTCAAGCATTTGTCAGTACTTTCTTATACAAACTGTAGATGAGGGAAAGAGTGTCTTTATAGAAGTATCCCAACAAAGAAATGAAGGAGTAAGATAGCCTTGGATTATTACCATTGGCAACCTCTAATAAATTAAAAATCTAAGCATTTGGACTCTGTGGGAGAGGGAGAGAGTGGGATGATTTGGGAGAATGGCATTGAAACGTGTATACTATCATGTAAGAACGAAGCACAAGCCTATGTTCGATACAGGATACAGGATGCTTGGGCCTGGTGCACGGGGATGATCCAGAGAGATGATGTGGGGTGGGAGGTGGGAGGGGGATCAGGGATTGGGAGCTAATATACACCCATGGTGGATTCATGTCAATGTATGGCAAAACCAATACAGTATTGTAAAGTAAAATAAAGTAAAAATAAAATTAAAAAAAAAAAAAGAATCAGTGGTCACTGACAATACAAAAACAGACAACAAGATACAATGTGCCTGTTGAAGAATGCTGTTCCACCTACAATGTAGTCTTCCCCACAAAATATCAAACTTGACTCTGATTATACCTCTAAATCCAACTGCCAATGTGCAACACATGTTGAGGATACTTGGGCCTGAGTATGCAATTGATGGAATGCTGCTAAGGGAAACTCCTCAGGGCAAAGAATTTGGTTCCTTTGACAAACAAATTATGGAAAGGAATAAAAGAGAGAGGGAACACCTATAGATTAAAAGATTCTGAAAATATGTTAATGTGTGTGTGTGTATGTGAGGAGCTTCTCAGGTGGTGCTAGTGGTAAAGAACCTGCCTGCTGATGCAGGAGATGCAAGAAACGTGGGTTTGATCTCTGGGTCAGGAAGATTCCCTGGAGGAGGGAATGGCAACCCACTCGAGTATTCTTGTGCAGAGAATCCCATGGACAGAGGAGCCTGGCGGGCTGCTGTCCATGGGATCACACAGAGTCGGACATGACTAAAGTGACAGCATGCGCGCACACATTGCAAAATAAAAATTCAGGGCTGCTTGTTTAAAAATTAAATTTCAAAATGGTGAGAACAGAGCATAATACCAAGCATGCAGAGCACTTCTAAGCATAGGGCCCTTTGGGACTACCTACATTGTACGCTCTCATCCATGAGACTGCTACTGCTACTGCTAAGTCACTTCAGTCGTGTCCGACTCTGTGCGACCCCATAGACGGCAGCCCACCAGGCTCTCCCGTCTCTGGGATTCTCCAGGCAAGAATACTGGAGTGGGTTGCCATTTCCTTCTCCAATGCACGAAAGTGAAAAGTGAAAGGGAAGTTGCTCAGTCGTATCTGACTCTTAGCGACCCCATGGACCGCAGCCTACCAGGCTCCTTCATTCATAGGATTTTCCAGGCAAGAGTACTGGAGTGGGGTGCCATTGCCTTCTCCGCATCCATGAGACTAGCTTAGTTCTAACCTTGGGCCTGCTCCTTAACCCAAGCAGGTGTGTACTATGTGATCATCTTGGGGAAACTGCTTTACAAACTGCCAAGTTCTGGGCTTGAAGATTGAAGAGCTTCCTGAAGCCCAGCATGATCTAGTTCTTGGTATCTTTGGGGCCCATTTTGGACTTTTCTCATTAGTTTGCGTACTCTACTGCACTCCTTCCTCATCATCCTCTCAAGACCTCTTGCCCAGTATGCAGCCCCCTTTCACTTGGCTATTGGCCAGGTCCTTCAATCTGAAAGGATCAGAGTGAAGGGGTCTATATCATCCATTCCCGGGGCTCAGATTCACAGTTGTGCTCACGCCTCTGCCCTTGGGCTAGAGCAGTCTTGTTCTTGTGGCAGCCTGGGAAATCCCAGTGTTCCCTAGCAACAAGGCTGAACCAGAGCTGTTGCTAGGGAAACCCTGGGATTTCCATAGTTACCGAGAGCTCTGTGAGCATCTCCATTTTCATAGCTGAATATATTTGGTGTCAGCAGAAGAGGAGAAAGGAGAGCTGATGTTCTGCTGCCAAGGGGGGCTGGGCTGTTTCTTCTGAATCTCATTACCTGCACAAAGAGAAGTAAAAACATCATCAGCAGGGACAGGATCACTCCTCAAGACTGACAAATGGCTGATCTCTCTTTTTACACAGACCTCCAAAAGATGATGTTCAACTTGGTGTTAAGTAGTCTGCTGGGATCTCACCATAATATGTTGCATCTACACATCTGTGTGCCCTCCCACTGCTAGTGGCTGGATCTTACTGAGACTGTGTCCCCAGGGTCCTACATAGGGCAGGGCATCTTAACCTCTTTGCTCATCTAGGGAAGCCTGTAGCGTCTGTCTCAGAATAATGTTTCTGAATGTATTAAACAAAATAAGAAGGGTTACAAAGGAAAGCAATTTTATTGAAATACAGTTATCAAAATATTAAAAAACACAATTCTGATATTGTAAAATATAAGTACATTTTCATTGATGCATTAAATAATATGATTGAATGATAGGTCTAGTAATTATTGTAATTAGGAAGTAGTGATAAGTGTAAAGAATGTTTGGAGAGAGCTGCTGCCATGGAGACATGATATGAAAATACCAGGTATTTCTCTTGGTGACAAAGTTGCTGATCTTCCTGTAGTTGGTTGCCTGCACTAGTGAAAATAAAGAATATTCTTTCCCCCATCTAATACCACAGAGGTGAGGTGAAGTCACTCAGTCGTGTCTGACTCTTTGCGACCCCGTGGACTGTAGCCTACTAGGCTTCTCTGTCCATGGGATTCTCCAGGCAGGAACACTGGAGTGGATTGCCATTTCTTTCTCCAGGGGATCTTCCCGACCCAGGGATCGAACCCGGGTCTCCCACAGTGGAGACAGATGCTTTAACCTCTAAGCCACCAATTTCCTAAATTTTACTAGGCTGTGGGCTCTAATTTTTGACACTACATGCTGTATGAATGAATGAATGAATGCATGAACAGGTGATTAAAAAATAACTGAGTAAATTTTCCAGGTTCCTTGAGCAAGTGAGTAGCACAGTGACCCACTTGCCTTCAGATACCCTGCTTCCTTTAAGAGTTAAGGAATTTCAACAAATGGCTTGGAATAAAACAATGGGGTAACTACATGCAAAAGAATGTTGGACCCTCATCTTAACCGTATAAAAAATTAACTCAAGATTGATCAAAAACCCTAACATAAGTGCTAAAACTAAAACTCTTAGAAAACATAGAGGAGAAACTTCATGAAATCAGATATGGTAGTGGTTTTCTGGATATGACACTAAAAGCACAGACAACAAAAGGGCAAATAGATAAATTGGACTATATAAAAAATTAAAACTTCTGTGCAACAAAGGAAGCAACCAACAGAGTAAAAAGGTAACCCATGGAATGGGAGAAAATACTTGCAAATCATATATGTGGTACAGGGTTACTCTCCAGAATATATAAAGAACTTTTACAACTGAATATTAACAAAATAAACAACCCAATTTTAAAATAGGCAAAGGACTTGAATAGAAATTTCTCCAAACAAGATATACAAAGGGCAAATAAATGCATGAAAAGATGCTGAACATCACTAGTCATCAGAGAAATGCAAATCAAAACCACAATGAGATACCACCTCATATCCATTAGGATGGCAACTATTAAAAAAAACAACAGAAAATAATAAGTGTTGGCAAGAATGTGGAGAACTATCATACTGATCCAGCAATTTCTCTTTGGGTACATATCCCAAAGAATTGGAAGCAAGGTCTTAAAGAGATATTTGCACACTCATGTTCTTAGCAGAACTATTCATAATTAACTAAGAGGTGAAAGTAACTCAAGTGTCTATCAATGGATAACTGGATAAACAAAATGTGATATATAAATACATGAAATAGTACTCAGTCTTAAAGGGAAGGAAATTCTAACATCTGCTACAACATGGATGAACTTTGAGGACATTATACTCATTGAAAGAAGCCAAGCCCAAAAGGACAAATGCAATATAATTTTACTTCTATGAGGTCCCTACAGTAGTCAAGTTCATTGAGACAGAAAAGTAGAATGGTGTTTTCAGGGGATGGGGGAGGGGATGGGGAATTAGTGTTTAATGGGAACAGAATTTCAATTTTGCAAGATGAAAAGAGTTCTAGAAGTGGATGGTGGTAATGGCTGAAGAATAATGTGAATGTGCTTAATGCCACTAAACTGGACACTTAACAACAGTCATGATAGCAAATTTTATGTTATATATATTTTACCACAATTGGAAACATTGGAGGGAAAGGAGGAGGCACCTTCTTGATTTGAGAATGCCTTGTCAGGGAAAAAGGTGCCCATGAATCCTGGCAGGGGACCAACAGGAAATTAACAGCGTCTCTTCATTGTCCTGCAACCTGATAATGAGTGAGCCAGTATTTGGGACAGATGAACTGTACAACACAACTGTCTCATGGGACATCAGAGAAGGATGCCTGCTACAAGGAAGTCTTTGGAGGAAAGGGATCTGTCAATAGCTTGCAGCTCTCGGGTTTTCTACACTTCTCATTCTCAGCTCCTCAAGTCCTGCAGACTGGGCTGAGACCCACGCAGCCTTATCGGCTTCTTAGCCAAACATCTGGGGAAGTGAAGCTACAGGAGGCATTGACCCCAAATTCCACAACTGAGTCATCAGAAGGGTGGAGTGCCTGCACCAGTTTGCTCTCACAAGCCACAGAAGCTCAAGGACACAAAGGTTGTGTCCCTAGAGGCCCCCAGCATGGCAGATAAGAGCCTTGCTTGAGGGGTGAGAAGACCCTTAGCCTCAGATTGTAAACAAGTGGGGAGAGTGGCAAGATGCAAGGCTGGCTATGGGGCCAACATCCTCAGTGTGCAGGACCCTGTGAGCCAGGGAAAGGGATTTGGAACTTACTCTGAGGAAAGCAGGGAGCCACTGGAAGGTTTAAGCAGGAGAGAAATGTTATCTAATTTATTTTTTAGTTAAGATCTGTCTAATGACTGTATAGAGAGCAAAAATGATACAGGCTATGGGTGTGAGGCTCTTGCACAGCCCTCCCCACTAGGGGCAGCTCAGAGAACTGAGGCCCTGGCCCCATGGGCTTACTTGGCGCCAGCTGAGACACAGTGGGCAGAGATCCTAGCCTGCCGTCCTCTTCCAGGTGGGCTTGTGCTCCTGACTTGGAAGTGGGAGTCAGGGTTCAGGCATCAGTTGCAAACTAGTAACTGTAGGGAGGGCAGGGGGCTTCTGGTGGGCTTGGACTTGTAGGGGCTGTTGAGAGGGCCAGCTGGGAAAGCAGAGGAGTCCCTCTTTGGACAGACTGCTGCAGGGCAGGGGTGCTGGCCGGCAAGTGCCTTAGTGGCAGAGGCAATCAGGTAACTAAAAGTGAGGAGGTGCCAGGGAGATATAAATGTTGCCACTTCTCTCCCCTAATGTGGCCTTACCCTCAGGAAGAAGCTCCCTCTTATCAAGATGGTTGCCTCATGTGTCTTCCCGGGCTCTCCTGCAGAAACTTTGCTTCCTATCTCCAGCATTGTGGGCTCAGTTTACAATGCAAATTATGCATTTCTAGGGACACCATCTGCCAAGTTTTGTGATTTTGATTTCTGGCCATCACTGTCATATTCTGCAGAATTATCCAATGAAGAAAGGACTGCAAGCTCTCCACTTTATTTGGCAAAATAGAGGCAGTGGAGGCTGAAGTTACATTCATTCATCCATTTGTTTAACTAAAATGTATTGAAAATCTGCTACTTGACACAGGAAGAATCATAAGAACAGGTAAGGAGCCAGGCTTCAAATAAAGTATAAAGTCCATGACTAAACCTGTGTCCCTTCTGCCCTCTAAATTCTTGAAAGGTGCCCTGACAGCCATGAGGCATACCAGCGGGCCTATATAACCCAGTTCATCTGCCTTCTCGTGAGCAGGCTTTCCCAGGTGACAGGACCCTAGGAGATCATGGGCTCAAGTAGGCTGAGCCCAGAGCAGGGAAGAGAGATGTTCTTCCACCCCTTCTGCTTGTGGAAGTCAGAATAAGGTATGAGGCAAGTTTCAGGGATCAGGTCCCACAGCCTGGCCTTCATAGATCTATCACAGGCACCTGCAAAGCATGCAGCAGTGTCCAGGGACATTGATTTAGGGCTTAGCACACTACAGAATGACAGACCGGGGCTGGAGTGGCACGGCTTTTGCCGAGGGAAAAACCACTGCTCTCTGTCTTTCTTCTGTTTCCATTTATTGTAATTATTGGTATATCTGGATTTCTTTCTACCATCCTATTTATTCTGTGCTTGCTCTTTCTATGCATCTTTGTCCTTCTTTCCTGTTGTCTATTCTAAGTTCTTTTAAAAAATTTTTTAATTCCTCCCTCCTCCTACTAGTTTGGAAGCTAGACATTCTTTTTTTTTTTTTTTTTTGCTTTATTCTAAATATTTGGAAATTGAAATAAACAACAATGCAATTTAAAATAGCTTTAGAAAATATGAAATGTTTAGAGATAAATCCAAAAAATATGTAGATCTATACCCTGAATACTACAAAACATTGCAGACAATGCAGACATAAGTTAACTAAACTAATATACAATTTAAATTAATAAACTAAATATCCTTTTTTTTTGGCTGCACCAGGAATCCCACCCACACCCATTGCAGTGGAAGTGTGGAGTCTTAACAACTGGATCACCAGGGAAGTCCAGGTAGATGTCTTACTAAATATTGTTAATATATAAATTCTTTCTAAATTCATGGCTAGCTTAATGCAATTCCCAACTAAAAAACAAAAAACTTATAAGTATAAATTGGCAATTTGATTCTAACTTTCATATGGAAATAGATAGAACCTCCATAGCTAAAAAACTAAAAGAGGGAAGAAATATGGATGAAATTACACTACCTGATTTTGAGGCTTATTATGAGTTTTAGAACAGGCAGAGGAACCAGAGATCAAATTGCCAACATCCACTGAATTATTGAAAAAGCAAATAGAGTTCCAGAAAAACATCTACTTACTGCTTTATTGACTATGCCAAGGCCTTTGACTGTGTGGATCACAATAAACTGTGGAAAATTCTTAAAGAGATGAGAATACCAGACCACTTGACCTGCCTCTTGAGAAATATGTATGCAGGTCAGGAAGCAACAGTTAGAACTGGACATGGAACAACACAGTGGTTACAAACCAGGAAAGGTGTATATTGTCACCCTGCTTATTTAACTTATATGAAGAGTACATCATGAGAAACGCTGGGCTGCATGAAGCACAAGCTGGAATCAAGATTGCTGGGAGAAGTATCAATAACCTCAGATATGCTGATGACACCACCCTTATGGCAGAAAGTGAAGAAGAACTAAAGAGCCTCTTGATGAAAGTGAAAGTGGAGAGTGAAAAAGTTGGCTTAAAGCTCAACATTCAGAAAATGAAGATCATGGCATCCAGCCCCATCACTTCATAGTAAATAGATGGGGAAACAGAGGAAACAGTAGCAGACTTTATTTTTTGGGGTTCCAAAATCACTGCAGATGGTGACTGCAGCCATGAAATTAAAAGACACTTACTCCTTGGAAGGAACATTGTGACTAACCTAGATAGCATAATAAAAAGCAGAGACATTACTTTGTCAACAAAGGTCTGTCTAGTCAAGGCTATGGTTTTTCCAGTGGTCATGTATGGATGTGAGAGTTGGACTGTGAAGAAAGCTGAGCACCGAAGAATTGATGCTATTGAACTATGGTGTTGGAGAAGACTCTTGAGAGTCCCTTGGACTGCAAAGAGATCCAACCAGTCCATCCTAAAGGAGATCAGTCCTGGGTGTTTATTGGAAGGACTGATGTTGAAGCTGAAATTCCAATACTTTGACCACCTGATGTGAAGAGCTGAGTCATTGGAAAAGACCCTGATGCTGGGAAAGATTGAAGGCAGGAGGAGAAGGGGGCAACAGAGGATAAGATGGTTGGATGGCATCACTGACCCAACGGACATGGGTTTGGGTGGACTCCGGGAGTCGGTGATGGACAGGGAGGCCTGGAGTGCTGTGGTTCATGGGGTCGCAAAAGAGTTGGACACGACTGAGTGACTGAACTGAATTGATTCTGACCGGTGTGAGATGATACCTCATTGTGGTTTTTGATTTGCATTTCTCTAATAATGAGTGATGTTGAGCATCTTTTCATGTGTTTATTAGCCATCTGTATATCTTCTTTGGAGAAATGTCTCCAGTTCTTCTGCCCATTTTTTGATTGGTTGTTGGTTTTTCTGATATTGAGCTGCATGAGCTGCATTAATTCTTTGTCACTAAGCCTTCTTTATGGTCCAACTCTCACATCTGTACATGACTACTGGAAAAATCATAGCTTTGACTAGTTGGACTTTTGTTGGCAAAGTCAAGTCTCTGCTTTTTAATATGCTGTCTAGGTTTGTCATGGGCTTCCCTGGTGGCTCAGATGGTAAAAAATCTGTCTGCAATATGGTAGACCTGGGTTCAGTCCCTGGGTTGGGAAGATCTCTTGGAGATGGAAATGGCAAGCCACACCAGTAGTTTCATCTGGAGAATCCCATGGAGAGAGGAGCCTGGTGGGCTACAATCTGTGGGGTCGCCAAGAGGCAGACACAACTGAGCGACTAACACTTTCACTTTCAAAGGTTTGTCTTAGCTTTTCTTCCAAGGGACAGGTGTCTTTTAATTTTATGACTGCAGTCACTGTCCTCAGTGATTTTGGAGCCCAAGGAAATAAAGTTTGTCACTGTTTGCATTGTTCCCCTATCTATTAGCCATGAAGTGATGAGACTAGATGCCATGATCTTCATTTTTTGAATGTTGAGTTTTAAGCCAACCTTTTCACTCTCCTCTTTTACCTTCATCAAGAGGCTCTTTAGTTCCTCTTTGCTTTTTGCCATAAGGGTGGTTTCATCTGCATATCTGAGGTCACTGATATTTCTCTCAGAAATCTTGATTCCAGCTTGTGAATCATCCAGCCTGGCATTTTGCATGATGTACTCTGCATATGAGTTAAATAAGTGGGGTGACAATATATAGCCTTAACATACTCCTTTCCAAATATTTGGAGGTTCCTTAAAGACCTAAAAATAGAGCTACCACATGACTGAGCAATCCCACTCCTGCAAATATGCAGAGAAAACCATAATTCAAAAAGTTATGTGCACCTAATGTTTATAGCAGCACTATTTGCAATAGCCAGGATATCTATGTAACCTAATTATTCATCAACAGATGAATAGATAAAGAACATGTGGTGCATATATACAATGGAATATTACTCAGCCATAAAAAGAATGAAATAAATCCATTTGCATTGACATGAATAGACTTAGAAATTGTTATACTGAATGAAGCTAGAGAAAGACAAGTATCATATTATATCACTTAGATGGAGGGATTCCCAGTGGTTCCATTGGTAAAGAACCCACCTGCCAATGCAGGAGACACAAGAGATGTGAGTTTGATACCTGGGTCAGGAAGTCCCCTTGGAATAGGAAATGGCAACCCACTCTAATATGCTTGCCTAGAAATTCCATGGACAGGGGAGCCTGGCAGCCTGTGACAGTCCATTGGGTCACAAAGAGTGGGACACAACTGAGTGTGCATGCACACACACACATACACACATCACCTAGATGTACAACCGAAAGAAATGGTACAAATGAACTTATTTACAGAACAGGAATAAAGTCACAGATATAGAAAACAAACTTATGGTTACAAAGAAGAAGGTAGGGGGAGAGATAAATTGAAAGATTGGGATTGACATATAATAACACTACTATATATAAAATAGATAATTAATAAGAACCTCCTGTGTAGTACAGGGAACTCTACTCAATACTGTGTAGTGATCTATATGGGCAAAGACTCTAAAAAAGAGTGGAGATATGTATATATATGACTGATTTACTTTGCTATACAGCAGAAAATAACACAACATTGTAAATCAACTATACTCCAATAAAAATTAATTTTAAAAAAGGAAAAGAAAGAAAAAGGAAAAAGTACTGTAAATCAACTACACTTCAATAAAAAAATTGAGAGCACTCTTCTACAAAAAATAAAAATCTTCTGCATAATGAAGGAAATCATTAAAGTGAAAAGTCAACCTATCTAGTGGGAGAAGGTTTTTGCAAAAGATATATCAGATAAAGGTTAATATCTAAAATATATAAAGAACTCATGTAACTCAACAGGAACAAAAGACAAGCTACCTGATTAAAAAATGGGCAGAGGATCTGAATAGACATTTTTCCAAAGATGACAAACATGCAGATGGTGACAGGCACATGAAAATATGTTCAACATCACTAATTATCAAAACATCACTAATTATCAAAGCTACTATGAGACATCACCTCACACTTGTTAGAATGGTTATTATAAAAAAGATAAGGAATAACAAATGTTGGAGAGGAATTAAAGAAAAGGAAACCTTTTCACACTGTTGGTGGGAATGTAAATTGGTACAACCACTTTGGAAAACAGTACAGAAATTCCTTTAAAAATTAAGAATAGAATTACCATATAACTCAGTTATTTCAATTCTGGATATTTATCCAAAGAACGTGCTAAGTCACTTCAGTCATGTCCGACTCTTTGCGACCATTTGGACTGTAGCCTACCAGGCCCCTCTGTCCATGGAATTCTCCAGGCAAGAATACTAGGGTGGATTGCCATGCTCTCCTACAGGGTCTCTTCCCAACCCAGGAATGGAACCTGTGTCTCTTATGTCTCCTGCATTGGCAGGTGGGTTCTTACCACTACCACAACCTGGGAAGCCCATCCGAAGAACATGAAAACACTGATTTGAAAATATATATGGAATCATATGTTCATCACAGCATTATTTACAAGAGTCAAGACATGAAAACAACCTAAGTTTTCATCAATGGATGGCTGGATAAAAAAGATGTGGAGACAACATGGCTGGGCCTTGAGGATATTATGCTAAGTGAAATAAGTCAGAAAGAGAAAGAGAAGTACTGTGTGATTTTACTGATATGTAAAATCTAAACAAAACAAAACCAATGAACAAACAAAACAAAAACAAATGCATAGATACACAGAACAAATTACCAGAGGGGAAGGGAATTGGAGGTGGGTGAAATGGATGAAGGAGGTCAATTGTACAGGGAGATGGTAATTAGACTTGTGTTGATTATACCATATATAGATGTTGAACTATAATGCTGTGCATCTGAAAGTTATATAATAAAAATTATTTTCTCTATAGGAAAAAATCCTAACTTTTGAAAAGAATAAATATAAAAGATTTGATGAGAGAGGAAATATTTAATAACTGGAATTACTCAGAAATGAGGATTATGGTGTTGATAAAATAAGAATTGCTTTTTAAAATAAACTATTTTTAGAACAGTTTTAGGTTCACAGCAAGACTGAATGGAAAGTTCAGTGAGTTCCCACATACCCTTTTGCCCCACATGCACAAGCTCCGACACGATCCATATCCCACACTACATAGTATATTTGTTACAATTAACTAAAAACTGTTCCAAACGGAAATCATCAGACCCAGATGGAGTTTGAAATTTAAAACACAGTGCCATTTAATGACCTGGATAACCATGATGGTGTGATCACTCACCTAGAACCAGGAATCCTGGAGTGTGAAGTTAAATGGGCCTTAGGAAGCATCACTACAAACAAACTAGTGGAGGTGATGGAATTCCAGTTGAGCTATTTCAAATCCTAAAAGATGAAGCTGTGAAGGTGCTGCACTAAATATGCCAGCAAATTTGGAAAACTCAGCAGTGACCACAGGACTGGAAAAGGTCAGTTTTCATTCCAATCCCAAAGAAAGGCAGTGCCAAAGAATGTTCAAACTACCAGACAATTGTGCTTATTTCACATGCTAGCAAGGTAATGCTCAAAATCCTTTGCCGGGGTCCAGCCCTGGTGGATCCAGGGAATTCGAAGGGGGGACGGAGTCAGCATCTTAGGAAAGAATTATTTTATTAGAAATATAAAGAGAGATTAGGAAAGAATAGTGTAGTAGGAAAATTAGTAGAGAAAAGAGGCTGGATAACTTGGTTTACGTGGAAAACCAATAAAGTTCCAAGACAAGGAACTTGCACCATCTACATAGGCCACTGGTGCCCGCTTGAATAGCGGAGGTGCCCCATCTTGGGCTCCCTCTCGCATGGGTCTTAGAAGCCAGGGCAAATAAGTAGACATGGCAAGCTTACATGCTCCAGATGGGAATTCAGCCTGAAAGAGAGGGAGGGAGAGGGAGAAAGAAAGAGAGAGGGTCGACATGGGGGAGGCCAAGCTTGTGCAAAAACCACATAACTTTATTTTTAAAAGGTGTTTATATACCCTAAGTTTTACATAATGGAAGATACAGAGTCATGCAGGGGCAGCAGTCCTGACCCTTTCTGTATATCTTCTTGTATACAAAAGGTCTCAGGTGATTTACATTATCTTATGGCCAAGAGGCCTGTTAACACTTTATGGCTCTCTTCCTTAATGAATGTTAATCTCATTTCCCCTGAAGTGTTTTTCTTTAATCTGCATCACCCCCAAAGCACTAAAGTTACATCCCTATAGAACAAAGGTGCAGTGGGTTATAACAAAGAAGGTACTTAACTCAAAGATCTATGTTGCTACTTCTTTTGTTTTTCTATATACCAACTATATCAACAAATAAAAGATATGAAAATTTGGCAGCAAGTATTGGCTCATCAATGAAAACCTTAATCAGTTTTATTCTAATGATTTTGATTTCTCGGAAGCCCCTACATTCCTAGGATGTTTTGAGCTTCCTGTTCCTCTACGGTCAGGAGGCTGCAAACAATCACATGCGCAGCTGTAGGAGTCCTGTAGGCAGTCTAGAAAGCCATCAGAGGGGTTTTTGGATTGAAACACTCTTATTATGCCCAAGAGACTTATTATCTAAAAGCTCTAAATTAACTTTTTCCAGAAAAAGGTGGTGGGGGGACAGCTCCCTGTTAATGTCAGAAGCATAAGCGAAAAGCATAATGCAGTACGGCAGGCAGACTCTGGTTTTGGGGGTAGATGCGTGAGAAAATCCAGCGAGGCTCCCTTAAGGCCGGACTCGCCTTTGCCTGTCAGACCCCTTAACCTCATGTCCTTTGCCATGGGCAGAACTCCTCATGCTGGCTCCCGGCAATCCTTCAAGCTAGGTCTTAACAGTACATGAACCGAGAACTTCCAGGTGTACAAGCTGGATTTAGAAAAGGCAGAGGAAATAGAGATTAAATTGCCAAAATCCACTGGATCATAGATAAAGCAAGAGAGTTCCAGAAAAACATCTATATCTGCTTCATTGACTATGCTGAAGCCTTCGACTGTGTTCAGTTCAGTTCAGTTCAAGCACTCAGTTGTGTCCGACTCTTTGCGACCCCATGAATCACAGCACGCCAGGCCTGCCTGTCCATCACCAACTCCCGGAGTTCACTCAGACTCACGTCCATCAAGTCAGTGATGCCATCCAGTCATCTCATCCTCTGTCGTCCCCTTCTCCTCCTGTCCCCAATCCCTCCTAGCTTCAGAGTCTTTTCCAATGAGTCAACTCTTTGCATGATGGAGTTTCAGCTTTAGCATCATTCCTTCTAAAGATTCCAGCGTTTCTCATGATGTACTCTGCATATAAGTTAAATAAGTGGGGTACAATATACAGCCTTGATGTACTCCTTTGACTGTGTGGGTCACAACAAACTGGAAAATTCTTAAAGAGATGGGAATACAAGACCACCTTAGCTGCCTCCTGAGAAACCTGTTTGCAGGTCAAGAAAAAACAGTTAAAACTGGACATGGAACCACAGACTGGTTCCAAATTGGGAAAGGAGAACGTCAAAGCTATATATTGTCACCCTTATATGCAGAGTACGTTATGCAAAATGCCAGGCTAGCAGACTCACAAGCTAGACTCAAGATTGCCAGGAGAAATATCAACAACATCAGACGTGTGGATGACACCACTCTAATGGCAAAAAGTGAAGAGGACCTAAAGAGCTTATCGATGAAGGTGAAGGAGGAGAGTGAAAAAGTTGGCTTAAAACTCAACATTCAGAAAACTATGATGATGGCATCTGATCCCATCACTTCGTGGCAAATAGATAGGGAAATAATAGAAACATGACAGACTTTATTTTCTTGGGCTCCAAAATCACTGTGGACAGTGACTGCAGCCATGAAATTAAAAGATGCTTGTTCCTTGGAAGAAAAGCTATGACAAACGTAGACAGAGTATTAAAAGCAGAGACTACTTTGCTGACAAAGGGCTGGATAGTCAAAGCTATGGTTTTTCCAATAGTTCATAACTGATGAAGAATTGTTATCTAAAATATACAAAGAACACTTAAAACTCAGCAGCAAGAAAATTCACAACCTGATTAAGAAATGGTTTAAATATCTGAACAGACACTTCAGCAATAAAAAGTTACAGATGGAAATAAGCATATGAAAAGATGCTCTACCTCATATGTCACCAGAGAAATATAAATTAAAACAATAATTAGATATCACTGCATATCATTAGAATTGATAAATTCTGAAACACTGATAACATCAACTGCTGGTGAGAATATGGAGCAGCAGAAACTCTTATTCATTGCCAGTGGGAATGAAAGATGATACAACCACTTTGGAAAATATTTTGGAGGTTTCTTACAAAACTATACTCGTAATCACACAATCCAGCAATCATACTCATTGGTGTTTACTCAAAGTAATCGAAAACTTCTGTCCACAAAAAATCTGTACATAGATGTTTACTCTTAATCGTCAAAACTTGAATGCAACCAAGGTATACTTCAGTAGGTAAATGAATACATAAACTATGGCTTATCCAGGCAATGGGTTCATGGGAAGTCACTTCAGTCATGTCCAACTCTTTGCAACCCTTTGAACTGTAGCTGCTCAGCTCCTCTGTCCATGGGATTCTCCAAGCAAGAATACTGGAGTGGGTTGCATGCCCTCCCAGGGATCTTCCTGACCCAGGGATTGAACCTTTGTCTATTGTGACTCCTGCATTGGCAGGTGGGTTCTTTACCACTAATGTCACCTGGGAAGCCCATCCAAAGAACATGAAAACACTACTTTGAAAATATATGTGGACTCATATGTTCATCACAGGATTATTTACAAGAGCTAAGACATGAAAACAACCTAAATGTTCATCAGTGGATGACTAGATAAAAAAGATGTGGAGACAACATGTATGAACCTTGAGGATATTCTTCTAAGTGAAATAAGTCAGAAAGAGAAACACTGTATGATTTTACTCATGCATAAAAATATCTCTGTACCTCCCTCTACATTTTGCTGTGAATCTGAAACTGCTCTGAAAAGCAAATTATGTTTTAAAAAATTGTCAGACTCAAGTCCCAACATTTACATAATCACATTAAACCACATGGTCTAAATACATCAAATAGATGACAGAAAGTGGAAGAGTGAATTAAAAAAAAAAGACTCAATTGTATCTTATGCTTGAGACACAGTTCAAATATAATGATTTAAGTATATTGAAAGCAAACAGGAATATCATCAAAGCTTTATTTGTCATAGTAAAAAAGTTGTAAACAGTCAAATTGTCCTTTACTAAAGGAATGATTAAAGAAACTGCTTCTTGCATACCATGGATTACTTGCTGCTCAGTCGCTCAGTCTTGTCTGACTCTTTGTGACCCATGGACTGAAGCAAGCCAGGCTTCCCTGTCCATCATTAACTCCCGAAGCTTGCTCAAACTCATGTCCATTGACTTAATGATGCCACCCAACCATCTCGTCCTCTGTCATCCACATCTCCTCCTGCCTTCAATCTTTACCAGCATCATTCCCAAAAGGTGGCCAAAATATTGGAGCTTCAGCTTCAGTATTAGTCCTTCCAATGAATATTCAGGACTGATTTCCTTTAGGATTTAAGATGGTAGGCACTGAGAGAGGGCATCAGAGGGCAGACAGACTGAAACCACAATCACAGATAACAGGCCAGTCTGATCACATGAACCACAGCCTTGTCTAATTCAATGAAACTAAGTCATGCTGTGTGGGGCCACCCAAGATGGACAGGTCATGGTGGAGAGGTCTGACAGAATGTGGTCCACTGGAGAAGGGAATGGCAAACCACTTCAGTATTCTTGCCTTGAGAACCCCATGAACAGTATGAAAAGGCAAAAAGATAGGACACTGAAAGATGAACTCCCCAGGTTGGTAGGTACCCAATATGCTAGTGGAGATCAGTGGAGAAATAACTGATCTCCAGAAAGAATGAAGGGATGGAGCCAAAGCAAAAACAACACCCAGTTGTGGATGGGACTGGTGATGGAAGCAAGTTTTGATGCTGTGAAGAGCAATATTGCATAGGAACCTGGAATGTTAGGTCCATGAATCAAGACAAGTTGGAAGTGGTCAAACAGGAGATGACAAGAGTGAACATCGACATTCTAAGAATCAGCAGACTAAGATGGACTGGAATGGGTGAATTTAACTCAGATGACCATTATATCTACTACTGCAGGCAGGAATCCCTTAGAAGAAATGGAGTAGCCATCATAGTCAACAAAAGAGTCAAAAATACAGTACTTGGATATAATCTCAAAAATGACAGAATGATCTCTGTTCGTTTCCAAGGGAAACCATTCAATATCATGGTAATCCAAGTCTATGCCCTGACCAGTAATGCTGAAGAAGTCAAAGCTGAACAGTTCTATGAAGACCTACAAGACCTTCTAGAACTAACACCCCCAAAAGATGCCCTTTCCATTATAGGGGACTGGAATGCAAAAGTAGGAAGTCAAGTAATACCTGAAATAACAGACAAATTTGGCCTGGGAGTAACTGAATGAAGTAGGGCAAAGGCTAATAGAGTTCTGCCAAGAGAACACACTGGTCATAGCAAACACCCTCTTCCAGCAACACAAGAGAAGACTCTACACATGGACAGCACCAGATGGTTGACACCGAAATCAGACTGATTATATTCTTTGCAGCCAAAGATGGAGAAGCTCTACACAGTCAGCAAAAACAAGACCAGGAGCTGACTGTGGCTCAGATCATGAACTCCTTATTGCCAAATTCATACTGAAATTGAAGAAAGTGGAGAAAATCACTAGACCATTCGGTTATGACCTAAATCATATCCCTTATGATTATACAGTAGAAGTGAGAAATAGATTTAAGGGACTAGATCTGGCAGACAGAGTGCCTGATGAACTATGGACAGAGGTTCATGACATTGTACAGAAGACAGGGATCAAGATCATCCCCAAGAAAAATAAATGCAAAAAAGCAAAATGGCTGTCTGAGGAGGCCTTACAAATAGCTATGAAAAGAAGGGAAGTGAAGAGCAAAGGAGAAAAGGAAAGATATACCCATTTGAATGCAGAGTTCCAAAGAATAGGAAGGACAGATAAGAAAGCCTTCCTCAGAGATCAATGCAAAGAAATAGAGGAAAACAACAGAATGGGAAAGACTAGTGATCTCTTCAAGAAAATTAGAGATACCAAGGGAACATTTTACAGAGGATGAAATGGTTGGATGGCATCACCGACTCAATGGACATGGGTTTGGGTGGACTCCGGGAGTTGGTAATGGACAGGGTGGCCTGGCGTGCTGCAGGTGGGGTCTCAAAGAGTTGGACACGACTGAGTGACTGAACTGAATTTACTGGTTTGATCTCCTTCCAGTCCAAGGGACCCTCAAGGGTCTTCTCTAGCACCACAGTTCAAAGACATCAATTCTTCAGCTTTCAGCTTTCTCTTCTCTCTTCTTCAGAAAAAGAGGAGAAGGAAGTGCAAAGGTCCAACTCTCACATCCATACTCGGCTACTGGATAAACCATAGCTTTGACTAGATGGACCTTTGTTGGCAAAGTGATGTCTCTGCTTTTTAATATGATGTCTAGGTTTGTCATTGCTTTTATTCCAAGGAGCAAGCATCTTTTAATTTCGTGGCTGCAGTCACCATCTGCAGTGATTTTGGAGCCCAAGAAAATAAAGTCTGTCACTCTGTCCACTGTTTCCGTATCTATCTGCCATGAAGTGATAGGCATGTATATGCCATGATATTCGTTTTTTGAATATTGAGTTTTAAGCCAACTTTTTCACTCTCCTCTTTCAATTTCATCAAGAGGCTCTTAAGTTCCTCTTTGCTTTCTTCTGTAGGGCGGTGTCATCTGCATTTCTGAGGTTATTGATGTTTCTCCTGGCAATCTTGATTTCAGCTTGTGCATCATCCAGCCTGACATTTTGCATGATGTACTCTGCATAGAAGTTAAGTAAGCAGGGTGGTAATATACAGTCTTGACATACTGCTTTCCTGATTTTGAACCAGTCTGTGGTTTCATGTCCAGTTCTAACTGTTGCTTCTTGACCTGCAAACAGGTTTCTCAGGAGACAGCTAAGGTGGTCTTTTACTCCCATCTCCTTAAGAATTTTCCACAGTTTGCTGTGATCCACACAGTCAAAGCCTTTAGCATAGTCAATGAAGAAGAAGTAAATGTTTTTCTGGAATTCTCTTGATTTTTTGGTAATCCAATGGATGTTGGCAATTTAATTTCTGTTTCCTCTGTCTTTTCTAAATGCAACTTGAACATCTGGAAGTTCTTGGTTTACGTACTGTTGAAGCCATTCAGGTAGGATCTAAATTAAATCCCTTATGATTACACAGTGAAAGTGGCAAATAGATTCAAGGGATTAGATCTGATAGACAGAGTCCCTGAAGAACTATGGGCAGAGGTTTGTAACATTGTACAGGAGGTGGTGATCAAAACCATCCCCAAGAAAAAGAAATGCAAAAAGGTTGCCTGAGGAGGCCTTACAAATAGCTGAGAAAAGAAGAGAAGTGAAAGGCAAAGGAGAAAAGGAAAGATATACCCCCCTGAATGCAAAGTTCCAAAGAATAGCAAGAGGAGATAAGAAAGCCTTCCTAAGTGATCAGTGCAAAGAAATATGGAAAACAATAGAATAGGAAAGACTAGAGTTCTCTTCAAGGAAATTAGAGCTACCAAAGGAATATTGCATGTAAAGATGGGCACAATAAAGGACAGAAATGGTATGGACCTAACAGAAGCAGAAGATATTAAGAAGAGGTGGCAAGAATACACAGAAGAACTATACAAAAAAGATCTTCATCAAATAGATTCAAGGGATTAGATCTGATAGACAGAGTCCCTGAAGAACTATGGGCAGAGGTTTGTAACATTGTACAGGAGGTGGTGATCAAAACCATCCCCAAGAAAAAGAAATGCAAAAAGGTTGCCTGAGGAGGCCTTACAAATAGCTGAGAAAAGAAGAGAAGTGAAAGGCAAAGGAGAAAAGGAAAGATATACCCCCCTGAATGCAAAGTTCCAAAGAATAGCAAGAGGAGATAAGAAAGCCTTCCTAAGTGATCAGTGCAAAGAAATATGGAAAACAATAGAATAGGAAAGACTAGAGTTCTCTTCAAGGAAATTAGAGCTACCAAAGGAATATTGCATGTAAAGATGGGCACAATAAAGGACAGAAATGGTATGGACCTAACAGAAGCAGAAGAGATTAAGAAGAGGTGGCAAGAATACACAGAAGAACTGTACAAAAAAGATCTTCATGGCCCAGATAACCATGATGGTGTGATTAATTACCTAGAGCCAGACATCCTGGAGTGCAAAGTCAAGTGGGCTTTAGGAAGCATCACTATGAACAAAGCTAGTGGAGGTGATAGTATTCCAGCTGAGCTATTTCAGATCCTAAAAGATGATGCTGTGAAGGTGCTGCCCTCAGTATGCGAGCAAATTTGGAAAGCTCAGCAGTGGCCACAGGACTGGAAAAGGTCAGTTTTCATTCCAATCCCAAAGAAAGGCAATGCCAAAGAATGTTCAAACTACTGTACAACTGCACTCATTTTACATGGATTAGTACTCAGCAATAAAAATGAGCAAAGTCTTCATACATGCATTAATTTGTATGGTTTAAAGGGCATTATTCATAGTGAAAACATCCAATATCCAAAAGTATTATACAGTATGATTGCACATATGTAGTTTTCTTGAAGTAGCAATGTTATACTGTTGGAGAAGAGACAATTGGTTTCCATGGGCTGGAATTGTGAGTGTAGAAGTGATTGTAGAGGTGATGATGGAATGTTTGTATATCTTGTCTACACTCATAAAAGACTGACAGAACTATACTAAAACATTGTATCAACATCAGTTGACATGGTATTATAGTAACTCCTGGGTGCAACTGGATGAAGCCAACACAGGACATTTCTGTACTGTTTTTGCAACTTTGTACACTTTAAGTGGGTGAAGTTCATGGTATGTGAATTATATCCCATTAAAGATGTTTTTTTGAAAAAGGTAGTTACAGCTTATGAGCAATGTGATGTGATTTATTAAGTTGAATGTTTGGGAGTATTAGAAACTTTTCACAAACAACTGACATCTGTATTTACTGAATCCATTATTAATTTAATTAAATAACACATAAATCCCTATCGACAGCCTAATTCTGTGAGATCTGCCTTTCTTCTGTGAAAACCAAGTAGGCAGTGTCTTTGGTGGCAGCTCTAAGTCCCCACACATTCCCACTGCACAGATGAAGAAACTGAGATCTTGAGATGGGATGGCATTTGCAAATTAGTAAGTCAGTGGCAGAACAGTGACTAGAATTTGAATCTCCTAACCCCTTGTCCAAGGCTCTTACCACTGGACAACTTTTCCTTAACCTTCTTACTATCTTTTGCTTCCTCCTCCTTTCTGCTCACTCCTTCAAAACAGCCATTTCAATTATTTGCTTCATAAATAAAAAAATTATCTTCCTTCTCTGTCTCCTTCCCTTCCTCCTCTCTTCCATGTCTTTTCCTCTTCTTCTATTCCTTCATCACTTCCTCCCTTCCTATTTAAAAAAAAAAAAAAAAAAAACAGGTCTACTATTTTCTCGGGGAGTGATTTCAACTGGTTCTTTGTAGTCTATTGTAATCAAGGCCAGACTTTCCCCTCAACTCCCACCATTCTTCAAAATGTCAGATTAATCCTCTGGGGATTGCTTTACGAGCCCTAGGCAGTTAGGATGACAGATTTGAAAGCAGTTAGAGGAAGGCTGTCACACAAGAATGAGTTGAAGTGGGTTGAGGCAATTGCCATTCCACACAAACCTGGGGCTATGCACCTTCTTGGTTTCTTAATCTTCTCCTTGCCCCCTCTTCTCAGTGCTGCTGGGTGTCTCTATTCAAAGTAGGAACCATGCATTTAAATCATTGCTTGGATGGAGAGCCACTATTTTTTCCACTAGTAAGGATATTTTATCCACTAATAAGGATACTAGTCTGTCTTGTGGGCTTCCCAGGTAGCTCAGTGGTAAAGAAGCCGCCTGCCAATGCAGGAGATGCAGGGTTCAATCCCTGGGTCAGGAAGATCCCCTGGAGAAGGAAACGACAACCCAGTCCAGTATTCTTGCCTGGGAAATCACATGGACAGATGAGCTTGGTGGGCTACAGTCCATTGGGTCACAAAGACTTAGCGACTAAACAACAAGACTGTCTTGTATTTTCAGTCTTTATTTTTCATTATTTAGAAGGTGACTCATGTCCAGATACTGGAATGGAGGAGAGAAGAGGCCTTCAGCAACAAGTGATGTGGGTAGAGGGTGTGGAGAAACTTATTCATTAATGCCTGAAGTCTTGCCACAGGGTAGATTGTCGTAAGGAAACACACAGGGCCTTAGGTAGGCGTGGGTGCTCTGTGGGATAATGTGGTCCAACATAGTCTTCTCAACAACTTGGGGAGCTGTCCTCTTTAGGAAACCAGATCTGGGCTGACTATCCAGTTATGACTTACATACTGTCTCTCTGCTTTTGTCAGAGATCCTCACTTTCCCCTTAGTAACTCTCCAGAACACTACTAAATCATATTTCTGTATTTGAAATAACAGAATAGACTATCAGCTCCAGGATGTCTCTCTTACACACAAAGGATTGCTTCTCCTTTCTTTCCTTCTTCAATTTTTCTATATGGCTGATCTATTTCTGCAATCTTTATATTCAGCTTAGTGATCAGATCTACTCTTTCTCTTCTCTCTTCTCATTTTTTTCTTTTCACTATTTCACCTGGAAGGTGACTAGAGTTGAGGCTGTCACTATGGTGGATCCAGGATGAGAGATGTGTGGAGCCTGATGTAGGAAGCACCATGGATCAATCAGTTGAGAGCATAACCAATTCTAAGATGGTGCTTGGACCTGGAAAAGACACAACCATGATGTGTGCACTCTTGGTGAGTTTCCCATAGGAATTATGAGCTATGTGAACAGTTGTAGCACTTGGTGTTTCTTCCATTGAGGCAGAAGGCCCAGGCAAGAGAGGAGACAGGCTCCACATTTTGAATCAGTGATTTGATTCATTCATTCATTCATTGATCCATCAAGTATTATTGAATACCTAATGAGAAAGAACACCAAGTGCACCAAAGAAAAACGTGAATTTAATTCAGTCTGGGTGGGACAATGGGTGTGAGAGAGTTTTCAGTTCAGTTCACTCCCTCAGTTGTGTCTGACTCTTTGCAACCCCGTGGACTGCAGCACCCCAGGCCTACCTGTCCATCACCAACTCCCGGAGTTTACTCAAACTCATGTCCATTGAGTCGGTGATGCCATCCAACCATCTCATCCTCTGTCGTCCCCTTCTCCTCCTGCCTTCAATCTTTCCGAGCATCAGGGTCTTTTCAAATGAGTCAGTTCTTCACATCAGGTGGCCAAAGTATTGGAGTTTCAGCTTCAGCATCAGTCCTTGCAATGAATATTCAGGATTGCTTTCCTTTAGGATGGACTGGCTGGAACTCCTTGCAGTCCAAGGGAGTCTCAAGACTCTTCTCCAATACCACAGTTCAAAAGTATCAATTCTTCAGTGCTCAGCTTTCTTTATAGTCCAACTCTCACATCCATACGTGACTACTGGAAAATCCATAGGTTTGACTAGATGGACCTTTGTTGGCAAGGTAGTCTCTGCTTTTTAATAAGCTGTCTAGGTTGGGCATAACTTTTCTTCCAAGGAGCAAGCATCTTTTAATTTCATGGCTGCAGTCACCATCTGCAGTGATTTTGGAGCTCAAAAAATAAAATCTTCCATTGTTTCCCCATCTATTTGCCATGAAGTGATGGGACCAGATGCCATGATCCTTTTTTTTCTGGGTGTTGGAGAAGACTCTTGAGAGTCCCTTGGACTGCAAAGAGATCCAACCAGCCCATTCTGAAGGAGATCAACCCTGAGATTTCATTGGAAGGACTGATGCTAAAGCTGAAACTCCAGTACTTTGGCCACCTCATGTGAAGAGTTGACTCATTAGAAAAGACTTTGATGCTGGGAGGGATTGGGGGCAGGAGGAAAAGGGGACGACAGAGGATGAGGTGGCTGAATGGCATCACTGACTCGATGGACATGAATCTGAGTGAACTCCGGAAGTTGGTGATGGACAGGGAGGCCTGGTGTGCTGTGATTCAGGGGGTCGCAAAGAGTCAGACACGACTGAGTGACTGAACTTAACTGAACTGAAGGTTGAGTTGGGTTAGGCTTTAAGCCAACCTTAGNGTGGCTGAATGGCATCACTGACTCGATGGACATGAATCTGAGTGAACTCCGGAAGTTGGTGATGGACAGGGAGGCCTGGTGTGCTGTGATTCAGGGGGTCGCAAAGAGTCAGACACGACTGAGTGACTGAACTTAACTGAACTGAAGGTTGAGTTGGGTTAGGCTTTAAGCCAACCTTTTCACTCTCCTCTTTCACTTTCATCAAGAGGCTCTTTAGCTCTTCTTCACTTCCTACCATAAGGGTGGTGTAATCTGCATATCTGAGATTATTGATATTTCTCCTGCCAATCTTGATTCCAGCTTGTGCTTCCTCCAGTCCAGCATTTCTAATGATGTACTCTGCATATAAGTTAAATAAGCAGGGTGACAATATACAGCCTTGAAGTACTCCTTTCCTGACTCAGAACCAGTCTGTTGTTCTATGTCTGGTTCTAACTGTTGCTTCTTGACCTGCATACAGATTTCTCAAGAGGCAGGTCAGGTGATCTGGTATTCCCATCTCTTGAAGAATTTTCCACAGTTTGTTGTGATCCATACAGTCAAAGGCTTTGGCATAGTCAATAAAGCAGAAGTAGATGTTTTTCTGGAACTCTTGGGCTTTTTCAATGATCCAAGGCTCCAAAATCACTGCAGATGGTGACTGCAGCCATGAAATTAGAAGACGCTTACTCCTTGGAAGAAAAGTTATGTCCAACCTAGATAGCATATTCAAAAGCAGAGACATTACTTTGCCGACTAAGGTCCATCTAGTCAAGGCTATGGTTTTTCCAGTAGTCATATATGGATGTGAGAGTTGGACTGTGAAGAAGGCTGAGCACTGAAGAATTGATGCATTTGAACTGTGGTATTGGAGAAGACTCTTGAGAGTCCCTTGGACTGCAAGGAGATCCAACCAGTCCATTCTGAAGTAGATCAGCCCTGGGATTTCTTTGGAAGGAATGATGCTAAAGCTGAAATCCAGTACTTTGGCCACCTCAGGCGAAGAGTTGACTCATTGGAAAAGACTCTGATGCTGGGAGGGATTGGGGGCAGGAGGAGAAGGGGATGACCGAGCATGAGATGGCTGGCTGGCATCACGGACTCGATGGACGTGAGTCTGAGTGAACTGTGGGAGTTGGTGATGGACAGGGAGGCCTGGCGTGCTGCGATTCATGGGGTCACAAAGAGTTGGACACGACTGAGTGATTGAACTGAACTGAACTGAACTGATCTGAATTGATGTTGGCAATTTAATCTCTGGTAGAGAGTTTCATGGAGTTACAAACCATGACATGCTGAGAAGAGTCTATAATGACCTTGAATCCTGAGGTTTCTTGCTAGGTAGAAGCTATTACTCTTGGCTGAGACTGAGGAAGGGGTGGTGGTTAGTTGATGAGGAAAGGTGTAAAGGATGTGGCTATGTTGACCTTGAGCTTCTGCCAGGTGACCATGTGGGGCTGTCCAGTGGACAGTAGGAAACATGCCTATCAGCAGAGGGGCCTGGGCTGGACATCATATTAGGCTGCATTAATAGGGATCATTGGAGACTATAGGTTTAAGTTAAAAAAATTATTGCTTATGTGAAAATATGCTCCACATTGCTAATTATTCAGTTCAGTTCAGTCACTCAGTCGTGTCCAACTCTTTGCAACCCCGTGAACTGCAGCACCCCAGGCCTTCTTGTCCATCACCAACTCCCAGAGCTTGCTCAACCTTATGTCCATCGAGTTGGTGATGACATCCAACCAGTTCATCCTCTATGGTCCCTTTCTCCTTCTACCTTCAATCTTTCCCAGCATCAGCATCTTTTCAAATGAGTCAGTTTTTCACATCAGGTGGCCAAAGCATTAGAGCTTCAGCTACAGCATCAGTCCTTCCAATGGATATTCAGAACTGCTTTCCTTTAAGATGGACTGGTTGGATCTCCTTGCAGTCCAAGGGACTCTCAAGAGTCTTCTCCAACACCACAGTTCAAAATAATCAATGCTGCAGCACTCAGCTTTCTTTATAGTCCAACTCTCACCTCCATACATGACTACTGGAAAAGCCATAGCTTTGACTAGACAGGCCTTTGTTGGCAAAGTAATGTCTCTGCTTTTGAATATGCTATCTAGGTTGGTCATATATTTTCTTCCAAGGAGTAAGCATCTTTTAATTTCATGGCTGCAGTCACCATCTGCAGTGATTTTGGAGCCCCCCAAAGCCACTGTTTCCACTGTTTCCCCATCTATTTGCCATGAAGTGTTGGGACCAGATGCCACGATCTTAGTTTTTTGAATGTTAAGTTTTAAGCCAACTTTTTCACTCTCCTCTTTTATCTTCGTCAAGAGGCTCTTTAGTTCTCCTTTGCTTTCTGCCATAAGAGTGGTGTCATCTGCATATCTGAGGTTATTGATATTTCTCCCAGCAATCTTGATTCCAGCTTGTGCTTCAGCCAGCCCATCATTTTGCATGATGTACTTTGCATAAAAATTAAATAAGCAGGGTGACAATATACAGCCTTGATGTACTCCTTTCCCAACTTGGAACCAGTCTGTTGTTCCACGTCTGGTTTTAACTATTGCTTCTTGACCTGCATACAGATTTCTCAGGAAGCAGGAAAGGTGGTCTAGTATTCCCATCTCTTGAAGAATTTCCCACAGTTTGTTGTGATCCACACAGTGAAAAGCTTTGGCATAGTTAATAAAGCAGAAATAGGTGTTTTTCTGGAACTCTCAGAAAAATACAAATCAAAACCACAATGAGGGATCACCTCACATTGATCAGAATGGCTATCATTAAAAGTCTACAAAGAATAAATTGCTGGAGAGGGTGTGGAGAGAATGGAACCCTCCTACACTGTTGGTGAGAATGTAAACTGGTACAGCCACTATGGAGAACAGTATGAAAGTTCCTTTAAAAAACTAGAGTTACCATATGATCCTGCAATCCCACTTCTGGCCATATATCTGGAGAAAACCATAACTTGAAAAGTACATGCACCCCAATGTTCATAGCAGCCATATTTACAATATCCAAGACATGGAAGCAACCTGAATGCCCGTTAGCAGATAAATGGATAAATAAGATATGGTATACACAATGAAATACTACTCAGCCACGAAAAAGAATGAAACAATGCCACTTTTAGCAACATCTGGACAGATCTAGAGATGATGATACTAAGTGAAGTAAGTCAGACAAAGAAAGACAAATATCATATGGTATCTCTTATATGTGAAATCTAAAATATGACACAAATTAACTTATCTATGGAACAGAAATAGTCTTGTGAACATAGAGAACAGACCTATGGTTCCCAAGGGTGAAGGGGATAGGGGAGGAGTTGATTGGGAGTTTGGGATTAGCAGATGCAAACTATTACATGTAGGATGGATAACAAAAAGGTCCTATTGTAGAACACAGGGAAATATATTCAATATCCTGTGATAAACCATAAAAGAAAAGAATTAAAAAAAAAAAGACTGTTGCTTAGATAGTGGCCTACATGCTATAGGATGCCATCTCCTCTCCTGAAAACACAGCTAGAAACTAAAGTTGCACTAAGATTAAATTTAGGAAAGACTTAAATGGGAGAAAGTTTTCTTGTATTTAAATTTGTTTTTTTTTTTTTCTGTGTATTTGTGGCTCATGTATTGTTGTTGTTCAGCCTCTCAGTCATGTCTGACTCTTTGTGACCCCATGGAATACACTATGCAGTTATAATAATGACATTTCCATCTTATACTTGTTATGTCAGGACACTTTTAAGACTTTGCTCTTGATAGTCATTGCCAAGACTGAGCTTACAACCTTTCACCACATCCCCCAATATGCATAAACTTATCTCCTCAAGCCTAACGTGTGAGTTTTAGGCAGTTGGCAGATCTTTGGCAACAAAAATTCAGGATAAATAGATCAGAGACCTGAAGACAACTTTGGGCTCAGGTACTTGAAGGCTGGAATTCTATAATGCATCATTTATCTAGTGGATAGTGGCTGTCAAAATTTTAGATGTGGAATCTCTTATTCCAAGTGAAGCCTTCCACAGAAATCCACTTCACAAATATAAACAAAGCTGAACACTCTGGTGGAAGTAAGGACTGTAATCCCAGAGTTCTGCCTACGCCCTCACAGAAGTTGGCTCTGACACTCAGCCACAGCACTCCAAAGACTTCCTGACCACAGCTGGGAAGGCTCTGTCCTGGAAGACCCTTCTTCAGACATGGACCTTATGCTCCTGCACAGACACCTATCTGTGTAGACTCCATTCTGTCCAATGCACTAACTTCTAAACTTACTGTCTGGGTTTCCAGCACCGTCAACAAACATCACCTTAACCTCTGCATTCTTAACATAAGTTATGATCCCGTTTCTTGTTTCCCAAATTCTTCCTTGCCCAGTGAGTTTATTTCTAGACTTGTTAATCAGCTCCACTGATCAGTGTGTCTACCATTTAATCAATAACACAGAATATTTTTTTAAATTTTTATTTATCTTTTAATGGAAGGATAATAGCTTTACAGAATTCTGTTGTTTTCTGTCAAACATCAGCAAGAATCATCCATGGGTATACATTGATTACTACAACCTTTTCTTAAAATCAGGTATTTTAAGAAAGTAGAATTTTATCCTACTTTTTTTTCCTATTTAGAAAAATTTATTGAACATAATTCCTGCATCACAGTTATTGAAAGAAAAACTTAATTTTCTCTGAAAGCACCCTGTCATTTTACATGATCTATACCTTAAAACTTTTCATATTAAAAATACAGGTTAAATATGAAATTAGTAAAATGCAGCATATAAAACATCATGCTGAGCAAAACCAAGTCCAAAAGAAAAGTTACCATGTATCAATAGAATAGTTCCCACAGTATTTAAGATGTTTCCTATGTAAATCATATTTGAATGCAATTTTTAGAACCATATTTAAATGTATTTTGCAATTCATTAACTAAGCATCCACATTTTCCTTCCACCACATAATCTGTTCCTCTGATTATGTTGGCAACATCTGCTAGGATCCACAAAATGCAGCAAGAAGATCAGTTATTTCTCATGATTCGAGAAATCTGGTTCACCTTTAGTGTAGTTTCCTGAGATTTCTGCTTCGCTGAAGTAAAAACCAGGATTTTCTTTCTGATATCTCCCTAATGTAAATTTTCTCTGTATTTGGTCTTGAACCCAAGGGTTAGCTGCATATTCAGATTCTAGAAGAGAAGTCCAACAATTTGCTGCATCTCTCCTCATCTTTGTAAGAACAATACGGATCATTTTTCTATCCTCCAGAGTCCATGTTCCCTCATCAGCTATTGTAGAGTCAAAGAGTTTGCCCTGCCACTACCTTGAGGATCTTGTGGCCACCCATGACCAGTGCCACATGCAGTGCCTTGCTCTGCAGGCCGCACTGGTTATCCTGGGCGCGAGTGCCTGACGGTACTTGAACTTCAATGAACACCTCCTCCAAGGTCTGGTACCACTGGCCCCATGGTGTTCCACATGGAACCACCCCACTGCAAGCCTCAAATGGGGCTGACATACTCTAGTCGCCTCCTGGCCATGGTGGCACCGAGCAAGCAGCTATTCTACTTTTTCATAATTGCTTTAGCTATTCTTGTTCTTTTGCCCTTCCATTAGTTTTTTTGTCCTTCCATAAACTTTTTGAATCAGCTTGTTTATATCTACAAAAAAAATTCTGCTGGAATTTTGATTGACATTGTTATAAATGTATGGATCAATTTAGTGAAAACTGACATCAATGATACTTATCTCTATTTATTTACTATTTATTTAGGTCTCGATTTCTTTCATTAGCATTTTGTAGCTTTCAACACATAGATCTTGTGCATGTCTTGTTAGATTTATACCTAAATATTGCAATTTTGGAAAATGGTAAGTTTTTTTCTGAAGAGGAAATTCATTTATTAATGGAGATAATTTATTAGATTTCTTGTTACATATGAAATGAAACTTAGTGGATATTTCTGGGCACATAACTTCTCAGCTGAAATGAAAGTCTTCTAAAACTTAAAATTTTTATAATAACTTAAGAATCTATTTGATCACTATAGAAGCAACATATACTCATCATAGAAATCAGAGCATTTGAATCAGTTCCAGTTTCACCAGTGGATGAAACTGGAGCCTATTATACAGAGCGAAGTAAATCAGAAAGGAAAACACCAATACAGTATACTAACGCATATATATGGAATTTAGAAAGATGGTAACAATGATGCTATATGGGAGACAGCAAAAGAGACACAGATGTAAAGAACAGACTTTTGGACTCTGTGGGAGAAGGTGAGGGTGGGATGAGTTGAGAGAATAGCATTGAAGCATGTATATTACCATATGTGAAATAGATCACCAGTCCATGTTCGACGCATGAGACAGGGTGCTCAGGGCCGGTGCACTGGGATGACCCTGAGGGATGAGATGGGGAGGGAGGTAAGAGGGGGTGTTCAGGATGGGGGACACATGTACACCCATGGCTGATTCATGTCAATGTATGGCAAAAAAAATTACAATATTGTAAAGTAATTAGCCTTCAATTAAAATAAATAATTAAAATAAAGAAATCAGAGTAAATAATACTCATCATAACTCATCAGAAAAGGGTGTTTAAAATTTTTGGTTTCTAATTTTTTAAATTGTAGTTGTATGTAAATACAGTAAATTTTCTGTGTTGATCTTATATCTTTCAACCTTGGGATTTTCTTTGACTCCCTCCTAGGTTGCCAGATGTGAAAAAGCCCACAGAGTGCCAAGCCAGCAAATGACCCTATGCCCTCCTGAAGCTGTACCCTCACTACAAGAGGTTATTCCAGGTGCCATGGTGCCAAGTGCTTCACCCTTTGAAAAGATCATGGACTGGCCCGCCAGGTACCTGCCCACTCAACCTAAGTCCTTGGACCCCAGAAAGTAAAGTTTAGAGTCACAATAGGGTTTTTTGCACCAGAGAGGAATCTAAAGACAGCTGTACCAGTACCTACTGTGTACTAAACTCTGACTGATGCCCAAGAAGGCTGCTAGGGATGAGAGGAGGCAGGGTCAGGCTTGCACGTTGACTTATGGCAATTTCTGTCTATAATCTCATTAAGCAAGAATGTTCTCCTTTCTTCTGATGCAAGAACAATCTCAGCCCAAGTCTCTGCTACCCTCCACGTGGCTGAACTTGCCTGAGCACCTGCACAGGTGCCATTAGGCACACTGAAAATCAGGGATTTCCTGTGAGGCATGTATCAGACAAGAGACAGAAGAAGGATGGTTACTTACTCTTTTTAAATTGAAGCTGGCATGTCCATTAAGGAAGCATTTTTCACCTAGTAGGAATATTCTAGAGTTTTAGGAATTCAGCCTCAGTAGATGTTTGTTTCATGGTCTTTCCTCATCTACAAGGGAAATGCTATGGACTCAATAGTGTCCCCCTAAAATTCATATGTTAAAGCTTAATCCCTAATGTGATGTATTTGGGGATGGAGACTTTGGGACGTAATGAGGTTTAGATGAGGTTTTGAGGGTAGGACCCTCAATATGAGATCAGTGCCCCTATACAAAATGACACCACAGAACTTACTTCTTCTCTCTCTCTCTCCCTCCTGCCATGTGAGGGCATAGTGAGAAGGTGGCCATGTACAAGCCAGGTAGAGAGTTCACACCAGGTACCAACCATCAAGCCATCTTGATTTCTGGCTTCCCAGGCTCCAGAACTGTGAGAAATAAACATCTGTTGCTTCAGCTACACACAGTCTATGATATTCTGTTATGGGAGCCTGACCCCACCCTGGTTAATAGCATGTGATCCTGGGAAGATGCCCAAACCCTGGGGCCTCAGTTCTTCATCTGTGCAACAAACAGGTATGAGGAGCCCTGTCTGTAGGACTGCAAGGATATAAATAAAGCACCTCACACAGAACCTGGTTTGATCTTTATGATTAGCAGTTATTTGTACTAGTATTTGGATCTCAATTTCACAACTCTGGGCTCTGGGAAATTTTGTTGTTGCTGTTACCTAAGATATCTTAGACAGCATGCAACACAATATGACAGAGAATGCTAATTTAGCCAGAAATTTTGTTTTATTAATAAAACTCAGCATGATCTCCTTCCTTGAGGATCTACTACTTAATTCAGGCATGGAGGAGTCTTCCCCAGCTGGATGCAACTCAAAGCTTCTACAATTTGTCAAGAACCAACTCCTTCTCTCCCTCCCAGCTGCTCTCCCATCCAAACTATGATTTTCACTAATTCCACCTTCACCAAAAATATATACACTACTTAAGAGTTGCCCCTAATACTCTCAAGATTACCTAATAATAATGCCATGGACTCTGGCTCTCCCAGACCAGGGAAAACAGTGCTTGTCCACGGACTTCTTGGCATCACTCTCAAGAGGTGTGACCACATACCAAGAAGAAATCCTAGCAGATGGAGAGTAGAAAACACCTACTTCGTCCCTGTGGTCAACAGCAATGCGACAAGAGTCAAGGCCCCTTCCTTCTTGTCCCAGGATGAGATCTCTCTAGGGTTTACCCAGGATCCAAAAGGACTGTAGTCCACGGAATTCTCCAGGCCAGAATACTGGAGTGGGTAGCCTTTCCCTTCTCCAGGGGATCTTCCCAACCCAGGAACCGAACCTAGGTCTCCCGCATTGCAGGTGGATTCTTTACCAGCTGAGCCACAAGGAAGCCCTCCAAAAGGACACCTCATAGCAATGATCCATTTCAGATTTTCCCCTCACCCCCAGGACACACAGTTTGCAGGTCTGAGGGCTGCCACCACTGAGCTTCATTGCAATCACCTCTCATAGTCATCTCTCACAGGAACTCTAGCTTCCCAAAGCCCCAAACTGCCCTGGCTCTGGCACTGACACTCCAGTGCTCCTTCTGGAGCCCCACCGCCTCACCCCATGTTGCCCTGTTCTGTGGGATTAGGGGACATCTCTCCATCTTCCTTCTGTGACTGCAGTTCTTAGACCATTGCTCTAGGTGTGGGTGTGTCCTGCTTCTCCCAGTGTCCCCACTGCTAACACAGGGACTTCCACAGAACACAGGCTCTGTGAAGGTCTTGGGAATAAATAAGCCAGTGAGCAGAGGCTTATTCATTCAGATTTTCTGCTACTTTCTTAAATAAGCCAAACAAATCCAGGTTATACATATATATTTTAATTTTACAGAATGACAGAAGAAGAGGATAAGAATTCAATAATTAACAACCATTTACTTTTATTTCTCTATTTTTTGACCCCATTAATTGTACTGCTAATTACTTTCACATTTCCAAGTAAATTCCTGTTCCAATGCTATGTTATCTAATTTGGAATCACAAAAAATGACTGAAGGCTTCCTAATTGATTTTACAAATAGCAAAACTCAGTCTTGAATTGGATAAGTACAAATACACATGAGATCAACATGAACTCAGATCAATTTTCTCATACCTTCTTAAATAACCCGGGAAAATCCAAATAAACAGAGATAGCTTAGATGTACAAAATGATAGTCAAAAAGCATAAGAAGCAAGACTTCGCTACAATCACTTTTTATTTTAGAATTCTTCCACCAACTGTGTAACTACTAAGTAAGTTCACATTCCCAAAATCATTCTAATTCCATATTATCTTGTTCAAAACCATGAAATAAAATGGAAGAGTTCCTAATTTCTTTTTACAAAATAGCAAAACTCTTGTTCTTGAAATGGGTAAGTACAAACACGGTGTGATCAATGTCATTGACATAGTTAGACACTGAAACTCCTTAAGCCTTCTATTAGAAAGGAGTAATACCTGAAAAATTCCTAAAGAAAACAGAGGTGAGTCCCCATGTCATTGTAGAGAAAAGGAACACAAAGATGCCACATACCAGATTCCCCCAATGGGCCTAGGCTCTCACTGCTGAGAAGGCTGACTGCTCCCTTGTCAGTCACAGAGGGAAAGATCAGCCTCCCTTCCTGCCCCCAGGACAAGCTGTTGGACGTGGGCCTGGAAGGAGCCTGGCTGCTTTTCTGGCTCAGAGTTCCCCTTTCTCCTCCCTCACAGCCTCTGCAGAGGGGGTGGAAGGAGCTGGGATGTTTTCAACTGATTCTGTCCAGATACTCCAGGACTTTAAACTTGCTGGTCTCCGCATAGGCTCGGGGACCCCACAGGAACTCGTAGCGAGCAGGATTGCTGTCAGGCACCTGCCGGTACTCTAGGTAACCCTCCTGCACCCACACTTGGGTCAGCAGCTCCCTGGGCTCCCCATAGATGTAGTGCTCACTCCCGGGACACACCCCTATCCTGCTGAGTGCACCCCAGATCTCCTCCTCAGGGGCGCAGTTGACCTCTACAGCAATCAGGCACAGGACCATCACCAGGAGGCCAGCCTTGGGCAACCTTTGCCCATCCCTCAGCACCTCATTGAGGGTGAGGCCCAGGGTGGGGACCAGGATATAGGTGTGCTCACTGGGGTCCACCTCCATCACCTCCAAACCAAAGACCAGCTGCAGGTACTCTGCGGCTTGACTGAGGACCACCACGAAGTGGTCCTGGTAATCTATGAGGACACTACTCAGCACTTCTGCCTTTGTGATCAGCTCCTTGGCGAGATACCTACTGAGCAGGAATTGTACCAGCTCATTCTTCTTCACCCGTAGTGCATCTTGGAGTGAGAACCTGGCATGTTCGTGGTCATGCGAGGTGCTTGGCACTTCATCTTGCCTGCTGAGGCCATGGTCTTCAGATTGGCTCCCTGGAGTGGCAGCCATGGCAGTGGGAGAGGGGCAGACACCCACAGGGCTCTGGGGGAGACTGGCTGTTGCAGCAGCAGCCACCTCCTCCAGGGTGCCCGAGACTGGGAGAGAGGAGGAGGAGGAAGCTGCATCTCCTTCCTCCACCTGCTCCACCTCCTCCACCTGCTCCACCTCCTCCACCTGCTCTTCTTCCTCCACCTGCTCCACCTCCTCCACCTGCTCTTCTTCCTCCATCTGCTCCTCTTCCTCCATTTGCTCCTCCTCCTCCTCCTCCTCACTCCAAAGGAACTCTGCCTCCATCAGATCATCATCCTCTCCTGGATCGTGAAAGACTCTCTCAGGCAGGTGGAGCTCATGCATCCCAGGCATGATGACGGGGGTCGAACTGCAGACACGAGTGAGGAAGAGGGACAGATAGGGACCACAGGCCTGTGGGAGAGAGGGGTTGTGAGAGGCCTCAGCTGAGAAACCCACCCTGGGCCGTCTGACTCAAGCCACTTATAAGTCTCCTCTTGAGGGGTGCTCTCGGGCTTCATAGACAAGCTCCTGCTGAGCAGCCTGACCCCCGGCTACCTGAAGGAGGATGTGAGGTGGCTCCTTAGGGTGCAGCCAGCACAGCTTGAGGTTCTGGGGCTGACACGGAGGGGGAATTAGGGCCTTGTGGAGTCCCCTCTGTTCTGGGATAGGAAATCCCTGGTGCACACTCAGGAAAACAACTCACCTTGACTCCTGGCACTGCCTGGATCTCCTCTGCTTTCTGACCTCAGGACACCAGCCTCAGACCTCCGCCTTCGCCTCCTGGTTCCTGGAGCCCCTGTGAGAGAAACGGAGGGAGCACCTTGGGGGTAGACTGCGGCACAGACGTAGACCTTCTGTGATGGTAGGAGGGGTGGAATCTGTGACGTCCCCCCATTGTGCAGCGGGAGGTCCCCTCGGGGATCCCTTGTAGTGCTCACCTTTCCCCTGGCCGGCCTGGACCCTCCCCTCTGGGACCTGCAGGGAAACTCAGAACAAGACCCGAGTCTGGACAGAAAGCACTGAAAGGCCCCACATGCGGCTGCACCTGCTCAGGGCCTCCCGCGGGTCCTAGACTGGGGAGATGCTTGGGCCTCAGCTTCTCCTCACGTCCTACCAGGCCTTCCAGCACTGACCACAGGGGCGGGGGTCTGCTCAATCCTCCCTCGAGGTCCGGGGAGTCCACCCTCAGCGGACCTGAAGCCTCCGCCCTCTGCCCAAACACCTCACCTCCCGAGGCCCTAAGCCAGAGGTCAAGAAAATACTCACCCTGGCTCACCCCGTTCCAGGGCCTCCATGAGCCCCTACAAGGGCCAGGATCCCTGCCTCCCTATTGTGGTATAACCACCTCAGTCATTCCTCACATGGAACCTAGACTCCAGGCAGGACTGGGGATTGTCCCGTCCGCCATTTTGAGACCCCGCAGCTTTCACAAGGTCCCCCGTCTCTCTGAGACCCGATCTCAGGATATGCTGCACATGGTCGTTCCACCTGGGGACTACCAGGGTCCCTTCTGGGGTCCAGCTCCCCTCACTCCTCCCTCAGGGTCCTCACCTTGACTACCGCGAGGACCTGGGCTCTGTCTTCTCCACACCTGAGGCCCGGCTTCTCAAACCGGGGCCCCAGTCTCTCTGAGACCCGGATGTCAGGAAGTCCGCCCCTTGTACCAGTCCCCCAGTCTGAGACCCGGATGTCAGGAAGTCCGCCCCTTGTACCAGTCCCCCAGTCTGAGACCCGGATGTCAGGAAGTCAGCGCATGCCTGTTGCGCTCATCCTACTCCACGGTCGCCCCGGACTGACAACAGAGATGGGCTTCTCTGGGGTCCAGGGTCTTTTAGTTCCTCCTCAGAGTCCTTAACTTGACACCCCACAGACCTGGGAATCGGCCCACCTGAGGCCTCACCCCATATGCAAGGTGCCCAATCTGAGACCCGGATGTCAGGAAGTCAGGCCATGCCTGTTGTGCTCATCGTACCCCAGGGTCACGCAGGACCAGCAGCCAGGATGGGCTTCTCTTGGTCTTCTCTGATTGGGGTCCAGCATCCCCTCAGTCATCCCTCAGGGTTCTCACCTAAACTGCTTCAGAACCTAAGAATCTCCCCTCCGATCTCTGAGGCCCGGCCCCTTCTATCAAGTCTCCAATGTCTCTGAGACTCTGAGCTCATGCCCCTACCAGAGTTGCCCCAGGCTGACCGCAGGTGCCGGGACCTATGGGGTTCCCTGTGTCCTCCCTCAAGGTCCTCATCTTGAGCCCTGGCAGGTCTGGGGATGCCCCTTGTGTTGACTGGAGGTGGAACCCTCACACCAAGGCCATCACTGCCCTGAGTCCCCCAGGGGGAATCTGTGGACATGACATCAGGGCTCCAAGCCCAGGGCTTCCCAAGCTGAGATGATGCCCTGGGCGTTCCTCAAGCCTCCTCCTGCTCTTCACTTTGACTCTCAGCAGGTCTGGGTACCACCCTCTCACCCCGACCTTGCTCCCCATAGAACCAGGCTCTACCCAGCCAGGACCCCTGAGAGGCAAGCGGGAGTAGGGGGCTCATTCCTACAACCCTGACAGGGTCTCCCAGGGCTGAGAGCATTGACAACCTGGATGCCCTGGGATCCCAGAGCCCCCCTCAGGGTTCTAGCTTGACTCCTAGCACAGCTGGGCTCCTTCACCCTGCTGACCTGAACCCAGACACCTGACCCAGGCCCTCACTCCTCCCTTCCCATCAGGATCAGTGACATCACATCAGGACGCCATGACCCCTGGTCCCCCAGGGCTGTCGGGAGGGCTGCACATGCATCCTCTGGGGACCCCCAGTCTCCTCTGGTTCTCACCTTGAGTCTCCGCAGGATGTGGGCCCCCTCCCACTGCCCACTTGAGGCTGTACCCCACAGACCAAGCCTCTGACTCCACACATTCACTGAGAAACTGAGGGGGAGGTGGGGGGCTCAGCTTGACAGCCTGGACTGGGGCCCCCAGGAGTCCCAGCAGAGGTGGAATTGTATTCTATGGGACCCTCTGTTCCGGGGTGACTGGACCCCCTCATCCTCACTCAGGAGGGGGCCTCATTAACCCTTGAGAGAAGGTTGCAGTCCCAGCACAGATGCTGGATGGGGAGCTGCTGTGCCCATGACCTTGGGGGAGCACAGGTAACCAGATACCTTCCCATGGGGGCCCCTCAGCAGGAGCCAGATTTCAGAATCCTTTGTTCTGCCAGGTTTCTTTTCTACACTGAAGAGGTTGAACGGTGGAATTTGGTGAAGTCCTGTTGTTTTCAGGTTGTCTGCATTGTCCAGAAAACTCAGCAGTGGCCACAGTACTGGAAAAGGTCAGTTTTCATCCCAATCCCAAAGAAGGACAATGCCAAATAGTTCAAACTACTGCACAATTGCACTCACTTCACATGCTAGCAACATTCTTCAAGCTAGGTTTCAATAGTATGTGAACCAAAAACTTACAGATATACAAGATGGATTTAGCAAAGACAGAGACCGAACAACAACATAGTCCAGTGCTGATAATTTTATGACAGAATACCTACCCTTACTATTTGTGGTTAACTTTTTATTCTATTTTTCATCTATTCCTTCAGTCAGTTCAGTTCAGTCGCTCAGTCATGAACGACTCTTTGCGACCCCATGGACTGAAGCACACCAGGCTTCCCTGTCCTTCACTATCTCCTGAGTTTGCACAGACTCATGTCCACTGAGTTGGTGATGCCATCCAATCACCTTATCCTCTGTCGCCTCCTTCTCCTCCTGCCCTCAATCTTTCCCAACATCAGGGTCTTTTCCAAGGAGTCACTTCTTCGCATCAGGTGACCAACGTATTGGAGCTTCAGCTTCAGCATCAGTCCTTCCAATGAATATTCAGGGTTGATTTCCTTTAGGATTGACTGGTTGCATCTCCTTGCAGTCCAAGAGACTCTCAAGAGTCTTCTCCAGCACTATAGTTCAAAAGCATCAATTCTTCAGCCCTCAGCCTTTTTTATGGTCCAACTGTCACATTTGTACATGACTACTGAAAAACTATAGCTTTGACTATACAAATGTTTGTTGGCAAACTGATGTCTCTGCTTTTTAATATGCTGTTTAGTTTTGTCATAGTTTTTCTTCCAAGGAGCAACAATCTTTTAAAAAATATTATGGCTGCAGTCACCATCCAGATTGATTTTGGAGCCCAAGAAAATAAAGTCTGTCACTGTTTCCATTGTTTCCCCATCTATTTGCCATGACATGATGGGACCAGATGACATGATGGGACCAGATGCTATGATCTTCATTTTTTGAATGTTGAGTTTTAAGCCACCTTTTCCACTTTCCTCTTTCACCTTCATCAGGAGGCTCTTTAGTTCCTCTTTGCTTTCTACCATAAGGATGGTGTTATTTGCATACCTGAGGTTATTGATATTTCTCCTGGTAATCTTGATTCCACCTTGTGCTTCATCCAGCCCAGCATTTTACATGATGTACTCTGCATATGGCACAGATGGTAAAGAATCTACCCGCAATGTGGAAGACCCAGGTTCGATCCTTGGGTGGAGAAGATTCCCTGGAGAAGGGAATGGCAACCCACTCCAGTATTTTTGCCTGGATAATCCCATGGACAGAGGAGCCTGCAGGGCTACAGTCCATGGGATAGCAAAAATTGGACACTACTGAGTGACCAACACTTTCACTCTGCATGTAAATTAAATAAACAGGGTGACAATACACAGCCTTGACACATTCCTTTCCCAATTTTGAACCAGTCTATTGTTCCATGTTCGGTTCTAACTGTTGCTTCTGACATGCATACAGGTTTTTTAGGAGACAAGTAAAGTGGTCTGGTATTCCCATCTCTTTAAGAATTTTCCAGTTTGTCGTAATCCACACAGTCAAAAGTTTTAACATAGTCAATAAAAAAGAAATGTTTTTCTGGAAATTTCTTACGATCCAACAGATGTTGGCAATTTAATATCTGGTTCCTTTGCCTTTTCTCAACCTAGCTTGTACATCTGGAAATTCTTAGTTCACGTATTGTGAAGCTTAGCTTGAAGGATTTTGAGCATTAACTTGCTATCATGTAAAATGAGTACAATTATCTGGTAGTTTGAACATTATTTGGCCTTGCTTTTCTTTGGGATTAGAATGAAAACTGACCTTTTCCAGTCCTGTGGCCACTGCTGAGTTTTCCAAATTTGCTGGCATATTGAGTGCAGCACTTTAACAGCATCATCTTTTGGGATTTGAAACAGATCAGCTGAAATCTCATCACCTCCACTAGTTTTGTTTGTAGTGATGCCTCCTAAGGCCCACTTGACTTCACACTCCAGGATTTCTGGCTCTAGGTGAGTGACTACACCATCGTGATTGTCCAGGTCATTAAGCACTTTTAAAATGATTCTTCTGTGTATTCTTGCTACCTCATCTTAATCTCTTCTGCTTCTGTTAGGTCCATACCATTTCTGTCCTTTATTGTGCCCATCTTTGCATGGAATGTTCCTTTGATATCTATAATTTTCTTGGAGAGATCTCTAGTCTTGCCCATTGTATTGTTTTCTTCTTTCTTTGCATTGTTCACTTAAGAAGGCTTTCTTATCTCTCCTTGCTATTCTTTGGAACTCTGCATTCATTTGGGTGTATCTTTCCCTTTCTCCTTTGTCTTTCACTTCTCTTCTTTTCTCAGCTATTTGTAAGGCTTTCTCAGACAACCATTTTGCCTTCTTTCATTTCTTTTTCTTTGGGATGGTTTTGATCACTGCCTCCTGTACAATGTTACAAATCTCAGTCCATAGTTCTTTAGGCACTCCTATGGTAGAAACCGGAGAAGGCAATAGCAAGCCACTCCAGTACTCTTGCCTAGAAAATCCCATGGATGGAGGAGCCTGGTAGGCTGCAGTCCATGGGTCGCTAGGAGTCGGATGCGACTGAGCGACTTCACTTTCACTTTTCGCTTTCACACAATGGAGAAGGAAATGGCAACCCACTCCAGTGTTCTTGCCTGGAGAATCCCAGGGACAGGGGAGCCTGTTGGGCTCCTGTCTATGGGGTCGCACAGAGTCGGACACGACTGAAGCGACTTAGCAGCAGCAGCAGCAGCAGCATGGTAGAAACTTAGATTATTGATTTTAGAACTTTTTTCTTTTCTAATTTGTACTTTCAATGCTATAAATTCCCCGTTAGCACTGCTTTTGCTGCAGCCTACAAGTTTTGATAAGTTGTGCTTTTATTTTCATTTAGTTCAAGATATTCTTTTCATTTCTCTGAGATTTCTACTTTGACCCATGTATTATTTACAGATCTGTGGTTTAATTTTCAATTAAATTTTCAATTTAATTTTCAATTTACAGATCTGTAGTTTGGAATTTGTCAACAATTTTTGTTATTGATTTCTAGCCTAATTCCATTGTAGACTGAGAAGGTGTGTTTTATGGACCTGAATGTGATCTATTTTGGTGCATGTTTCATGTGATCTTGAGAAGAATGTGTATCCTGCTATTGTTGGATGAAGCAGTCTATAGATGTCAATTATATCCAGTTGATTGCTGATGTTTTTGAATTCAGTTATGTGAGAGGAGCTACCCTATGCCCAAGGTCAGGGGTGGCGGCCAAGAGGAACCACCACACGCCCGAGATCAGGGGAGGCGGCCGAGAGGAGCAACCCCATGTCCAAGGAGCAGTGGCTGCGTGGATGCAGGAGGGCCGAGAGGAGCTACTCCATGTTCAAGGTCAGGAGGGGTGGCTGTGAGGAGATACCCTCAGTCCAAAGTAAGGAGCAGTGACTGCGCTTTGCTGGAGCAGCCATGAAGAGATACCCCACATCCAAGGTATGACAAACCCAAATAAGATGGTAGGTGTTGCAAGAGGGCATCAGAGGGCAGACACACTAAAACCATAATCACAGAAAACTAGCCAATCTGATCACATGGACCACAGCCTTGTATAACTCAGTGTAACTAAGCCATGCTGTGTGGGGCCACCCAGGGTGGGCGGGTCCTGGTGGAGAAGTCTGACAGACTGTGGGCCACTGGAGAAGGGAATGGCAAACCACTCAGTATTCTTGCCTTGAGAACCCCATGAACAGTATGAAAAGACAAAATGATAGGATACTGAAAAAGGAACTCCCTGGATCGGTAGGTGCCCAATATGGTCCTGGAGATCAGTGGAGAAATAACTCCAGAAAGAATGAAGGGATGGAGCCAAAGCAAAAACAATACCCAGTTGTGGATGTGACTGGTGATAGAAGCAATGTCTGATGCTGTAAAGAGCAATATTGCATAGGAACCTGGAATGTCAGGTCCATGAATCAAGGCAAATTGGAAGTGGTCAAACAGGAGATGGCAAGAGTGAANGGTGCCCAATATGGTCCTGGAGATCAGTGGAGAAATAACTCCAGAAAGAATGAAGGGATGGAGCCAAAGCAAAAACAATACCCAGTTGTGGATGTGACTGGTGATAGAAGCAATGTCTGATGCTGTAAAGAGCAATATTGCATAGGAACCTGGAATGTCAGGTCCATGAATCAAGGCAAATTGGAAGTGATCAAAGAGGAGATGGCAAGAGTGAATGTCAACATTCTAGGAATCAGCAAAATAAAATGGACTGGAATAGGTGAATTTAACTCAGGTGACCATTATATCTACTACTGTGGGCAGGAATCCCTTAGAAGAAATGGAGTAGCCATCATGGTCAACTAAAGAGTCTGAAATGCAGTACTTGGATGCAATCTCAAAAATGACAGAATGATCTCTGTTCGTTTCCAAGGCAAACCATTCAATATCACAGTAATCCAAGCCTATGCCCCAACCAGTAACGCTGAAGAAGCTGATGTTGAACGGTTCTATGAAGATCTACAAGACCTGTTAGAACTAACACCCCAAAGAGATACCTTTTTCATTGTAGGGGACTGGAATGCAAAAGTAGGAAGTCAAGAAACACCTGGAGTAACAGGCAAATTTGGCCTTGGAGTACTGAATGAAGCAGTGCAAAGGCTAATAGAGTTTTGCCAAGAAAATGCACTGGTCAGAGCAAACACCCTCTTCCAGCAACACAAGAGAAGACTCTACACATGGACATCACCAAATGGTCAACACCAAAATCAGATTGATTATATTCTTTGCAGCCAAAGATGGAGAAGCTCTATAGAGGCAGCAAAAACAAGACCGGGAGCTGACTGTGGCTCAGATCATGAACTCCTTATTGCCAAATTCAGACTGAAATTGAATAAAGTAGGGAAAACCACTAGACCATTCAGGTATGACCTAAATCAAATCCCTTATGATTATACAGTGGAAGTGAGAAATAGATTTAAGGGACTAGGTCTGATAGACAGAGTGCCTGATGAACTATGGACAGAGATTCGTGACATTATAGAGGAGACAGGGATCAAGACCTTCCCCATGGAAAAGAAATGCAAAAAAGCAAAATGGCTGTCTGGGGGGCCTTACAAATAAGAGAAGCAAAAAACAAAGGAGAAAAGGAAAGATATAAGCATCTGAATGCAGAGTTCCAGAGACTAGCAAGGAGAGATAAGAAAGCCTTCCTCAGAGATCAATGCAAAGAAATAGAGGAAAACAACAGACTGGGAAAGACTAGAGATCTCTTCAAGAAAATTAGAGATACCAAGGGAACATTTCATGCAAAGATGGGCACAATAAAGGACAGAAATGGTATGGACCTAATAGAAGCAGACGATATTAAGAAGTGGTGGCAAGAATACACAGGAGAACTGTACAAAAAAGAGCTTCATCACGATGGTGTGATCACTCACCTAGAGCCAGACATCTTGGAATGTGAAGTCAAGTGGGCCTTAGAAAGCATCACTACGAACAAAGCTAGTGGAGGTGATGGNACGATGGTGTGATCACTCACCTAGAGCCAGACATCTTGGAATGTGAAGTCAAGTGGGCCTTAGAAAGCATCACTACGAACAAAGCTAGTGGAGGTGATGGAATTCCAGTTGAGCTATTTCAAATCTTGAAAGATGATGCTGTTGAGGTGCTGCACTCAATATACCAGCAAATTTGGAAAACTCAGCAGTGGCCACAGGACTGGAAAAGGTCAGTTTTCATTACAGTCCCAAAGGAAGGCAATGCCAAAGAATGCTCAAACTACCACACAATTGCACTCATCTCACATGTTAGTAAAGTAATGCTCAAAATTCTCCAAGCCAGGCTTTAGCAATACGTGAACCGTGAACTTGCAGATATTCAAGGTGGTTTTAGAAAAAGCAGAGGAACCAGAAATCAAACTGCCAACATCCGCTGGATCATCAAAAAAGCAAGAGAGTTCCAGAAAAACATCTACTTCTGCTTTATTGACTATGCCAAAGCCTTTGACTGTGTGGATCACAATAAACTGTGGAAAATTCTGAAAAACATGGGAATACCAGGTCACCTGACCTGCCTCCTGAGAAATCTGTATGCAGGTCAAGAAGCAACAGTTAGAACTGGACATGGAACAACAGACTGGTTCCAAATTTCCGCTGGATCATCAAAAAAGCAAGAGAGTTCCAGAAAAACATCTACTTCTGCTTTATTGACTATGCCAAAGCCTTTGACTGTGTGGATCACAATAAACTGTGGAAAATTCTGAAAGAGATGGGCATACCAGACCACCTGACCTGCCTCTTGAGAAACCTATATGCAGGTCAGGAAGCAATATTTAGAACTGGACATGGAACAACAGACTGGTTCCAAATAGGAAAAGGAGTATGTCAAGGCTGTATACTGTCACCCTGCTTATTTAACTTATATACAGAGTACATCATGAGAAACGCTGGGCTGGAAGAAGCACAAGCTGGAATCAAGATTGCCGGGAGAAATATCAATAACCTCAGATATGCTGATGACACCACCCTTATGGCAGAAAGTGAAGGGGAATTAAAAAGCCTCTTTATGAAAGTGAAAGAGGAGCGTGAAAAAAATTAGCTCAAAGCTCAACATTCAGAAAACGAAGATCATGGCATCTGGTCCCATCACTTCATGGGAAATAGATGGGGAAACAGCGGAAACAGTGTCAGACTTTAATTTTGGGGGCTCCAAAATCACTGCAGATGGTGATTGCAGCCATGAAATTAAAAGACGCTTACTCCTTGGAAGGAACGTTATGACCAACCAAGATAGCATAATAAAAAGCAGAGACATTACTTTTCCAAGAAAGGTCCGTCTAGTCAAGGCTATGGTTTTTCCTGTGGTCATGTATGGATGTGAGAGTTGGAATGTGAAGAAAGCTGAGCACCGGAGAATTGATGCTTTTGAACTGTGGTGTTGGAGAAGACTCTTGAGAATCCCTTGGACTGCAAGGAGATCCAAGACATTACTTTTCCAAGAAAGGTCCGTCTAGTCAAGGCTATGGTTTTTCCTGTGGTCATGTATGGATGTGAGAGTTGGAATGTGAAGAAAGCTGAGCACCGGAGAATTGATGCTTTTGAACTGTGGTGTTGGAGAAGACTCTTGAGAATCCCATGGACTGCAAGGAGATCCAGCCAGTCCATCCTAAAGGAGATCAGTCCTGGGTGTTCTTTGGAAGGAATGATGCTAAAGCTGAAACTCCAATACCTTGGCCACCTCATGCAAAGAGCTGACTCATTGGAAAAGACCCTGATGCTGGGAGGGATGGGGGGCAGGAGGAGAAGGGGACGACAGAGTTTGAGATGGTTGGATGGCATCACCGACTCGATGGATATTAGTTTGAGCGAACTCCGGGAATTGATGATGGACAGGGAGGCCTGGCGTGTTGCGATTCATGGGGATGCAAAGAGTCCTACATGCCTGAGCGACTGAACTGAACTGAACTGAACTGATGTTCTTATCGAATTTATGCCTGCTTGAATCTGTCCATTTCTGATACAAGAATGTTGAATTCTCCAACTATGGTGATAGTGTATTTATCTATTTCTCTTTGTGATTGTCTCATTTTTTGTTCTACATAGTTTAACATTCTCTTGTTAGGCATATATGCATTAAGGATTGTTATATCTTCTTGAGGCATTGACCCCTTTGTCTTTATGAATGGCCTTTTTATACCTGATAACTATTTTTTTTTTCACTTTGATGTCTTTTCTGTTTGAAATTCATATACTACCTATACTTTCTTTTGGTTCGTGTCAGCATGGTATGTTTTCCTTCATACATTTACTTTTATAAAATTATTTTTTTGGCTATGTCAGGTCTTAGTTTTGTCACATGGGCTCCAGCGTGTGTGGGCTCAGTGATTGTGGCATGTGGGCTTAGTTGCTCCATGGTATGTGGAATCTTCCTGGACCAGGAATCCGACCTTTGTGCCCTACATTGCAAAATGAAGTGAAGTGAAGTGAAAAAGTTGTTCAGTAATGTCTGACTGTTTGCGATCCCATGGACTATACAGTCCATGGAATTCTCCAGGCCAGAATACTGGACTGGGTAGCTTTTCCCTTCTCCAGGGGATCTTCCAAACCCAGGGATGGAACCCAGGTCTCCCGCATTGCAGGAGGATTCTTTACCAGCTGAGCCACAAGGGAAGCTCAAGAATACTGGATTGCAAGGTGAATTCTAAACCACTGGACCACCAGGAATTCCCCTACTTTTAATCCATATAGGTCTTCATATTTAAAGTGGGTACTGGAAGACAACATAGTAATAAATCTCTTTTTTTGATCCACTCTGATAATCTCTATCTTTTAATTGGTGCATTTATACCATTGATATTCAAAGTGATTACTGATATAATTGGGTTAATAGCTACCACACTTGCTGTTGTTCTCTATTTGGTGCCCTTGTTCTTTGTTCCTATTTTTGTCTTCTGCTTTTTTTCTGCCTTTTGTGGTTTTTATTCAGCATTTGATATAATTCCATTTTTATTCCAAAATTGATAGCATATCAATTATGCTTTAATTTTTTTTTGTTATTTGTTGACTTACAGTGTGCAATATGCTTTTTTTTCTTTATTACTATTATTATTATTTTTTACTTGGCTAATCCATGTCTACTTTCAGATAACACTATTCTGTTTCACGGTTAGTGTTACTACATTGTAATAGCAAGATAATCCTAATGCCTCCTTCCTGCCCCTTATAATATTGCAATCATTTACTTCACTTTTATATAAGCATACATAAATATGTGTACACATATTTATATGTACACATATACACATGTATATGTGTATCAGTTTCAGTTCAGTTCAGTTCAGTCGCTCAGTCGTGTCCGACTCTTTGCGACCCCATGAATCGCAGCACGCCAGGC
>SJYT01051527.1:168276-182492 GCA_006410635.1 Cephalophus harveyi | reverse complement strand
AATTCATGGGGTCGCAAAGAGTTGGATACGACTGAGCGACTGAACTGAACTGAATGAATACCCTAGATTGCCTGAGTTAGAAACGTTTTCTTTCCTGTAGGAAAAAGAATTTACTTTTCTTTCCCTTTTTGGCAAAAGATGAATAGACTTGTATAAATATCAACAAATTGTTTTCCAAAAAGTTTAAATTATTTTACTTTTGAACAAGCAGTATGAGAGTTTACCTGTCTCACTGAAGCTTTAAATTATTAATATTGTTAATTAATGCTAACTTGATAGTTTAAAATTTTACTTCATTTCTGTTAATTTGCACTTTTTTCCTATCAGAATGAGTACATTTTCATGAATTTATCAATCATATGTATTTCTTCTTTTGTGAACTCTCTCCAGATTTGCCATTTGCATTATTTGTGGGTTTTGACACTTTCTTTAGAATATCCTCATAGACTCTAGGTATTATCTGATTGCTTTATTTATTACCAATAGTTAATATTTTACTTTCAACTTTTAATTTTAATTTTTTTATTCATACATTTTTAATGTTTTAGGTCAAGTCTATTAATCTTTCATTTAAAAATACATTCTATCATTTTGACATACAGAATGTTATTCCCATTCAGAAATAAGGCAAACATTCACCTACATTCTTTCCAGCTTTTTAAACTGTTCATATTTTTTCAGTTAATACTTTTGAACAATTGGAATTGTTTTGTGAATGTGAGAGAAATGTATCAATTTCTTGCTAATTTCTCAATGTATTTTATTGAATAAAACAAAATTGTGCCAATTATGATATTTACTAAAGAAAATCATGTACACCAGCAGTCAAATCAGGCATCATCAAAAGAAAGCCATCAGGCAGCCTCCTACAACTTTTTTTAGACAGGCAATTCCATGATGAATTTGCTGTATTTCAGGGTGATTTGTCAACACATCAAAAATAGGTTTTTCTTCTAGGAATGCTATATCTAAATCAAATTCACACAGGACTGGTACCCAAAGTCATATGTCAATCAATTTATTTACAGTGAGAAGTGTTAACTGCCACAATGACCATGCACTCATGTCACCAGGATCAGTGCTTTTATTTCAATAAGGCAGAGGAGCACATAGCTCAGAAAATAATAATAAAAAAAAAGGCTGGGATGGAAATTTCCAGGAAGCCCAATGGTTAGGACTTTGTGCTTTCACTTCCTGGTGGTGGTGGTCACTAAGTCATGTCGGACTCTTGAGACCCCATGGACTGTAGCTTGCCAGGTTCCTCTGTCCATAGGATTTTCCAGGCAAGAATACTGGAGTGGGTTACCATTTCCTTCTCCAGGGGATCTTCCTGAACCAGGAATTGAATCTGGGTCTCCCACATTCCACGCAGATTCTTCACCAACTGAACTACCAGGGAAGCCTTCATTTCCTGGGGCTGGGTTCAATCCTTGGTTGGGGAATTAAGATCCTGCAAGCCAAGGGACATGGTAAAAAAAAAAACAAACCCCAAAATTGCTTGCTTTGTTTGTCATTAGTCAACTGATGCTTTACAATGTACTCAATTGTATGACTACTTTATGGTAATTTTATATGCATAATTGAGTGCTAATTTCACAATTCAGCTCTTTGAGAGTAAGCTAATTTCCAAGTTCTTAAAAATATGATTAACTCTAACACCGAAATGCTGATAATAATGTTGCTTCTTTTTATCTTTTTCTGTTTGTGTTAAATTCCTGTTTATTCTTAAAATAGTTCAACTTTCTTTTAACTATGTGAGTGCATGTGTGCTAAGTCGGTTCAGTTGTGTCTGACTCTTTATCACTCTATGGACCCTATATAACACTGTAACCTGCCAGGCTCCTCTGTCCATGGGGATTCTCCACTCAGGAATACTGGAGTAAGTAGCTATGCCCTCCTCCAGGGGATCATCCCAACCCAGGGATAGAACCCACCTCTCTTACCTCTCCTTCATTGTCAGGTGGGTTCTTTCCCACTAGCGCCACCTGGGAAGCCCTCTTTTAATCACTGCTGCTGCTGCTAAGTCGCTTCAGTCGTATCTGACTCTGTGTGACCCCATAGATGGCAGCCCACCAGGCTCCTCCAGTACTGGTTAAATGGGCTTCCCTCATAGCTCAGTTGGTAAAGAATCTGCCTGCAATGCAGGAGACCCTGGCTCAATTCCTATGTTCGGAAGATTCCCTGGGAAGAGCTCCTGGAGAAGGGAAAGGCTACCCACTCCAGTATTCTGGCCTGGAGAATTCCATGGACTGTATAATCCATGGGGTCGCAAAGAGTCATGTTTTCATATCTGGTAGGAAAATATTAGTTTTACTCTGTTTCAAACTATTTGTAGCTATTTTTGCCTCTTCTTTAAGAACAATTTTAGAAGCACCTTAGTTTTTGAATAAGAAAAAATGACACTTTGAGATTATTATTTGAGACACTTTGACCTCAAGTTAAATAAATAGATATTAAAACTGAGATCTTTATATTCTTAGGCCTTCCATTCAGAAGAGCATGATTTGTCTTTTCATTGATTCCGTGCTTGTATATTAATAAAATCTTATTTCACTCAGGTTCTACATAATGTTGTACTATTTTATATATTTTATGAGGGTGGGTTATGGACAAGATTTTTTTCACTGTAAATTTTTATTGCTGGTATCCAGAAAAGTTATTCTCAAAAATAGTCATTTGAGATAGTCTTATATCCAGGCCATTTGTTGAAATGTCTCATTATACTTTATCCATTTATGCCTACTAGGTCCAGTTTCATCCAGATATTTTTATTCATAAACAAAGATTTATGACCAGTTACCAGGCGCAATGTGAACATAATAAGGAACTTATAACCAGTACATGAAGGGAACTTATCCTAGTGAATGCAAATGAATAAAAAGAAAAATGGATAAAAAGATAATATTAAAAAGAGGAAGAATAAATATCTAGCCTAGAGATTCAATTGGACACGACTAAAAGCGACTTAGCAGCAGCAGCAGCAGAGATTCAGTACATTACTATGTGATGCTTTATGCATTTTCTTCAAGCAACTGTCCTCACCTTCAATTATAGATTTGCTTTTCTTTGCTAATACATGCAGTTGCTCTATCTCGTTTGATTCAGTGTTGCATTTTTTAAAAGACATAATTTTATAATATATAAAATATAATTAAATTTATATTTTATCATCATTATCAAAAAAACTTGACTCTAGATATCACTGTTCAGATATCTGAATTTCAGGCAAACTGTGAATATGGATAGATCCTACAAGAATCAGAGTTAATCCAGTGGAATACAGTAAACTAGTAACCACTGTTTTACCTTTAGCAAGTTTTAAGCTATGATTGATCTCTTTGGATTGAAGATGTTGAAAATATAGAGTGTATAAAAGTAGTTCAAACCTTAGGAAACCATGCATTGTGAACTCAATGGACTTTCTAGGTAGTCCCATGTAGTCCTAGTGGTAAAGAACCTGCCTGCCAAGCAGGAGATGCAAATTTGATCCCTGGGTCAGGAAGATTCCCTAGAGTAGGAAATGGCAACTTGCTTCAGTATTCTTGCCTGGAAAATTCCATGGCCAGAGGAGCCTGGCAGACTTCAGTCCAAAAGGCCGCAAAGAATCGGACATGACTAAGCACACACTCACACAAACAAAATTTTTCACATCGAGGCCCTGAAGAGTACTACATTTAACTAAACAGAATTGGGACTGTTTCCATACAGGAAATCTCTAAAGAGACTGACTTAATCCATTTACGATGCTAAAACAAAATACCACAGACTGGGAGGCTTAAAAACAACAACATTTTATTTCTCTCAGTTCTAGGAGCTGAAAGTCCAAATTTAGGGTGCCAGCATGGTCAGGTGAGGGCCCTATTCCAAGTTGCAGACTTCTCATTATATAGGTCCAAGGGGCTGGGAGTCGTTTGGAGTCTCTTTTTAATAAGGGCACTGACGTCATTTATGAGGGCTCTGTGCTCATGACCTAATCACCTCCCAAAGGATGACATAAATATACAGGGACTTCCTCAGTGGCTCCGGCTTCCCTGGTGGCTCAGAGGTTAAAGCGTCTGCCCACAATGTGGGAGACCCGGGTTCAATCCCTGGGTCGGCAAGATCCCATGGAGGGAGGAGCCTGGTAGGCTACAGTCCATGGGGTCGCAAAGAGTCGGACAATTATTTCTCTCAGTTCTAGGAGCTGAAAGTCCAAATTTAGGGTGCCAGCATGGTCAGGTGAGGGCCCTATTCCAAGTTGTAGACTTCTCATTATTTAGGTCGGAAGGGGCTGGGAGTCATTTGGAACCTCTTTTTAATAAGGGGACTGACGTCATTTATGAGGGCTCTGTGCTCATGACCTAATCACCTCCCAAAGGGTGACATAAATATACAGGGACTTCCTTGGTGGCTCCGGCTTCCCTGGTGGCTCAGAGGTTAAAGCGTCTGCCCACAATCTGGGAGATCCGGGTTCAATCCCTGGGTCGGCAAGATCCCATGGAGGGAGGAGCCTGGTAGGCTACAGTCCATGGGGTCGCAAAGAGTCGGACACGACTGAGCACCTTCACTTTCACTTTCCCTGGTGGCTCAGTGGTGAAGAATCTACCTGCAATGCAGGAGACTCGGGTTCAATCCCTGGGTCAAGAAGATCTCCTGAAGAAGGAAATGGCAACCCACTCCAGTATTCTTGCCTGGGAAATCCCATGGACAGGACAACTTGGTGGCCTACAGTCCAGGGGGTTGCAAAAGAGTCAGACGTGACTTAGGAACTAAACAGTAAATATTCAAACCATAGAAGATAGACTGATCTTTTTCAAATAAAAAGAAACTATCCATTTAATTTGTTGTGTGGATCACTGAACTGATCCATTTAATCAATATTATCTCTTTAAAAAAAAGACCTGAACCCAGAACATTTTCACAGTTCATTGTGCTTTTTTCCTGCAATTTCTCCTTTTGTATATTCATAAAGAAATATATTCATAAGCTAGAAATTGGTCCAGATAACTTACATTCAGCTTTCTATTTTCACATTTCTTGCTAGTCTGATGTGACTAGTATGGCAATTCATATTTGATGGGGTAATAGAATAGTATTATCTGCCCTTTTGTGCCTCTATTTTAGCTGCAAATAGCAATTGCATGAAAATACAGGAAAAAATTTCAGATGGATGTGGGGAAGTATTTTTGAGGTATTACAGAACTAGTGGAGAAATTTTATCTGCTGGCTCAGTGGGGATGTAATTCTTTGCTATATTATTGGTACTGCTGTGCTTCTAATTGAAAACAAAATTGAATAATGTTACTGGGCCAGCTTTCGGATGTATGATCAATTTGTATTTTAAAATTTTCTGGCTCAGAGAGGAATCCTATATATTTATTTACTATTTTGCTTTTGAAATTTCCAGAAATGTGTTTATCACCTGAGTGATACTACAGGTTTTATATTTTGTTATATTATACACAATGTATATTTTTTTAGTTCATGAATTATTTTCAAGCAACATTTTAAATTCTAAGCTGAAATCACACCACACAATCAAATGAGCTGTCAAAGTGCTACATCAAGAGCAATGTCACCCCTTTGTTTTTGTTTAGTTGCTAAGCCGTGTCCCACTCTTTTGCAGCTCCTGCATTGCAGGAGGAAATCTTTACCATGAAGCCACCAGGGAAGCCCCAGTGTAGGAAGCCCCTACACTGGGCTGTCAGCTATCTGTCAAAGATTTAAGTAGCCCCCAAACCAGGAATTCATTTCCTTTTTCTTTTTAAAAAATTGCCTATTTGCATTTGCTGTTGTTTGCCCAACTCTTTGCAACCCCACGGACTGCAGCAGGCCAAGTCCTTCCTTGTCTTTCACCACCCCATCTCCTGGAGTTTGCTCAAATTCACATCCTTTGTATTGTGATGCTATCCAACCATCTCATCCTCTGTCACCCCTTTCTCCTGCTCTCGATCTTTCCCAGCATCAGGGTCTTTTCCCGTAAGTCTGCTCTTCGCATTAGTTGGCTAAAGTGTTGGAGCTTCAGCTTCAGCATCAGTCCTTCCAGTGAATATTCAGGGTTGATTTCCTTTAGGACTGATTGGTTTGCTCTCCTTGACAGTTCTCCTTGAGCGATCTCCTTGAGGGTTCAAGGGACTTCTCAAGAGTCTTCTCCAGCACCACAATTAGAAAGCATCAGATTTTCAGCACTTAGCCTTCCTTATGGTCCAACTCTCATATCTTTACATGACTAATGGAAAAATCATAGCTTTGACTATATGAACTTCTGTCAGCGAAGTGATATCTTTGCTTTTTAATAAGCTGTCTAGGTTTGTCATAGCTTTCCTTCCAAAGAGCAACAAGTGTCTTTTAATTTGATGGCTGCAGTCACATCTGCAATGATTTTGGAACCCAAGAAAATAAAATCTGTCACTGCTTCCACATTTCTCCCTTCTATTTGCCATGGAGGAATTGGATGCCATGATCATAGCGTTTTGAATGTTGAGTTTTAAGCCAGTTTTTTTCTCTCCTCCTTCACTCTGATCAAGAGATTCTTTAGTTCCTATTCACTTTCTGCCATTAGAGTGTTGTCATCTGCATATGTGAGGTTGTTGATATTTCTGCCCACAATCTGGATTCCAGCTTATAATTCATCCATCCCGGCATTCTCATGATGTACTCTGCGTATAAGTTAAATAAACAAGGTGACAGTATAAACCTTGGTTACTCCTTTCCCAATTTGGAACCAATCCACTGTTCCATGTCTAGTTCTCACTCTTGCCTCTTGACCTGCATACATGTTTCACAGGAGGCAGATAAGGTGGTCTGGTATTTCATCCCTTGAAGAATTTTCCACAATTTGTTGTGAGCCACACGGTCAAAGGCTTTAGTCTAGTCAATGAAGCAGATGTGTAGATGTTTTTTCTGGAATTCCCTTGCTTTCTCTATTATCCAGTGAATGTTGGTAATTAGATCTCTGCTTCCTCTTCCTTTTCTAAACTCAGCTTGTACATCTAGAAGTTCTTGGTCCACTGCTGAACCCTAGGTTGAAGGATTTTGAACATAACTTTAGTAACATGTGAAATGAATACAATTCTACAGTCATTTGAACATTCTTTGGCACTGCCCTTCTTTGGGATTGGAAAGAAAACTGACATTACTCCAGAAAAATCACCATGTTAAGTCATCTACAGACTAAGAATTTAAAATAGTAGCAAGATACAGTGTTATGTAGAGGAGTAAATCTTAATCTGGAAATCAAAAGATGTAGGCATAATCATATTTTCACAGTGAATTACTTGATACTAGATAAATCAGTCCTTCTGGTATTCAGACATCCTCTACAAAATGAAGTGATTGCATAAAGTAATTCATATAAAAATACTTTGACATTCTCATATATCCATTTCAATGGCTGTTGGATGTTGTACAGCAGAAATCAGAGGTGAAGTGGTCATTAAATTTACCATAATGAATAATCATATGCTTGGGCTTATATTAGGAAATGTTTGAATAAAAAAACTTCGAGATTGTTGAACAAAATTATTTTAGCTCTTCTACTTTCATTTTTTGTAATGATGACATGTGATCACATGAATTATGATTAATTTACAAATAATAGTCAACATATTTTACTACACAGCAACATATGGAAAAGTAGCCTTTAAACAGGTTTTTCTAATTGCGAGGTAAATGTAATAAAATTCAAAAGACTGGAGTTTGAACTCCTATTGCCTTCTTGTATGTATAAATAGCCTTCTGAGAAAATGATTTGGCCCCTCTAGAGGCAAACTTTGGAATTTAGTAAAATACAAAAGGACATTTTATTATTACAAAGCCCTGGTTTTGCTGACTGGAACTCTACCATAATACCTCCTGATTCAGAAAAGAGTAAACAGTTTATAAATTGAGCTTTGCTGAAGTAATTGTCTTCATTAGCAGGATTTTCATCTGACCCTGTATTGACCCTGGAGCTCTAATTACGTTAAGTTCAAGCATAATCATGAACATACGGTAAATGAAGAATACATGAACCTGAGTGAATTTACAAAGTTAGCTATGTAAAAACAGATGCTTAGAGGTCAAACTAAACTAATATGTGAATATATAATGATTTTCACCTCCAGAAATAGAGGTTATTCTCTCTCTGAAAAGTAATTGTTATCATTCTAGCTTCATAAGTATGTGTTGTTATCACTTTGTAAGTCAAACTGATTTCAAATCTTACCTCTCTTTCTATTTTATAATCCTTATCATAGTATTTTATGTTGAAGTGAAGTGAAGTCACTCAGTCATGTCCGACTCTTTGCGACCCCATGGACTGTAGCCTATCAGGCTCCTCCGTCCATGGGATTTTCCATGCAAGAGTGCAGGAGTGGATTGTCATTTCCTTCTCCAGGGGATCTTCCTAACCCAGGAATCGAACCCGGGTCTCCTGCATTGCAGGCAGACGCTTTACCGTCTGAGCCACGAGGGAAGCCCCTATGTTGATCTCTTCTTGTTTAAAAATGTACCTATTTTCTTAACACAGACACAATTGACCTTGTCCAGCACAATCTTGTTTTTATACAAAATTTTAAGCTTGTGAAGGCATATATAAAAGGAAGAATGCTGAAAGCAGTAAATGGTGCTCAGTTTACATTCTCCAACATCAGAATCTCTAAATGTCCCTCATTACCCCGTAAGTATTCATCTATGCTTCCTCTTTCCACAATGGTTTCAGCTTCTATAAACCCAAGCTGCTTACTATTCTTTCATAGGGTAGAATTCAAGTAAAAGTACAAAAAAATAAAAGCTTTGCAATGATTATACAATTCAATCTTCAATTATTATATATGGATGAGGATGTTCATATAGATGATTTTTATTTATATTTTATGTTTTAATGTTAAAAGTATTTGTGGAAGTATTAAGTATATTTTAATTCCCTCCTTTACTATTTAGGAGTATGTTCGGCCATGAATCATGTATATTTACTGACTAGCTCCAGTGTTCTTGCCTGGAGAATCCTGGGGACGGGGGAGCCTGGTGGGCTTCCATCTATGGGGTCGCACAGAGTCGGACACGACTGAAGCTACTTAGCAGCAGCAGCAGCAGCAGCAGCTCCTGGTTTTTCCAGTGGTCATGTATGGATGTGAGAGTTGGACTGTGAAGAAGGCTGAGCACTGAAGAATTGATGCTTTTGAACTGTGGTGTTGGAGAAGACCCTTGAGAGTCCCTTGGACTGCAAGGAGATCCAACCAGTCCATTCTGAAGGAGATCAGCTCTGGGATTTCTTTGGAAGGAATGATGCTAAAGCTGAAACTCCAGTACTTTGGCCACCTCATGCTCATGAGAAGAGCTGACTCATTGGAAAAGACTGTGATACTGGGAGGGATTGGGGGCAGGAGGAGAAGGGGACAACCGAGGATGAGATGGCTGGATGGCATCACTGACTCGATGGACGTGAGTCTGAGTGACCTCCGGGAGTTGGTGATGGACAGGGAGACCTGGCGTGCTGCGATTCATGGGGTGGCAAAGAGTCGGACATGACTGAGCGACTGAACTGAACTGAACTGAACTGAGCTCCTTTATTGTGAATAATTCAATGAAATTCTTTTGTACTTCAGATAGTTAACTTTCTAATATTCTTTGTATTATCTGATGTATGCTAATAGAGAAATCATCACCGTAGCTTACCACCAATTATGGTATTAGTAATAAAGAAAACTAAAGAGCACATAAGAATGGTTATAGGAAAGTAATTGTGAGATTTGAGGTTGCTTCTGATGGAATTATTAATTGAAAGGCAAAGAAACTTGATTTAGATCAAGCAAAGAGAATCTTCTTAAAGCTTCAACCTCATTTATTTATTTTTTTTAACTGGGATGTAGTTGCTTTACAATGTTGTGTTAGTTTCTGCTGCACAATAAAATAAGGCAGCTATATGTATACATATATCCTCTCCTTTCACCTCCCTCCCACCTCCCGCCTCCGTCCCGCTCATCTAGGTCACCACAGAGCACCAAGCTGAGCTCCCTACACTGTACAGCAGGTTCCCAATAGATATCTGTTTCACACATGGCAGTTTACATACATCAGTCTCAATCTTTCAATTCATCTCACACCGCCTCTCCCCTCCCCACACTGTTAAAACATTAAAGTACCTGACAGGAAGTTCCAAACCCATTTGCCAACAAACTAGTCATGTTTACATTTTAACAAAATTATGGCTTCTATTCTCTCCCAAATCTGAAGTCCAAATGCATTATCCAGCTCTTCAATTTTCTAGCAAAGCACTTGACAACAAAAGAAGACTAGGTTCAGAATATGATAAAAATAGAAAGCACATGCATGAAAGAAGGATCAGACACCTAACACGGTGCTTGAAACAGAGTTTATAGCATAGTGTTCACTGAACTAATGACCAACATTGATACAATGACCATGAAAGAATGACTTATCCACATGACAACAATGACCCCGCATGCAATGCAAACACATTCAACCACAAGGTTGTTCTAATCCCCAGCACCATAGCAAAAACATAAATTAGAACAACCTATGAGCATCTTTGAATTATAATATTACAGATTTCGCTGTTAAATTTTCATTTCTTTAACTGAAGAATAAAGTGGTTTATTGAAATCTTAATTCATTTCAGCTACTAGCTTAACTCTAGATACTCAAATCTATCCAATAAATAACTGTGTTAGTCCTCTGCAGTACTCACAATATGAGCATCTTTGAATTATAATATTACAGATTTCGCTGTTAAATTTTCATTTCTTTAACTGAAGAATAAAGTGGTTTATTGAAATCTTAATTCATTTCAGCTACTAGCTTAACTCTAGATACTCAAATCTATCCAATAAATAACTGTGTTAGTCCTCTGCAGTACTCACAATAAACAGTTTTGTAAGGTCCTGTAAAACAAGTACACATATCATAGAAATATAAAGGTAGAAAAGTCACTTCTGTCACCTAAAAACTATTTTACAGGGGGATTCCTGATTTTTAATACTATAAAGAGAAATAATTCCACATGCCTTCATTGATACAATGTTTATATTTTATTCATACTAGCAAAAAGGATTATATTGAGTAATGGAATGCTTTTGTAAGATTAAAAAAAGAATGCTTCTATAAACATGGCATTTTGAATTCTATCCTGGAGAGATATTTACAAGCAATGATGCTTCATATTAAATTGTATTTTTATTTTCCTTAAATTTCCTGTTAGGTATTCTCCCTGTAACTCATTTAAATATCTTAAAGTGTTCTAAGTGAGGATATTTTATAGTTTTCTGTTGCAGATAAAACTCATCTCTCTCTTTTCTTCTGAATGTAGAATATCTGGCCTCTAATCTGTAGAATATATGCATAAATTCTTTGGTGAACATTGTCAAGCAACACATTAGCCCTAGAGTGCCTGTGTACAAAAATTTGGGCAATGAATGAGACAGTTAAATCAGTTTTTTTTTTTCTTTTCTTTGGCATGTTTATCATATCTTCAAGGGCAGTTAGTTCATAATTTACACAAAATATTTCACAGAGAAAGTGTGAAAGATGTCCAACTAATTTTCAAAGAAGTATACAACTTTTATGTAAAGTGGAAAATGTGCCAATAGCTTGTAAACTTTTAAATTTATAAATATAAATCTAAAAACTCCAGATAAAATACCTTCGGACAAAATCAAGAAGAGTGCCAAAAATAATATATCAGGATCAGTTCAGTTTAGTTGCTCAGTGGTGTCCAACTCTTTGTGACCCCATGGACTGCAGCAGGCCAGGCTTCCCTGTTCATCACCAACTCCTGAAGCTTGCTCCATCTCATGTCCATCCAGTCACTAATACCATCCGACCATCTTATCTTCTGTCGGCCCCTTCTCCTGTCTTCAGTATCAGGATAAAATCCTCTGACTATAAAAGCAATTCACCTTCACAAATCTATCAGTGCAACTTACCTCATCAACATAAAAATTATTCTACAAAATCCAACAATTCTTCTTGATATTAAAAAAAGAAAAACTTAGCAAATCAGGCCTATGTGAGATTTCTACTAAAAATTGCAACAAATATACATTTTATACACTTTGTATATTTATGTTTTTTCTTTTTTACTGAGCTGAACATTTGTCTATTATATATATTTCAAATATCATTAGCTTGATTTACTCTCTTTACTTCAGTAATGACTGATTTTATCTTTATTTTTTTTTCATAATTTTCCCAAGTTTGGAGATTTAATTTGTCTTATATATATGTGTGTGTGTGAGTATGTGCATATGTATATGATTATGTGTTTAAGGCTATGTTTTCCTATGATCATTGGCTTTATGGTTGCATTGGGTCTTCATTGCTGTGTGGGCTTTCTCTAGCTGTGGCAAGTGATGGCTCCTCTCTAGCTGTGATGCAGGTTTGGGGATTTCAGTGCTGTACACTGGTTCAGTAGTTGAGGCATGAGGCTCTACAGTCACAGGCTCAGTAGTTGTAACACACAAGCTTAGTCTCTTCACAGCATGTTGAATCTTCATGGACCAGGGGTTGAACCCGTATGCCCTGCCTTGGCAGGAAAATTGTTGTCCGCTATACGACCAGGGAAGTCCCATTGGCTTTATATTTGAATATTAGATTCTGATATGCAGTGTTTTAATTATTATACTATCATAGGAATTGGCAATTCTCAGAAAACTGATGAACTGATTCTCAGTCATATCCAAAGAATTAGTCCATTAAATAGCTATCTTAAAAAATTTTAAACAACTTTATTAAAAAGAGTTAGTATTGATTGGTTTGAAAATATAAGCATAAATAAATGGACAGAAATTGAGTCAGAAAGACATCCAAAGGCATATAAATGAGTTGACTATTTGGTAAATTGGCTTTTAAGTTTAGCTGGAGAAAGATGGACTATTTAATAATAAGGAGAGTTTGGACATTTGATCGCATATTTGGAAAAAACAAAAGCTAAACTGTTCAAAGCTTTACATCTTTAATTCATCAGAAGCTTGTTATATACAAATAATAGAGCATAAATATACTAGACGGAAACAAATGTCTTTATTTTGTAGTGCGGGAATGTGGAAAGTTTTCCTAAAAATGACCCTATATGTACTATATGTAAATAAACATGGGAGACTTTATAACATAAAATTATCCATCTTTACTTAAGAATGAACTAATGATGGAATAAAAAGCACTAGTGGAAAGCTGGCATAAAAAGTTGAAATGCGCAATTACAAAAGTTATTCATATTAACAATATATAGAGATCTCTTACCAATGAATTAAAAAAGAACAAACAACCCAAAAAAACTGAGCAAAATGCACTAGCAAAACCAACTTCTGAAAAGTTGCTATTTCAGCAATATTTGAGCATTTGCACAAATGTATACTAAATGTGAAGTCAGTGGTCCTTAGGAAGCATCAATACGAACAAAGCTAGTGGAGGTGATGGAATTCCAGTTGAGCTATTTCAAATCCTAAAAGACGATGCAGTGAAAGTACTGCACTCAATATCCAGCAAATTTGGAAAACTCAGCAGTGGCTACAGAACTGAAAAAGGTCAGTTTTCATTCCAGTCTCAAAGAAAGGCAATGCCAAAGAATGCTCAAACTACCACACAACTGCACTCATCTCACACGCTAGTAAAGTAATGCTCAAAATTCTCCAAGTCAGGCTTCAGCAATACATGAACTGTGAACTTCCAGATGTTCAAGCTGGTTTTAGAAAAGGCAGAGGAACCAGACATCAAATTGCTAACATCTGCTGGATCATCGAAAAATCAAGAGTTCCAGAAAAACATCTACTTCTGCTTTATTGACTATGCCAAAGCCTTTGACTGTGTGGATCACAATAAACTGTGGAAAATTCTGAAAGAGATGGGAATACCAGATCCCCTAACCTGCTTCTTGAGAAACCTGTATGCAGGCCAGGAAGCAACAGTTAGAACTGGACATGGAACAACAGACTGGTTCCAAGTAGGACAAGGAATACGTCAAAGCTGTAGACTGTCACCCTACTTATTTAACTTATATGCAGAGTACATCATGAGAAATGTTGGGCTGGAGGAAGCACAAGCTGGAATCAAAATTTCTGGGAGAAATATCAATAACCTCAGATATGCAGATGACACCACCTATATGGCAGAAAGTGAAGAAGAACTAAACAGCCTCTTGATGAAAGTGAAAGAGGAGAGTGAAAAAGTTGGCTTAAAGCTCAACATTCAGAAAAAGAAGATCATGGTATCTGGTCCCATCACTTCATGGCAAATAGATG
>SJYT01051527.1:144909-160986 GCA_006410635.1 Cephalophus harveyi | reverse complement strand
TTTTTTTTTAGATTATAGTTTTGTCTGGATATATGCCCAGGAGTGGGATTGCTGGATCATATATATTAGCCTCCTCTTTTTGTTGAACTATTCTGTGTAGAGTTCAAGATAAGATAATAAAATATTTTACTTTTTAAATGAAGGTTTTTTTTCTTGTGTTAAGAACACTTAGAATTTATTCTCTTAATGATTTTCATATATAACTGACAGCAGTGCTAATGATATTTATACTGCTGCACATTCTTAGTACCTAGCATATAACTGGAAGTTTGTGCCTTTTTAAAAACTTATTTTTAACTGGAGGATAATTTCTTTACAATGTCATGTTCATTTCTGCTGTACAATGAAGTGGATGAGCTATTATACATACATCCTCTCCACCTTGAACCTCCCTCCCACCCATCTAGGTCACCACAGAGCACTAAGCTCCCTGTACCATAAGCTCCCTGTACCATAAGCTCCCTGGACTGTACTGCAGGTTCCCACTAGCAATTTGCTTTACATATGTGGTGCACATACCTCAAACCCAACCTCTCAATTCATCCCACTCCCCCCCGACCTGTGTCCACACGTCCATTTTCTACATCTGTGTCTCTATTGGTGCCTTGCAAATTGGTCCATCTGTACTATTTTCTAGATTCCATATACATGTATTAACGTATGATAATTATTTTTCTCTTTCTGACTTACTTCACTTTGTATGACAGATTCTGGGTCCATCCACTCCTCTACAAATGACCCGCTTTTGTTCCTTTTTATGGCTCAGCAATATTCCACTGTATATATGTATGACATCTTTTTTATTCATCTGTCAATGGCCATTTAAGTCGCTTCCATGTCCTGGCTAGTGTGCCTAGTGCTGCAATGAACACTGGGGTGCATGTGTCTTTTTGCACTAGGGTTTTCTCAGGGTATCTGCTCTGTAGTGGGATTACTGGGTCATATCATAGTGGAGAAGGAAATGGCAACCCACTCGAGTATTCTTGCCTGGAGAATCCTATGGGCAGAGGAGCCTGACAGGCTACAGTCCATGTGGTTGCAAGAGTCGGACATGACTTATCGACTAAGCCACAGCCATTGTAATTCTATTTTTAGTTTTTTAAAGAGCCTCCATACTATTTTCCATACATTCCAGCAAAAGTACAAGAGGATTCCATTTTTTTTTCCACATCCTCTCCAGCATTTGCTGTTTGCAGATATTTTGATGATGGCCATTCTGACTGGTGTGAGGTGATACCTGAATGTAGCTTTGATTTGCATTTCCCTAATAATTAGTGATATCTTGAGCATCTTTTCATGCACTTCTTGGTGATCTGAATGTCTTCTTTGAAGAAGTGTCTATTTAGGGCTTCCACGCATTTTTTGATACTGAACTTCATGTACCATGCCATGCTAAGTCGCTTCAGTTGTGTCCAACTCTCTGTGACTTCATAGACTGTCACCCACCAAGCTCCTCTGGCCATGGAGATTCTCCAGGCAAGAATACTGGAGTGGGGAGCCATTTCCTCCTCCAGGGTACCTTTCTGACCCAGGGATTGAACCCATGCCTCCTGGGGCTCCTGCATTGCAGGCAGATTCTTTTTGAGATTCATGGCTGTTTTTATATTTTGGAGATTGCTCCCTTGTCAGCTGCTAGATTTGCAAATATGTTTTCCCATTTTGAGGGTTGTCTCTTCACCTCATTTATGGTTTTCTTTGCGGTGCAAACTCTTTTAAGTTCAATTAAGTCCCATATGTTTATTTTTGTTTTTATTTTCATTACTCTAAGAAGTGAGTCAAAAAGATCTTCTTGTAATGTTTTCCTCTAGGAGTTTTATAGTATCCACTCTTACATTTAGGTCTTTAATCCATTTTGAGTTTATTTTTGTATATGGTGTTAGTGAGTGTTCTAATTTAATTCTGTTTTTATTTTTGGCTGCACCATGCCACATGTGGGATTTTAGTTCCCTTACCAGGAACTGAACTCGTGCCATGTACATTGGAAGTATGGAATCTTAACAGCTGGACCACCAACCAAGGAAGTCCCTCTAATTTCATTATTTTACATATACCATTCAGCTTTCCAAGCACTGCTTATTAAAGAGACTGTCTTTTCTGCGCTGTATATGCTTGCCTCCTTTGTCATAAATTAGGTGATCACAGTTGCATGGGTTTCTTCCTTGGCTTTTTATCCTGTTCAATTGATCTGTATTTCTGTTTTCATGCCAGTAACATAGTATCTTGATTACTGTAGCTTTGAAGTATAATGTGAAATCAGGGAGCCTGATTTCTCCAGCTCTGTTTTTTTTTTGAAGATTGCTTTGGCTATTCAGGGTCTTTTGTGTTTCCATACAAGCAGTAAAATTTTTTGTTCTAATTCTGTAAAAAATGCCATTGGTAATTTGATAGGAATTGCATTGAATCTGTAAATTGCTTTGGGTAGTACAGTCATTTTTCACAATATTGATTCTTCTTATCCAAGAATGTGGTATGTCTCCATCTGTTTGTCATGTTTGTATTCTGTCATCAGTATCCTATAGCTTTTCTCTGCACAGATCTTTTGCCTCCTTGGGTGTTTATTCCTAGGCATTTTATCCTTTTTGTTGCAATGATAATTGGGGTTGTTTCCATAATTTCTCTTTCTGATCTTTTGTTGTTAGTGCATAGGAATGCAAGAGATTTCTGCGCATTATTTTTGCATCCTGCAACTTTATCAAATTCACTACTGAGCTCTAGTAGTTTTCTAGAGGCTTCCTTAGGATTTTTCTTTTCTTTGATCCTTGATTATACTGGAATAAAAAATGAAGATAATATGAACATTATTGGAATAGGAAACCTTTAAAATGTATGTTAGGTAATATTGTTCAAAGTTAAATTTCTTGACTGTGATCACACTGGGATTATATAGATTTTTTTTCTTCTTGGGAGTTAGTATGCTAAAGGGTGAAATATTTATTATTAGGTCTACTAACAAATGGTTTAAATAAAGTATCCATTTGTCTTCTGTAAACAAATCACCCAAAACTCAGCTCATTGGCTTAATATAACAGTCAGTTATTAATGTCCAAATTTCTGATTGGCAATTGGATCAAAGCTCAGATGGATAATTTTGCTCATTCTCCCTGGGTTATCTCATAATACTGACACCTATCACCTCCTCTGGGAACAGATGATTGTCAGGCTGTTGACTAGAGCACCTTGATTTTTCTCTATTTGGCCTCTCAGAAGGTTGGCTAGAACAGGTTCAAATGATAGAAAAATTTTAACATTGAAGAGAGGAAATATCGAAGCCTAGATTCATAACTCACATGATAGCACTTATATGGAATTCTATTGGTCAAATCAAGACATAAAAGCATCCTAGATTCACGGGTTTGGAAGCCAACCTCATCTCTTGACATGAGAAGCTGAAAACTTCTGTCATTGTTTTAAACTCACTGTAACATCTGTTTGTCTGTTTATCTATTATCTGTGCATTATCTAAATACCCATTCATCCCTCTATCCATCTATCCATAGATAAAACAAATACGTCCCTTTTAAACAAATTGTCATTCTGAGTAGAGTTATGAATACTTATTGTATTGTACAATTAAAATTTTTAATTGAGGAAAATTAAAAATGAAATAGGAAAAGGAGTATGTCAAAGCTGTATATTGTCACCCTGCTTATTTAACTTATATGCAGAGTACATCATGAGAAACGCTGGGCTGGAAGAAGCACAAGCTGGAATCAAGATTGCCGGGAGAAATATCAATAACCTCAGATATGCAGATGACACCACCCTTATGGCAGAAAGTGAAGAGGAGCTGAAAAACCTCTTGATGAAAGTGAAAGAGGAAAGCGACAAAGTTGGCTTAAAGCTCAACATTCAGAAAACGAAGATCATGGCATCTGGTCCCATCACTTCATGGGAAATAGATGGGGAAACAGTGGAAACAGTGTCAGACTTTATTTTGGGGGGCTCCAAAATCACTGCAGATGGTGACTGCCGCCATGAAATTAGAAGATGCTTACTCCTTGGAAGAAAAGTTATGACCAACCTAGATAATATATTCAAAAGCAGAGACATTACTTTGCCGACTAAGGTCCGTCTAGTCAAGGCTATGGTTTTTCCTGTGGTTATGTATGGATGTGAGAGTTGGACTGTGAAGAACGCTGAGCACTGAAGAATTGATGCTCTTGTACTGTGGTGTTGGAGAAGACTCTTGAGAGTCCCTTGGACTGCAAGGAGATCCAACCAGTCCATTCTGAAAGAGATCAGCCCTGGGATTTCTTTGGAGCTAAAGCTGAAACTCCAGTACTTTGGCCACCTCATGTGAAGAGTTGACTCATTGGAAAAGACTCAGATGCTGGGAGGGATTGGGGGCAGGAGGAGAAGGGGACGACAGAGGATGAGATGGCTGGATGGCATCATGGACTCAATGGACGTGAGTCTGAGTGAACTCTGAGAGATGGTGATGAACAGGGAGGCCTGGCGTGCTGCAATTCATGGGGTCGCAAAGAGTCGGACACGACTGAGCGACTGAACTGAACTGAACTGAACTGAAAAATGAAATAAGATTTAAAAAAATCTTACTTCCTCTTATTATTTCTCTCTGTTTAATTTTTCCCTCATCAATCCTCAGATAATAAGAAAATCATTCAAAAGCTATCCTGATTCTGAGGTTCTAGTGAATACATGTATAGGAGAATCTATCCATATACAGGAAGATGTGAATTGGACAAAAGTAGTCTTCATTCTACTCTAATTCAATTGCCATGCAGAATAACCCTGTGGATCAGTTTGCCTAAGATAGTTTTTAGAGTAATTTCTGTAATAATTTTGCTAATTTGGAGTATATCAAAGAAACTATTTTCTATTAATTCTGTAATGTGACAGATAATAAATGTGCTTATTCTTGTAGGCCTCATTTTAACTGTCTCCACATTTTTCTGTAATAGATTGTTTTCGGATACTATTAAATTCAGTCCAAATTTACTAATATCACACATATTTCTATCATGTGTAAATTTATACTTTCTTATAAACACAAAAGCAGAAATGTGGTCAGTACAAGATAAATTTTAATGCATTTAATTATCACTATAAATACTTAAAAGTATTTATAATTTATATTTAACTTTGTGGCAGTTTGTACTCTTGTCAATTTATTAAAAGTTAAGGTAGCTTAGATGGTAAAGAATCTGTCTGCAGTGCAGGTTCCATCCCTGGGTTGGGAAGATCCCATTTCAAGAGGTTGGAGTGGCTACCCACTTCAGTATTGTTGGCTGGAAAATTCCATGGACAGAGAAGCCTGGAAATCTACAGTCCATGGGGTCACAAAGAGTTGAACATGACTGAGCGACTGACTTTCAAGCTAAAATTATGTTTTTCAGGAATTGCTTGAGAATTGGGAGGCAGAAATGAAGCAGCTGCTTTTCCTCTTTGAAAATCATTGGATTAGATGCTGTGAGAGACAGAAAAAAGCAGGTTTCATCTTGTTTTATTCTTATCATGGTGAGCCATGCTGATCAACAGCAATTAAAGCCCACCATCAGATATTTGCCTGGAGACCTTTAAAAGGAACAGTTATGCAATTTGAATAATTTGCCGTCACCTTTTTCCTCAACTTCTTTTACATCCTCATTTTATTTTGTAGCTGGATGTGACTGGTTTCCCAGTATCCTCTGAAATTCCTGACTTTGTGCCCATATCAGTTATGTAGTAGTACTGTTTAGTGACTTTCCCCTGATCTCCCAAACCTCCCTTTCATACCTTTCCTTCTCTAGTCTTTTCCATATATTAGGTAGTTAGACTAGGAAACAGGAGTCCAAAATGATGGTGACTAAAAGACAAGGAAGGGAAAAACCCGTGAAAATAGAACAAACGAAGGTCAAAGGAAGGTCTGAAGACCAGAATGAGGACCTCAGGTAGAACAAACAGCACTCCTGGCTAGCCCAATTTACATAGGTCAGGCCCAGGGCGGGAGGAAAAAAACATATAAAAAGAGGAGCCAAAGGGCCAGCTCTCTTTCTCCCACACGTGCACGCTCTTTGTCTTTCTCTGTCTGCCCCCGAGACACACACACACACGTTCTCATGCACTACCCCGACTCTCTAATCTTCGCGTCTTTGGGTCAGCATGTCCTCACACCTCAAGGATGGATTTTGCTACTATTTTCTAAATAAAATAGAGCTGTAACACAGAGCTGTAACACTGATCTGTCAAAGTGCTATAACACTGTCGGTCCAAGACCTGAGAGCTGTGATGCGCTGAGGGCTTTAATGTCCGTCACTCCAAATCTTTGTTGTGATGAGCCAGAACCAAGGAGAATACACTCGCCTGACACATAATTATTTAAGGTCTTATTCTCATAATCAGACTCTAACGTAATTTTCAAGACAATTTTTTTCCTTTTTCAAATCCTATTTATAGTTATTTTATAAACAATAATTTACCATTTCAGAGTTTTACACAGTGTTGGGTTATAAGATGCTGTACAATATAAAATATAGCAATTGTTCTACTGTTTTTGATTTTGCTAGATTTCTTCAGAGTATGATTATTCCCATTTTATGTATGGAAATAATTGTAAACTTTTCCTTTCCATAAGTTTAAGAAATAATTCAGCAGAACAATCTTGTCATTTAATAAACTTTATTTCAAGTGCGATATGGATTGAAAACTTAACTTTGTAAAGCAAATAATTAGTTATGGGAGTTTCTACTTGATAATTAGAAAAGGAGTCAAAGTTCATTTTTACAAAGCCTTAAAGATTCACTTTACTTTAGATAACTTAAAGAAAATCTTTTGTTGTTAAGACTAATTCATTTTTTCTACTTTGTGTACATTCCTTTGTGATTTTCAAGGTCATAGTTAATACACAATGAACAATACCTTTATTTCACTGGGGGAACATAATAAATGGTAAATTTACACTTAAAAGCAAAAGCTCTGTCTTCAGTATGGTGAGATTCAGCTTCCTTCTTTGTACTTCAATTCCCAGTTCTTTGCATTTCCTCTCCTATACAAGTATTCATTATCACAGGGAGGAAGTCTTGTCACATGCAGTGACAAATTGTTTCATTTATTTAAAATGGAGCCTTTGTATTTCACTCCATATGCTAATACAAACACATCTTTAATGATTAAGAAAAGATAAAACCCCTAACTAGTAGGAGCAGAAATTTCTCAGTGTTCACAGGCTTATAAGCAAACCACATACTGAGTTGCCAATCCAGCTGCCTGAACAGCAATTCCCCTTTAATCAGTAAATCAGTGTGCCAGTAACATCAACAACAACAAAAAGTTGTTCCATCTAGTTTCACACTTTGCTTTGTACTTCCACAAAATTTATCCTGAAGGGAATCCCATCATCCCACTGAATCAAAAATGCAGACTTTAGAAATCAAGGCAAGGGTCCTATTCTATCTTTAAATCTAGGCCCAAACTATGTTTCTTATGAATTTGCTAAATCATGATTGTTAGACATACCTTTGGCATTGAATCTTGTCAAATGTTTGCACCCTAAACATCATCAATACAAGCTGTCAATAGGACAAAGGTGTTTAAGAGTTTACTACTTACTGTGATCAGGGAGACTAACACTGGAGGGGGATACATAAGGCAAGAAGTTGCAGTAATCACAATTAGTTTTGATGTCCCTTGGTTTGTAAGCTACTTTTGTCAGTCTGATATGCACCACTTGTCTTTTTTTTAATACATTTAAAAAAAATTATGTACTTATTTTATTGTTTTTGGCTGTGCTATATCTTCATGGCTGCACGTAGACTTTCTCTAGTTGCAGTGAGGGCGGGGCACTACTCCATTTTGTACAGGCTTCTCTTTGTGCTGGCTTCTCTTGTTGCTCAGTGTGGGATCTAGGTACAAAAGCTGTAGTTGTTGAGGCTTGTGGGCTCTAGAGCTTGGGCTCAGCAGTTGTGGCACATGTGCTTAGTTGCCTCGTAGCATGTGGGATCTTCCCAGACTGGGAATTGAACCGGTGTCCCTTACACTGCAAGGCGGATTCTTGATCACCAGGGAAGTCTAAAGGTGTTTTGTTTTGTTTTGTTTCTTTAATTTCTAAAAGGTTATGTGAATAACGGTGTCCATAGGTCAGGATGTATTATTTATATAAAAGAAGTAAAGCATTGCCTAGCATCCTTCCACTTCCCTTAAATACCTTCTGCTACATCCTTTCAGATCTTTAGCTTCTAAAGGTAACCAGGCTGATCTGTGACTGTTCCGAAGACCATTCCAGATCTGGATGGAAAAGAATAAAGTGTTAGAGTTACTTTTTTTTTTTTTTTAAGTCAAACTAAAGTACCATTGTTTTAAAGTAGTAGATAATGGCCAAGGAGAATTCAGCAGTGGAGGAATTTCTAATTGCTTTTTCATACCTGCTTCAAGGGGCTTCCCAGGTGGGCTAGTGGTAAAGAACACACCTGCCAATGCAAGAAACATAAGAGAAACAAGTTAGATCTCTGGGTGGGGAAAATCCCCTGAAGAGAGGGCATGGCAGCCCTCTCCAGTATTCTTGTCTGGAGAAGTCTATGGACAGAGGAGCCTGGGACACTACAGTCCATAGGGTCACAAAAAGTTGGACACAACTGACGTGACTTAGTGTGAGCACGCACACGCACACAGGCACACATACATATATACATACATACCTGGAAAGCCATCTCCTCTAGGAAATGAGTCCTTCACCTTGAATTAGGAATTCCTCCTATGTTCTCTCATGGATTTGTAGTTATCGAACTACAACTTTTTTTTTTTTATAGCCATAAGTATATTTCTTCATATCCTTTACCAGTCTGCTAATCCTTGAAAGTAAAATACGCCTAATGATGCTCAGTATCCACAATATCAAGAAATGCTTCTTGAATAAATCAATGAAGTAATTCATACTGATTTGTGAATTACTAATTGTCTCCTAAGAATCTAACAATGAAAATACTAATTGGATAGGGAGAAGTTACATACAAATGTTTCTAGATAGTTTTAAATTATTGGATTCATCTGAATAGGAGTATAAAAAGCATGATCACAAGTCAATTTTTAATCACTTGTTATTTAAGAATCAGCAGAAAAACAGATAGGATTTAAGGACAAGGGAATAATGAATCCAGTGGGAAAGAGGAATCCTGAATTTAAAATATCAAGTTAGAAATAAGACTGATACAATACTAAGACCTTAGGATGGTTACTTTGAAAAAGTAAAAAAAAAAAAAAAATATATATATATATATATATATATATCACAACAGAGGTTTTTTACAAATTGACATCAAAAGTTAAAAGACACTACATACAAGATTTAGACTTTTATTGCTGTTACTCAAACAAGAATACATTCTCTTATAAAACTGAAAAATTACAAGGCAGCTTTATTAGAAAACACTCTAAAACAATGGTGCACATTGTTCTGCTCTGTGAACCATTTTAAGTCTGCTACAAGGTAGAGAGCTTACACCAGAATGTAAATCACTTATATTTCTAAGATTGCTATTTTTATTCAACTGACATTTTCTTCCTAGCAGGACTTTCTTGGTAAAGATTTAGATTCTGGTGAGAGCTCCTTATCCCACTGGGAACCAAAAACTTCATGGACCAGCAAGTCATATGGTAGAGGTGGAAGTGCTTTTAAATTGTCTTTTGCTTTTTCCTCATCTGGGTATGGCTCTGGAAGTTTCTTAAGTAATATTATTATTCTTTTTGGGAGAGTGAATATGGATAAAGAGCTTCATTAGACCTCAGATTGATAGTGAATTATAAGTAGAAGCAGACTAAAACAAAACTGTACCATAATATTTTTTTCTGTAAGAATCATTTGAGTTCTTCAAAATAAATCCAGGACTACTGTTGTTTAGTTGCTAAGTTGTGTCCAACTCTTTTGTGACCCCATGGACTATAGCCTGTCAGACTTTTCTGTCCATGGAATTCTCCAGGCAAGAATATTGGAGTGGGTTGTCATTTCCTTTTCCAGGAAATCTTCCCGACTTAGGGATTGAACCTGGGTCCCCTGCACTGCAGACAGATTCTTTACCACTGAGCCACCTGGGAAATGCAGGACTACTGTAGTGGACTGAATAACAGCCCCCCACAAATATATGCTCATGTCTCAGTTCCCTAAAGTAACATGTTAATGTTGCCTTGTTTGTATTTTAAAAAAATTGAGGTAAGGATTTGAGATGAGGATATCATTCTATATATCTTGGTGGGCTTTAAATCCAATGACATGTATCCTTATAAAAATACACACAGAAGAGAAAACAGACATAGAAGAGAAGGCAATGTAAACACAGAGGCAGAGATAGATTAGTCTCAAGTCAAAGAAGTTGGCAGCCACCAGAAGCTAGAAAAAGCTAGGACCAGATCTGACCATTCTAAATTTCAGTCTTCTAAGCCAGAAATTGTGAGAGAATAATTTTTTTAGTTGTTTGAAGCCACAAAGTACATGGTATTTTGTTACAGCAACCTCAAACATCTAATAAACTAGTTTTACATATTTTCCAGAATTGAAACTCTGTAAATCAACCTTAACACTAGACAGGTGTAGACAGCTGTACCCAGTAGTATAAAAGATATATTTCCTTCATGACCGATATCCTATTATGATTCCTTAAATAAAACTTAGTTTCAATTTTATAATCAATGCATTTATCTTATGGCTAACATTAATTTGTGACTGTTACTCAGATAATACTTCTGTTATTACTGGTTTCTCATAATGAAATGAAACACTAAGAACCATCAGCACTGGACAGACTGAAATCTGATAAATTACTTTGAATTATATAAAGTTGCCAATTTTTGTAGTTTCAAAATGGTTGCACACTGGCATTTTCATGTAGCTCAAATTTAATGATAAGTAGGATTTATTCAAGGGAATAAATAAAGCATGGTCTGTAAATACTTGATAGCTTGATTACTATTCCCTTTCTTTAATGGGTTTTGTCAAGATTTTTCAGTGGTTTGAGAGTACAATCCTTTGACAGTGACAGTGTCTTCTATGAATAAATCATACACTTCACAACACACTACACGGAGGAGAAATAGAGCAACAGATAAAATAAGCTAGTGAACCGTTAGAGATGCCTGTTCTTGTTCATAAGTTCCCATCACTGGCTGATTTAATTTTCTCTTGGCCAAAATGCTCCTTATTCTGGCGATGTTCTGAAATAAAACCATAAACACTGATGCATGTTCAAACAAAAGTGAGGTCTGGTTCATTAAAAAATGCTTACTAGCTGACAACATACACCCAGCTGGTTGTTTTTATATATGATTCAGAGACAAGATATAAACATGAATCATAGAAGGAAAACAACTTGGGATAGTTATCTTCTGGAATACCAAAACACTGCCATCCACCGGCCATTTTCAAAGATTTTTCTGCCTATTATGTATAACTCAAATAAAGATTTCTTTTATCTCAAATGTTAGCAATTCTACCCACTAATGGAAATCCCCATTTTTTAAATTAAAAACTTACAACACAATAAAGCAGTTTGAGAATTTGAATGATATAAAAATTTTCATAGCTAAACTATTTCACATATTATACTGATCTGAATTTTTTCAAATATAGATTTAAATAATTTTTGGACTTACAATTGTATATAAATTATAAAGGGCTTGCTATACTTATTTAACTATGGAATTCATGTCACAAAATACAGCTAAGGTAATTTGAAAAAACACATTTGATAGTAACTATTATATCATATTGGAAGATGTATACTGAGAAACTAAATAGGTGTTTGTGTTCTTAGAAAAAGGGAAATTATACCAAGACATAGAAAATATGTTGAAAAATGAATGGAAACCATCATACCACAAATTATTACTTGGTATTTTGAGATTAACTCAATCAGTTTCTATGCACTCATCAATTTAAATTATTTATAGATATCTGATATTTTTTTAAACTCAACCCTTATTCATGTTAATTGTATGAGGCAATTAGTAGGGGTTCAGTTCAGTTCAGTCGCTCAGTCGTGTCCGACTCTTTGCGACCCCATGAATCGCAGCACACCAGGCCTCCCTGTTCATCACCATCTCTCGGAGTTCACTCAGACTCACGTCCATTGAGTCGGTGATGCCATCCAGCCATCTCATCCTTGGTCGTTCCCTTTTCCTCCCCCGCCCCCAATCCTGGCAAAGTAATGTCTCTGCTTTTGAATATACTATCTAGGTTGGTCATAACTTTTCTTCCAAGGAGTAAGCGTCTTTTATCATATCTAAAAGTGACTGCTAAGATATCTAATTGAAAAACAGAAAGCCATGTGTTTTGTTTGGAGAAAAGAAAATATTTTCCATGCAAAATCTAAAAGCCAAGGAAAAAACCTATATATTATCATCTCATGTTGATCACCCGTGGCATTAATATTTCATCTATAATACTTTGACACTTTCATTTTTTTTCAATTGCCTATGTACATGTTATATCTCCCTTGCTAGATTATAAGGTCCTAAATATTAAAAAAAAAAACAAACTTCTGTTTGTATGTTTATATGCACAAATATCTCAATTTTAAAAATAACACATGCTTAAATACAGAGATGGGGATAAATAAAATTTATGATTCCCCTCTCTGGAAAAAACTGCTGTCAAAATTATGCTATATGTCTTTTGTTTATATATATATTTCTTTTTGAAAAATTAAGTGTTATGTATGCTATTTTTGTATCACTCAGATCTCATTTTACCTTACAAACAAGATTAATATAATATATGTCTTTACTGCTTTGTTTCTCCTATGACTGCTGTTTAATAAGATCACTCACTGATTTTTTAAAAGTATGTTTAACCAAGAACATCACCGATTTGTCACACAAGGAAGATGATATTAAGAGGAAAGTTTTCTGTCCTTACACAATATTTTAGATTTTGCCAATTAAAACAACAAAGCAGGCACAAAATCATTGCTCTGCTTTAAAACGCTTTTGTAGAAATAGATAAAAAATGCTTTCTAAATTCTGAAAGAGATGGGAATACCAGACCACCTAACCTGCCTCTTGAGAAATCTGTATGCAGGTCAGGAAGCAACAGTTAGGACTGGACATGGAACAACAGACTGGTTCCAAATAGGAAAAGGAGTTGAAACTCCAGTACTTTGGCCACCTCATGCGAAGAGTTGACTCATTGGAAAAGACTCTGATGCTGGGAGGGATTGGGGGCAGGAGGAGAAGGGGACGACCGAGGATGAGATGGCTGGATGGCATCACTGACTCAATGGATGTGAGTCTGAGTGAACTCCGAGAGATGGTGATGAACAGGGAGGCCTGGCGTGCTGCGATTCATGGGGTCGCAAAGAGTCGGACACGACTGTGCGACTGAACTGAACTGAACTGAATCTTAACAGCAAAGAATCCCCTCAAAAATATTATGCTTGTTTAAAGATTTAGCTTGTCCTCAGTTCAGTTCAGTTGGTCAGTCGTGTCTGAGTCTTTGAGACCTCATGGACTGCAGCATGCCAGGCCTCCCTATCCATCATCAGCTCCTACAATTTACTCAAACTCATGTCCATTGAGTCTGTGATGCCATCCGACCATCTCATCCTCTGTTGTCCCCTTCTTCTCCTGCCTTCAATCTTTCCCAGCATCAGGGTCTTTTCAAATGAGACAGCTCTTCGCATCAGTTTTCAGCTTAAACATCAGTCCTTCCAATGAACACTCAGGACTGATCTCCTTTAAGATGGACTGATTGGATCTCCTGCAGTTCAAAGGACTCTCAAGAGTCTTCTCCAACATCACACTTCAAAAGCATCAACTTCTTCAGCACTCAGCTTTCTTTATAATCCAACTCTCACATCCATACATGACCACTGGAAAAACCATAGCTTTGACTAGATGGACCTTTGTTGGCAAAGTAATGTCTCTGTTTTTTAATATGTTGTCTAGGTTGGTCATAACTTTTCTTCCAAGGAGTAAGTGTCTTTTTATTTCATGGCTGCAGTCACCATCTGCAGTGATTTGGGAACCGCTCCCCACCCCCAAAATAAACTCTGCCACTGTTTCCACTGTTTCTCCATCTACTTGCCATGAAGTGATGGGACCAAATGCCATGATCTTTGTTTTCTGAATGTTGAACTTTAAGCCAACTTTTTCACTCTCCTCTTTCACTTTCATCAAGAGGCTCTTTAGTTCTTCTTCACTTTCTGCCATAAGAGTGGTGTCATCTGCATATCTGAGGTTATTGATATTTCTCCCAGCAATCTTGATTCTAGCTTATGCTTCATCCAGCCCAGCATTTCTTATGATGTACTCTGCATATAAGTTAAATAAGCAGGGTGACAATATGCAGCCTTGACATACTCCTTTCCTGATTTGTAACCAGTCTATTCTTCCATGTCCAGTTCTAACTGTTGCTTCCTGACCTGCATACAGGTTTCTAAAACTTGTCTAGGTTGGTCATAACTTTTCTTCCAAGGAGTAAGTGTCTTTTTATTTCATGGCTGCAGTCACCATCTGCAGTGATTTGGGAACCGCTCCCCACCCCCAAAATAAACTCTGCCACTGTTTCCACTGTTTCTCCATCTACTTGCCATGAAGTGATGGGACCAAATGCCATGATCTTTGTTTTCTGAATGTTGAACTTTAAGCCAACTTTTTCACTCTCCTCTTTCACTTTCATCAAGAGGCTCTTTAGTTCTTCTTCACTTTCTGCCATAAGAGTGGTGTCATCTGCATATCTGAGGTTATTGATATTTCTCCCAGCAATCTTGATTCTAGCTTATGCTTCATCCAGCCCAGCATTTCTTATGATGTACTCTGCATATAAGTTAAATAAGCAGGGTGACAATATGCAGCCTTGACATACTCCTTTCCTGATTTGTAACCAGTCTATTCTTCCATGTCCAGTTCTAACTGTTGCTTCCTGACCTGCATACAGGTTTCTAAAACACAGGTCAGGTGGTCTGGTATTCCCATCTCTTTCAGAATTTTCCACAGTTGATTGTGATCCACACAGTCAAAGGCTTTGGCATAGTCAATAAAGCAGAAATTGATGTTTTTCTGGAACTCTCTTGCTTTTTTTGATGATCCAGCGGATGTTGGCAATTTGATGTCTGGTTCCTCTGCCTTTTCTAAAACCAGCTTGAACATCTGGAATTTCACGGTTCACAGATTGTTGAAGCCTGGCTTGGAGAATTTTGAGCAGTACTTTACTAGTGTGTGAGATGAGTGCAATTGTGCGGTAGTTTGAGCATTCTTTAGCATTGCTTTTCTTTGGGATTGGAATGAAAACTGACCTTTTCCAGTCCTGTGGCCACTGCTGAGTTTTTCAAATTTGCTGGCATATTGAGGGCAGCACTTTCACTGCATCGTCTTTTAGGATCTGAAATAGCTCAACTGGAATTCCATCACTTCCACTAGCTTTGTCATAGTGATGCTTCCTAAGGCCCACTTGACTTCACATTCCAGGATGTCTGGCTATAGGTGAATGATTGCACCAACATGATTATCTGGGTCGTGAAATTCTTTTTTGTAGAGTTTTTCTGTGTATTCTTGCCACCTCTTCTTAATATCGTCTGCCTCTGTTAGGTCCATACCATTTCTGTCCTTTATCAAGCCCATCTTTGCATGAAATGTTCCCTTGGTATCTCTAATTTTCTTGTAGAGATCTCCAGTCTTTCCCATTCTATTATTTTCCTCCATTTCTTTACACTGATCATTGAGGAAGGCTTTCTTATCACTCCTTGCTTGTCCTCAAAACATCATAAAATAGGTTATCTGCTTAGTGAAATAAATGGTGAGAATGGGAAATACCTCACTACTACTGGGAAAGGGACTTGTCAAACTAGTAGAATTACCCAAAAATGAAACCAGGAACTCTCAGTGCCTAAGCTGCAAGTTCTTCTTTAGGGGAACTGCATATAACATCAACTTCAGATGGGCCTGGGGCTTCTTTCCATGGACAGAAAAGTACAAATATCTCATGACTTTCCAGCCCCCAGGTTCTGGGTAGCTACCTTTCCAGTGGACTCCTTAAGTGTCTCATCTTCCAAATCCAGATGCCAAGTGTCAAGTTTCTGGCATATTCCCCAACAATAAGGCTGCTTTTTCATATGTTCAGTTCAGTTCAGTTCAGTCGCTCAGTCGTGTCCGACT
>SJYT01051527.1:79226-114590 GCA_006410635.1 Cephalophus harveyi | reverse complement strand
TTTTTGAGATTGCATCCAAGTACTGCATTTCGGACTCTTTTGTTGACCATGATGGCTACTCCATTTCTTCTGAGGGATTCCTGCCCACAGTAGTAGATATAATGGTCATCTGAGTTAAATTCACCCATTCCAGTCCATTTTAGTTCGCTGATTCCTAGAATGTTGATGTTCACCCTTGCCATCTTGTTTGACCACTTCCAATTTGCCTTAATTCATGGATCTGACATTCCAGGTTCCTATGCAGTATTGGTCTTTACAGCATCGGATCTTGCTTTTATCACCAGTCACATGCACAACTGGGTATTGTTTTTGCTTTGGCTCCATCCCTTCATTCTTTCTGGAGTTATTTCTCCACTGATCTCCAGTAGCATATTGGGCACCTAATGACCTGGGTAGTTCCTCTTTTGTTATCCTATCATTTTGCCTGTTCATACTGTTCATGGGGTTCTTAAGGCAAGAATACCGAAGTGGCTTGCCATTCCCTTCTCCAGGGGACCACGTTCTGTCAGCCCTCTCCACCATGACCCGCCCATCTTGGGTTGCCCTGCAGGCATGGCTTGGTTTCATTGAGTTAGACAAGGCTGTGGTCCTAGTGTGATTAGATTGATTAGTTTTCTGTGAGTATGGTTTCAGTATGTCTGCCCTCTGATGCCCTCTTACAACACCTACCATCTTACTTGGGTTTCTCTTACCTTGGGCATGGGGTATGTCTTCACGGCTGCTCCAGCAAAGCACAGCCGCTGCTCCTTACCTTGGACGAGGGTTACCGCCGCCGTTCCTGACCTTCAATGTGGGATAGCTCCTCTAGGCCCTCCTGTGCCTGCGCAGCCATGGATCCTCGGGTTGCTCCTCCCGGCCACCGGCCCTGGCCTTGGGCATGGGTGGCTCCTCCCAGCTGCCGCCCCTGGCCTCAGGCTCGGGGTGGCTCCTCAGGGTCACTGCCCCTGGCCTCCAGCGCAAGGTGGCTTCTCCTGGCCACCCCTGACCTCGGACGTGGGGTAGCTCCACCCAGCTGCCACCCTGACCTCGGACGCAGGGTGTCTTCTCCCAGCTGCCACTGGCCTCAGACGCGGGTTAGCTCCTCCTGGCTGCTGCCCTGACCTCGGATGTGGGGTGTCTCCTCCTGGCCGCCATTGACCTCGGATGCAGGGTAGCTCCTCTCGGTCGCCGCCCAGACCTCAGACACAGAGTAGCTCCTCTCGGCCGTTCCTGTGCCGTCGCAGCCTGGCACTCTAGGCTGCTGCCCCTGACCTCGGACGTGGGGCAGCTCCTCTCGGCCGTGCTTCGTGCCCCGGCCCGGCTCTCACAGCTGCCTGCACACGCTTAGTGTGCCAGCCCAGCTCTCACAGCCATGCCAGTTGTATGTTAGGAATTTTTTTTTTTTTTAACTTGATCGAACTCCATTTGAATTTAGTTAATATGTGAGTTTGAGCAATGATATTCTATTATTGCATTCATTATTTCTTCTCAGGTTACTATAGGTCAGATTTTTCAGTATAGACTACTTGTCCATAGTAATGACATAATTATTTTTGTTATTTGGTTGTCATATGTGAGTAAACCTGTGTGTGAATCATTATTAATAAAAGTGGGATGACACTTTTTAAAGCACTCAGAGTATAACTATGAGGTACTATATCATTCTTATAATTATTTACATAAGAGCTGATGTGATTGGAGGAAAGTCTCCTACTCCTATAGTTTGGAAGGCTTGGACTCATTCACTTTTTACTGTGTCTTTTTTCAGATACAGAATGATCAAGAATTAAAAAATAAACTGAAAGCACAGGCTTTAATTTACCCTGGCTTACAGTTAGTTGATACCTCTGTGCCATCTCACCGAGAATATGAGCATGGTCCACTTCTTTCATGGAAACTGGCAATCAAACTTGCATCCCTATATTTCACCCAGGATAAAGCACTCCTCCAGGCAATGATGAAAAACCAACACATGCCTCATGGATCAATGCATCTGTTCAAGTTGGTAAACTGGAGTACCTTCCTTCCTGAGGAGTACAAGAAAAACCATGTATATACTGAACCAATTATTGGAAGACTTAACCCTTCATATTCAATGCTTTTGGATACTAGGTTATCACCCTTGGCAGTCAATGATTCCCAGTTGCAAAATCTGCCCTTAACTTACATCCTTACCTGTCAACATGATATTCTAAGAGATGATGGACTTATGTATGTCTCACGACTTCGAAATGTTGGAGTTAAAGTTTCTCATGACCATATGGAGGATGGAATCCATGGAGGTTTAGCATTCATGGCCTCACCATTTTACTTAAAACTAGGCATTAGAATAAAAGATAAGTATATTAATTGGCTAGAAGAAAATCTGTAAGTAGTACATATAACTAACTAGCTAATCAGTGTTATAGTGCAAAGGCTATGTTTTGAGATTTGTGAATTTAAGTGACAATGTGATGTTAGTTTTGATCAATCAAGGTTTAAATCAAAGCAAAATTATTGTGTATCTTTGAAAAAAATTATTTTCCCTAATCTTAGATCTTGCTAAAAGGAAGATATATTTATCCTAATAAATGTCATTTATTCAGTTTGATGCATGCTAAATATTCACCAATTTCATAGTAAAGTATAAAAATAGTATGATTATAGGCAACAGACAAATGATAGTTTCCTGGTAGTGACAGGAATGGTAATGGTGAGTGAGAAGTAATTTTAAGAAAGGAAAATTGCAGTGGCTTTTAGATGGGGTTGAGAAGTAATACCTTTCAAGCTTTTTTATCATTTAGTGGTCCATACATAAATTTTATCCTCTCTGTGTAAATCATTAGTTTTCTTTTACTCACATAAAATCTGCTTTCAGACGTATTGCTAGCCTTCTTTGCTGATAGGGGGAAAAGGCCAACATCTGAACTGTAAATCCTTTCAAAAGCCTACATTTTTAGCCCTTACTCAAATGTTTAGAAACATCAACCCAGAAGATAGATGAGTTACTCCACTGATTTCTATGTACTGATTATCCAAGATGTCTCCTCACAACTGTACATTGCAGTAAGTATTGAGCATTCTATTATTTTGAACCTCTGGAATGATACATTTATCTTCACAGAAAGCTATATAACTGCAAAAATATTTAACTGATGATATCTGGACCTATGGACTCTCTTGTGATGATGGGGTCCACACTCATATTAGTCTAGATGAACCTCATGACTAAACTTCATTCCCATTAGGACACTTCATAAACAGTGTCTCCTTTTCTGAAGTCCCTGTGATGCTACTCTTTGCATGCTATTGTTAGTTCTGTGTCTTATTAAACTGAGTAAATTTGATGCTGTATAAATGTATTTGTTCATTTGTTTGATAATCTAATCCCCAAACACATTGCTCGAGTCTACAGCTTCCTTATTTGCTTTTTGGTCACCTCAGCACCTAATCTATTCTCCAATCTCTTAACATATTCCACCATATTAAGCTCTTCCCTGAAATCCGAACACTGAACTATTACATCAGGACCCACGAGTATAGACTATTATGTTTTCATTGGTATTTGTTGTCTCATCACATGTATGAAATAACATCTTACTCGACAATCATCTAGTTGTGTTTTTTATAAAAGAGAGACACTATTCAAAGATACTGTCTTAAATCAGATGAAAAAAAATTTGCTTGCCTGAATTAATCATTGCAATCATGTGAATCTTTGTGGTTCAAGATTTATTTTGTAAACATCATTAATTACATTAATTATAAAAATTAACATAAAGCTTATAGCTGTCAGTATTACAAACCAGCAAGTTGATATATAAATACTACAGTGACTAACACATGATTATTGAGGAAAGGAAGGTCTGTGGCATTGAAGAGAATTTTTAGACTATGAAAAATTTATGACTCATGCAGATATAAAAATCCAGATATGTTAAAGACTATATTTTAATTCAACTCATTCAGTAAGCAAACAAGCCACTGTTTAACTCATACAAAAGATAATTCAGAGGACCAATATAATAAAAAGAGGTCAAAGACAATGAGCAATAGAGGGTGTGCTTAATGTAAACAATGCATAGTTGTAAAATATTTCAAAGACCATAATATACTAGACCCAGATAACCTAGAGAAACACAAAGATAACACAGAAGAAAGAAGATTTCTTTCTTCTAGGCAACACAGAAGATCGGTTTTTTATTGAAGTACATTTTTTTTTCTTTAGTGGAAATGACAAGGTGAGAGTAAATTTCTCAACTCTTTAAAGCATCAGAACAATTTGCTAGGTGAATTATATCTGTAGTTATAGAGCTGTATCAATGAGCCAATTAAAGAGCTTTAGGAGAGGGGCTTAGGGTTTTGGGGGCTCCAAAATCACTGCAGGTGGTGATTGCAGCCATGAAATTAAAAGATGTTTACTCCTTGGAAGGAAAGTTCTGACCAACCTAGACAGCATATTCAAAAGCAGAGATATTACTTTGCCAACAAAGGTCCGTCTAGTCAAGGCTATGGTTTCCCCAGTAGTCACGTATGGATATGAGAGTTGGACTGTGAAGAAAGCTGAGCACCAAAGAATTGATGCTTTTGAACTGTGGTGTTGGAGAAGACTCTTGAGAGTCCCTTGGACGGCAAGGAGATCCAACCAGTCCATTTTAAAGGCGATCAGTCCTGGATGTTCTTTGGAAGGACTGATGCTAAAGCAGAAACTCCAGTACTTTGGCCTCCTCGTGTGAAGAGTTGACTCATTGGAAAAGACTCTGATGCTGGGAGGGATTGGGGGCAGGAGGAGAAGGGGACGACCGAGGATGAGATGGCTGGATGGCATCACCGACTTGATGGACGTGAGTCTGAGTGAACTCCGGGAGTTGGTGATGGACAGGGAGGCCCGGCGTGCTGCGATTCATGGGGTTGCAAAGAGTTGGACACGACTGAGTGACTGAACTGAACTGAACTGAACTGAGAAGAGGGGGAGAATCAAGATGGCAGAGGAGGAGGAAGTAAAATCACCTCCTTCCACAGAAACACTGAAAATACAAGTGTAAAGATTCACACAGAACAGCTACTGAGCATTGACAGAAGACCTCAGATCTCTGAAAATACAAGAAAACTTCCATGTTTTCAGGAAAGAACCAAAAGAAGAAGAAAAAGAAGTAATCAGTACTGTGCGTGCCCCAGGGAGGCAGCTGTGAAGGAAGAAAAGTTCCCACAGCTCTGCAAGTCTTCTTATCAGCAAGGAGATCAGCCTGGACAGATGGGGATTTTCAGAGCCTTAGGTGAAGTTGCTCAGTCGTGTCCGACTCTTTGCGACCCCGTGGACTGTAGCCTACCAGGCTCCTCCGTCCATGGGATTCTCCAGGCAAGAATACTGGAGTGGGTTGCCATTTCCTTCTCCAGAGGATCTTCCCAACCCAGGGATCGAACCCAGGTCTCCCACATTGGAGGCAGACGCTTTAACCTCTGAGCCACCAGGGAAGGCCCTCAGAGCCTTAGAGGAGAGAGCAACAACCAATCTGTGGAAGGTGTAACAGTGAGTAACCTGCCCAGAGGGTCACCACCACCACCCGGCTCCCCACAACCTAGACAGTCCTCTGTTGGTAGGGGTGAGAGGCACATGCTGATGCTCAGATTCAAGAGCTCAGTCCCAGGGAGAGGACCAGGGTTGTATGTGGAAACAGCTGAAGAGTTCAGGCTGTGGCAACTGAGAATGTACTAGGAAGAAGCCTGGGCCTGCCAGAGAGGTGAGGCACCATTACTGGGAGGTATACAAGGAGAGGGGTGGGACCATTGTAAAAGCATCTTTCCCTGTGAGAGCTCTCAGGCACAGAACACCTCCTACAGGACCTCTGGGGATGGGCACAAGTCACCACTGCCATCTTGGGCTCCAAAGATGGGCACTGGCCACCTCTTCCAGACCACAAGCAGATGCCAGGCTCCACATCTGCGGACCCAGAAGGGTATGGGCAGTTCCCACCACTACAAATTTCAAATTTTGCCAGTGAGCCCCAGGACTACCCGCTCCACTGACCCAAACGGGCACAGAGAGCTTCCCAAACTAGTAATTCCACAAATAGGTCACAGAACCTGCCCACACTGACCCAGAAAGGAGCTGACAGCTCTGGCCTCTAGGAATTCCACCAGTGGGTCCCAGGATTTGCCTACACTGTCCTCAAATGGCAAGGAAACTTCTGTGACTAGGGAATCTACCAGTGAGTGCTGGGACTTGCCCTCCAGTCCAGGGATATTTCCCCTACTAAGTCCATCAGAGAGTGCTGGGACCTGCCCCATTTTCCCAGGTTTGTGAGGAAAGCTCTCACTATTAGGAAATCTGTCAGTGGATACTGGGATGCACGCTGCTGTCCCAATATCCCAGCATGGATAGCTCCTCCAACTAGGAGGCACTGAAACCATAGCTGAGCCCCGCTGGCTCTGTGACTAAGGAAGAGGAGTTGAAATCTCTCCTTGTAGCTGCATGAAACTCCTTTGATGGCTTCCTAAATTCAGTGGTTACAAAAGATCTGAAAAAATAAATACCCTAGAAACTGGAATAGGTCTGACTTTAGCAGCTGTGGGCTTTGTGGGCATGTACACATAGAGAGTAAGTCAGGCCAGAACCTGAGCTGCCTCCATAGCTGGTCCAGGTGCATGACTACTGAAGTCCTGGGTCCTGATCTCAGTGGATCTGTGCCAGTGTCCTGGTGAAAACAACACCTGAGAGTCACCAGGGCCAAATTCAGGCATATGCACAAGTAAGATGAGACTGAGAGTAGTGCCAACAATAGTGTACTTTGTGAGCCTACACAAGACCAAAAGGGAGCACTGCAGAGTATATTCACAAATGAATGGCTCCAGAGGAGGAATATTCAGCAGCTTCTTTCTCAGTGGAAGTGCTCTAATTCAACATACCTGTGCCACAGATTAAAATGACAGCTAAGAAACAGATCAGGGGGCCTCTACTACAACAATTAGGGAGCAGACCTCACTCCTGATAGCGTAGTGACAAGCAAAGAGTAAATGGGAGGCCATGCTCAATATCCAGGGCAGGCTCTGGTCACTACAACACCAATCAAACCCCCTACTAAGAGGATAGTGCCACAAACGTCTGGATCAACGTCACACACCAGGGATCAAACACCAGAAGCAAGAGGAACTACAATAGTGCAGCCTGAAGAAAGGAGACAGCAAACTCAGTAAGTTTAACAAAATGAGGTGACAAAGAAATACGTTTCAGACAAAGGAGCAAAATAAAAACCGACAAGAACAACTAAATGAAGAGGAGATAGGCAATCTACCTGAGAAAGATTCAGAGTAATGATAGTAAATATGATCCAAGATCTCAGGAAAAGAATGGAGGCACAGGTAAGAAGAAGATACAAGAAAAGTTTAGCAAAGACTTAGAACTAAAGAACAAACAAACAGAGATGAACAATACAATAACTGAAATGAAAAGGAGGAATCTGTAGCAGAATAACTGAGATAAAAGGATGGATAAATGATCTGGAAGACAGAATGGTGGAAATCTCTGCCAAGGAACAGAATAAATAAGAAAGAATGAACAGAAATGAGGACAGTCTCAGGAGATCTCTAGGACAACATTAAACACACTTTTTTTTTTTTTTTTTCCTCAGAAGAAGAAGAAAGAGAGAAAAGGCCTGAGAAAATATTTGAAGAGACTATAATAAAAAACTTCCCTAACATAGGAAAGGAAATAGTCATCCAAATCCAGGAAGTACACAGCATCTCATACAGGATAAAGCCAAGGATGAAAACACCAACACATATTAACCAAACTATCAAAAATTAAATAAGAAGGAAAAAATTCTAAAAGCAACAAGAGAAAAGCAGCAAAAAATATACAAGGGAACCCCCATAAGGTTGTTATTGTTCAGTTGCCCAGTCATGTCTGACTCTTTGCAACCCCATGGACTGCAGCACACCAGGCTTCCCTGTCCCTAACCATCTCCTGAAGTTTGCCCAAGTTCATGTCCATTGCATTGGTGATGCCATCCAGCCATCTTCTTCTGCCCTCAATCTTTCCCAGCATTAGGGCTTTTCCAATGAGTGGGTTGTTTGCAGCAGATGACCAAAATACTGGAGTTTCAGCTTCAGCATCAGTCCTTCCAATGATTATTCAGGGTTAATTTCCCTTTAAGATTGACTAGTTTGATCTCCTTGCTGTACAAGAGTCTTCTCCAGCACCAGAGTTTGATGGCATCAATTTTTTAGAGTTCTGGCTTCTTTACAGGCCAGCTCTCACAACCGTATGTGACCACTGGGAAGACGAGCCTCGACTATATGGACCTTTGTTGGCTAGTAATTTCTCTGCTTTTCAACACACTATCTAGGCTTGTCATAGTTTCCTGCCAAGAAACAATCATCTTCTGATTTCATGGCTCCAGTCTCCATCCACAGTGATCTTAGAACTCAAGAAATGGAAATCTGTCACTAAGTACACATTTTCCCCCTCTATTTGCCATAAAATAATGGGGCCAGATGCCATGATCTTAGTTTTTTTTAATATTTAGCTTTAAGCCAACTCTTTCCCTCTCCTCCTTCACCCTCATCACCAGGGTCTTTAGTTCCTCTTCACTTTCTGCCACTAGGGTGGTGTCATCTGCATATCTGAGGTTGTTGATGTTTCTCCCACCTATCTTGATTCCAGCTCATAACTCATCCAGTCCAGCATTTCTCAAGATGTGCTCAATATAGTTTAAACAAACAGGGTGACATCAGATAGCTCTGTTATACTCCTTTCTTAATCTTGAACCAATAAATTGTTCCATACAGGGCTCAAACTATTGCTTCTAGACCTGCATACATGTTTCTCAGGAGACAGTTTGGATGGTTCGGTATGCCCACCTCTTTAAGAATTTTCCACAGTTTGTTATGATCCACACAGTCAAAGGCTTATGTGTAGTCAATAAAATAGAGGTAGATGTTTTTCTGGAATTCCCTTGCTTTCTCTATGATCCAGAGAATGTTGAAAATTTGATCTCTGGTTCCTCTTCCTTTTCTAAACCCAGCTTGAACTTCTGGAAGTTTTTGGTTTGCATAATGCTGAAACCTCGTGGAAAATTCTGAAAGAGATGGGAATACCAGACCACCTGACCTGCCTCTTGAGAAACCCATATGCAGGTCAGGAAGCAACAGTTAGAACTGGACATGGAACAACAAACTGGTTCCAAACATTGACTCATTGGAGAAGACTTTGATGCTGGGAGGGATTGCAGGCAGGAGGAGAAGGGGACAACAGAGGATGAGATGGCTGGATGGCATCACCAACTTGATGGACATGGGTTTAGGTGAACTCCGGGAATTGTTGATGGACAAGGAAGCCTGGTGTGCTGCGATTCACGGGGTCACAAAGAGTCAGACACAACTGAGCGACTGAACTGAACTGAACTAAACTGAAGCCTAGCATACAAGATTTTAAGCATGACCTTACTAGTACTGGATATGAGTGCAATTGTCTGATGTCTAACACATTCTTTATTACTACCCTTCTTGGGAATTGGGATGGGACTGACCTTTTCCAGTCCTGTGGCTTAGTCTTCCAGATTTGCTGACATGTTGAATACAACACCTTGATGGCATCATCCTTTAGGGTTTTGAATAGTTTTATTGGAATTCCATCACATCCATTAGCTTTATTAACAGCAGTGCTCCCTAAGGCCTGCTTGACTTTGCACTTCATAACGTCTGGCTCTGGGTAACTGACCACACTATCCAGTTCATTAAGATCTTTTTTGTACAGTTCTTCTATTCTTTCCATCTCTTCTTAATCTCTTCAGTGTCAACTAGTTCTCTCTACTGTTTCTGTCCTTTATTTTGCCCATCTTTGGGTGAAATGTTCCCTTGATATGTCCAATTTTCCAAAAGAGATCTCTAGTCTTTTCCTTTCTATTGTTTTCTTTTAGTTTTATGCACTGTTCTTTGAAGAAGGCCTTCTTGTCTCTCTGTACTATTCTTTGGAACTCTTTGTTTAGTTAAATGTGCTTTTCTCTTTCTCCCTTGCTTTTCATTTCTCTTCTTTTTCCAGCTATTCATAAAGCCTCCTCAGATAACCACTTTACCTTCTTGCTTTTCTTTTTCTTTGGGATGGTTTTGTTTGCTGCTTCCTGTACAATATTACAGACCCCCATCCATAGTTATACAGATCTAATCCCTTGAATGTATTCATTACTTCTGCTGCATGTTCATAGAAGATTTTATTTAGTTGTATTTTGTTGGTCTAGTGGTTTTCCCCACTTTCTTTAGTTTAAGCCTGAGTTTTCCTAAAAGAAGCTATTATCTGAGCCACAGTCAGCTCCAGGTCATATTTTTCTGACTGTATACAGCTTCTCCATCTCTGGCTACAAAAAATGCAATCAATTTGATTTAGGTATTGATCTAAATCATAGCTGATGTCTATATGTAAAGTCATCTCATGTTGTTGAAAAAGGGTATTTGCTATGACAGTGCATTCTCTTGGCTGAATTCAGTTAGCCTTTGTCCTGCTTCATTTTGTTCTCCAAGGTTAAACTTGCCTGTTACTCTTAACTTCCTACTTCTGTATTCCAATCCCCAGTGATGAATAGAACATCTTTGTTTTTGGTGTTAGTTCTAGGAGGTCTTCTAAGTCTTCATAGAATGGGTCAACTTCAGCTTCTTCAACATTGGTGGTAGGGAAATAGACTTGAATTACTGTGATGTTGAATGGCTTGCCTTGGAAACAAAGCGGGATCATTTTGTCATTTTTGAGGTTCCACCCAGGTACTGCCTTTTGGACTCTTTTGTTGATTATGAGGGCTACTACATTTCTTCTATGGGATTCTTGCCCGTAGTAGTTATAATGGTCATCTGAATTAAATTTGCCCATTCCTGTCCATTTTAGTTCACTGAGTTCTAAAATCTTGATGTTTATTCTTGTCATCTCCTACTTGAACCACGCCAGAATTACCTTGATTCATGGACCTAAAATTCCAGGTTCCTATGCAATACTGTTTTTTGCAGCATTGGGTTTTTCTTTCATCACCAGACACATCCACAACTGAACATTGTTTTTGCCTTGGCCCAGTTGCTTTATTTTTCTGGGGCTACTAGTAGTTCTCCTCCACTCTTCCCCAGTAGCATATTGGATACCTTCAGCCCTGGGGGACCCATCTTTCAGGGTCATATCTTTTTGTTTTTTTATACAGTTCATGAGATTCCCTCTTCTAGTAGATCATGCTTTGTCAGAACTCTCCCATAAGATTATCAGCTGATTTTTTTTTAGCAGAGACTCTTCAGGGCAGAAGAGAGAGGCATGATACATTTAAAGTGATGAGAGGGAAAAACCTACAACCAAGAATATCCTACCCAGCAAGTGTCTCCTTTAGATTCCATGTAGAAATCAAATGCTTTACAGACAATCAAGAGCTAAGAGAATCCAGTATAACCAAGTCAGCCCTACAACAATTGCTAAATGAACTTCTCTAGGCAGAAAATATTAGAGAACAAAAGATGAAGAGAATAAAAAAGACGTAAAAAACAAACCCAAAACAATTAATAAAGTGACAATAGGAACATACCTGGCTGCATAGCACTGGAGTGGGGAGCAGCCAAGAGAAGACACCCCAGTCCAAGGTCAGTAGTGGAGACAATGAGGAGCTACCACATGTCCAAGGTAAGGAGCAGTAGCTGCGCTTTGCTGGAGCAGCCATGAGGAGATATTCCACGTCCAAGCCTTGTCTAACTCAATGAAACTAAGTCATGCCATGTAGGGCCACCCAAGACGATGGGTCATGGTGGACAGTACTGACAAAATGTGGTCCACTGGAGAAGGGAATGGCAAATCACTTCAGTATTCTTGCCTTGAGAACCCAATGAATGGTATGAAAAGACAAAAAGATAGGACGCTGAAAGATGAAAATAACTCCAGAAAGAATGAAGAGCCAAAGCAAAAACAACACCTAGTTCTGGGTATGACTGGTAATAGAAGCAAGGTCCAATGCTATAAGAGCAATATTGCATAGGAACCTGGAATGTTAGGTCCATGAAACAAGGCAAATTAGAAGTGATCAAACAGGACAAGGCAAGAGTGAACATCGACATTTTAGGAATAAGTCAACTAAAATGGACTGGAATGGGTGAATTTAACTCAGATGACTATTATATCTACTACTGTGAGCAAGAATCCTTTAGAAGAAATGGAGTAGCCATTATAGTCAACAAAAGAGTCCAAAATTCAGTACTTGGATACAATCTCAAAAATGACAGAATGATCTTTGTTCATTTCCGAGATAAACCATTCAATATCACAGTAACCCAAGTCTATGCCCTGACCAGTAATGCTGAAAAAGCTGAATGGTTCTATGAAGACCTACAAGGCCTTCTAGAATTAACACCCCCCCAAAGATGTCCTTTTCATTATAGGGGACTGGAATACAAAAGTAGGAAGTCAAGAAACACCTGGAGTAACGAACAAATTTGGCCTTGGAGTACAGAATGAAGTAGGGCAAAGGCTAATAGAGTTTTGCCAAGAGAACGCACTGGTCATAGCAAACACCCTCTTCCAACAACACAGGAGAAGACTCTATACTTGGACGTCACCAAATGGCCAACACCAAAATCAGATTGATTATACTCTTTGCAGGCAAAGATGGAGAAGCTTTATACAGTCAGCAAAAACAAGACTGGGAATTGACTGTGGCTCAGATCATGAACTCTTTATTGTAAAATTCAGACTTAAATTGAATAAAGTAGGGAAAACCACTAGACCATTCAAGTATGACCTAAATCAAACCCGTTACGATTATACAGTAGAAGTGAGAAATAGATTTAAGGGACTAGATCTGATAGACTGCCTGATGAACTAGGACAGAGGTTGGTGACATTGTACCGGAGACAGGGATCAAGACCATCCCCAAGAAAAAAAAAAAGCAAAAAAGTAAAATGGCTATCTGAGGAGGCCTTACAAGTAGCTGTGAGAAGAAAAGTGAAAAGCAAAGGAGAAAAGGAAAGATATAAGCATCTGAATGCAGAGTTCCAAAGAATAGCAAGGAGAGATAATAAAGCCTTCCTCAGTGATCAGTGTAAAGAAATAGAGGAAAACAACAGAATGGTAAAGACTAGAGATCTCGTCAAGAACATTAGAGATACCAAGGGAATATTTCAGCCAAGATGGGCTCAATAAAGGACAGAAATGGTATGGACCCAACAGAAGCATGATATGCTCAGAAGATGATATTAAGAAGAGGTGGCAAGAATACACAGAAAAACTATGCAAAAATCATCTTCACGACCCAGATAATCACAATGGTGTGATCACTCACCAGGAGCCAGACATTTTGGAATGTGAAATCAAGTGGGCCTTAGGAAGCATCACTACAAACAAAGCTAGTGGAGGTGATGGGATTCCAGTTGAGCTATTTCAAATCCTAAAAGATGATGCTGTGAAAGTGTTGCACTCAATGGTCTTGTATGTCTTCATAAAACCATTCATCTTCAGCTTCTTCAGTGTTACTCGTTGGGGCATAGACTCGGATAACTAGATGTGTATAAGAGACAGAGCTAGTGGAGGTGATGGGATTCCAGTTGAGCTATTTCAAATCCTAAAAGATGATGCTGTGAAAGTGTTGCACTCAATATGCCAACAAATTTGAAAAACTCAGCAGTGGCCACGGGACTGGAAAATTCAGTTTTCATTCCAATACCTAAAGGAGGCAATCCCAAAGAATTTCCAAACTACCACACAATTGCACTTATCTCACACGCTAGTAAAGTAATGCTCAAAATTCTCCAACCCAGGCTTCAACAATATGTGAACCATGAACTTCCAGGTGTTCAAGCTTGTTTTAGAAAAGGCAGAGGAATCAGAGATCAATTTGCCAACATCCGCTGGATCATCAAGAAAGCAATAGAGTTCCAGAAAAACACTCACTTCTGCTTTATTGACTATGCCAAAGCCTTTGACTGTGTGGATCACAATAAACTGGAAAATTCTGAAAGAGATGGGAATACCAGACCACCTGACCTGCCTCTTGAGAAATCTATATGCAGATCAGGAAACAACAGTTAGAACTGGACATGGAACAACAGACTGGTTCCAAATAGGAAAAGGAGTACCTGAAGGCTATATATTGTCACCCTGCTTATTTAACTTATATGCAGAGTACATCATGAGAAACACTGGGCTGGAAGAAGCACAAGCTGGAATCAAGATTGGTGGGAGAACTATTGATAACCTCAGATATGCAGATGCTGCTGCTAAGTTGCTTCAGTCATGTCCAACTCTGTGCAACCCCATAGAAGGCAGTCCACCAGGCTCCCCTGTCCCTGGGATTCTCCAGGCAAGAACACTGGAGTGGGTTGCCATTTCCTTCTCCAATGCCTGAAAATGGAAAGGGACAGTGAAGTTGCTCTGTCATGTCCAACTCCTAGCAACCCCATGGACTGCATCCTACCAGGCTCCTCTGTCCATGGGATTTTCCAGGCAAGAGTACTGGAGTGGGGTGCCATTGCCTTCTCCCAGATAGGTAGATGACACGATTCTTATGGCAGAAAGTGAAGAAGAATTAAAGAGCCTCTTGGTGAAAGTAAAAGAGAAGAGTGAAAAAATTAGCTTAAAGCTCAACATTCAGAAAACTAAGATCATGGCATCCAGTCCCATCACTTCATAGTAAATAGATGGGGACACAAAGGAAAAAGTGACAGACTAATTTTGGGGGCTCCAAAATCACTGCAGATGGTGACTGTAGCCATTAAATTAAAAGACACTTACTCCTTGGAAGGAAAGTTATGACCAACCTAGACAGCATATTGAAAAGCAGAAACATTACTTTACCAAGAAAGCTATGATTTTCCTAGTAGTCATGTATGGATGCGAGATTTGGACTGTAAAGAAAGCTGAGTGCCAAAGTGTTGATTTTGAACTGTGCTGTTGGAGAAGACTCTTGACTGCAAGGAACTCAAACCAGTCCATCCTAAAGGAGATCAGTCTTGAATATTCATTGGAAAAACTGATACTAAAGCTGAAACTCCAACACTTTGGCCACCTGATGCGAAGAGCTGACTTATTTGAAAAGACCCTGATGCTGGGAAAGATTGAAGGCAGGAGGAGAAGGGGACGACAGAGGATGAGATGTTGGATGGCATCATTGACTCAATGGACATGAGTTTGAGTAAACTCCGGGAGTTGTTGATGGATGTGGAGGCCTGGCGTGCTGCAGTCCCTGGGGTTGTAAAGAGTCAGACACGACTGAGTGACTGAACTGAATTGAAAGGAGGATCATACGTGTCAATAATTATGTCAAATGTAAGAGGATTAAATGCTCCAAGCAAATGGATAGACTGGCTGAATGGATATAAAAACAAGATATGTATACATATAGGTGACCCATTTCACACCTAGGGACACATATAGACTGAAAGTGAGGGGATGTGATAAAACATATTTCATGCCTTTGGAAATCAAAAGAAAGATGGAGTAGCAATACTCATTTCAAATAAAATAGACTTAGATAAAGACTATTACAAGAGACAAGGAAGTATACTACATAATGATCAAGGGATCAATCCAAGCAGAAGATGTAACAATTGTAAATATATATACATCTAACATAGGAACATCTCAATATGTAGGGAAAATGCTAACAGTTATAAAAGTAAAGTCTACAATAGCACAATAATATTGGAGACTTGAACACCTCACTTATATAAATGAACATATCATCCAAATGGAAAATAAATAAGGAAACCACAAAAATTAAATGACATATTGACCATATACTTAATTCATATTTGTAGACCATTCCATTCAAAAGCAGCAGAATACAGTTTCTTCTCAAGTGCAGGCAGAACATTCTCTAGGATGTTCCTAGATCACATCTTGGGTCAAAAATCAAGCCTTAGTAAATTTAAGAAAACTGAAATCATTTTAAGCATCTTTTCTGACTGCAATCCTAGGAGATTAGAAATCAGTTACAGGTAAAAAATATATATAAAAACGTGGAGGCTAAACAATATGTTTATAAGTAACCAATGAATCACTGACCAAGTCTAAGAGGACATTAAAAACATATCTAGAGATAAATGCCAACAAAAGCATGATGGTCCAAAATCTATGTAATGCAGTAAAAGCAGTTCTAATAAGGAAGTTTATAGCAATCAATCTTACCTCAGGGAGCAAAAAAATCCCAAATAAACAACATAATCTTACACCTAAAGCAATTAGAGAGACAAATAAACAAAACCCAAAGTTAGTGGAAAGAAATAAATCACAAAGGTCAGAGCAGAAACAAATGAAATGGAGACAGAGAAAATAATAGCAAGAATCAATGGAATGAAAAGCTGGTTCTTTGAGAAGATAAATAAAATTGATAAATCTTTAGCCAGGCCCATCAAGAAAAAAAGAGAGGACTCAGATCAAGAAATTAGAAATAAAAAGAGAGGAGTTACAATAGATATCACAGAAATACAAATGATCATAAAAGACTACTACAATACCAAAACAATGGACAGCCTGGAAGAAACAGAAAAATTGTTAGAAAGGTACAACTTTTCAAGATTGAGGTAAGGTGAAGTCGCTCAGTCGTGTCCGACTCTTTGCGACCCCGTGGACTGTAACCTACTAGGCTTCTCCATCCGTGGGATTCTCCAGGCAAGAATACTGGAGTGGATTGCCATTTCCTTCTCCAGGGGATCTTCCTGACCCAGGGATCGAACCCAGGTCTCCCGCATTAGAGGCAGACGCTTTAACCTCTGAGCCACCAGGGAAGCCCTTCAAGATTGAAATAGGAAGAAATAGAAAATATGAATAGACCAATCACAAGTAATGAAATTGAAACTGTGATTAAAAATCATCCAACCAACAAATGTCCATGACTAGATGGCTTCACAGGCAAATTCTATTAAACATTTAGAGAAGAGCTAACAGTCATCCTTCTCAATTTCTTCCAAAATTTGCAGAGGAAGGAATACTCACAAGCTCATTCTACAAGGTCACCATCACTCTAATACCAAACCCAGACAAAGATATAACACACACACACACACACAATTACAGGCCAATATCACTGATGAGGGCTTCCCTTGTGGCTCAGCTGGTAAAGAATCCTCCTGCAATGCAGGAGACCTGGGTTTGATCCTTGAGTTGGGAAGATTCTCTGGAGAAAGGAAAGGCTACCCACTCCAGTATTCTGGCCTCGAGAATTCCATGGGCTGTATAGTCCACAGGGTCTCAAAGAGTTGGACATGGCTGAGCGACTTTCACTTTCATCACTGATGAACATAGATGCAAAAATCCTCAATAAAATACAAGCAAACTGAATCCAACAACACATTAAATGGATCACACTCCATGATTAAGTGGAATTTATCCCAGAGATGCAAGAATTCTTCAATATATGGAAATCAATATGATACACCATATTAAAATACTGAAGAATAAAAATCATATGATCATCTCAAGAGATGCAGAAAAACTTTCGGTAAAATTCAACACCAATTTATGGTGTTAACTCTCCAGAAAATGGGCACAGAGGAATCTATCTCAATATCATAAAGGTTATGACAAACCTACAGCAAACATCATTCTCAATCATGAAAAACTAAAAGCATTTCTTCTAACATCAAAAACATAACAAAGATGCTAATTTCACTGCTATTTTTCAACATAGTTTTGGAAGGCCTAGCCACAGTGATTAGAGAAGAAGAAAAAATAGAAGAAATCCAAGTTGTCAAAGAAGAAGTGAAGCTGACATGATTCTATACATAGAAAATCCTAAAAATGCTACCAGAAAACTACTAAAGCTCATTAATGAATCTGGTAAACTTTTAGGATACAAAATTAACACATACAAATCTCTTGCATTCCTATAAACTAACAATGAAAGATCAGAAGAAGTTCAGAAAACAATCCCATTTATCATTGCAACAACGACAAAATAAAATATCTAGTAATGAACCTACCTATTTAGGCAAAAGACATGTACTCAGAAACTAAAATATGGATGAGAGAAATAAAAGATGACACAAACAGAGAAATATACCATGTTCTTGAATTGGAAAAATCGATATTGTGAAATGGCAGTACTGCACAAAGCAATCTACAGATTCAATGCAATCCCAATCAAATTACCAATGGCATTTTTCACAGAATTAGAACAAAATATTTTACACTTTGTTTGAAAATATAACACACCCTGAATAGCCAAGTCAATCTTGAGAAAGAAAAACAGAGCCACAGGAATCAGGCTTCTTGACTTCAGACTATGATACAAAGCTATAGTCATCAAAAAACGATGAAACTGGCACAAAACCAGAAATATAGATCAGTGGAACAGAACATAAAGTCCAGAAATAAATCCACACACCTACAGTCACCTAATCTATGACAAAGGAAGCAACAGTGTACAATTGAGAAAAGACAGCCTCTTCAATAAGTGATGCTGGGAAGACTGGACAGACACAAGTAAAAGACTGAAATTGCAACACTCCATAATACCACAAGTGAGAATAAACTCAAAACATATTAAAGACCTAAATGTATAGCCAGACACTATAAAACTCTTAGGGGAAAACATAGGCAGAACGCTCTTTGACATAAATTACAGCAAGGTCATTTATTGACTCATCTCCCAGAGTAATGAATATAAAAACAAAAATAAGCAAATGGATTCTAAATTTTAAACTTAAAAGCTTTTTGACAATAAAAGAAACCATAAACAATGAAAAGACCACCTTCAGAATGGGAGAAAATATTTGCAAATGAAGCCACCGACCAAAGATTAATTTCCAAAATACAAACAGCTCATGCAGCTCAATATGAAAAAAACAAACAACCCAATCTAAAGGAGCAAAGATCTAAATAGACGTTTTTCCAAATAAGACATACGGATGGCAAAAAAAAAAGAAAAAAGCACATGAAAGTATGCTCAGCACCACCAATTACTGTTGTTTGTTCGGTCACTAACGAACGAACATTGTGTCCAACTCTTTGTGACTCCATGGACTGCAGTACGCCAGACTTCCCTGTCCTTCACGATCTCCTAGAGTATGCTCAAACGCATGTTCATTGGATTTCCCTGGTGGCTCAGAGGTTAAAGTGTCTGCCCGCAATGCGGGAGACCCGGGTTCGATCCCTGGGTGGGGAAGATCCCCTGGAGAAGGAAATGGCAACCCACTCCAGTATTCTTGCCTGGAGAACCCCATGGACGGGGGAGCCTGGTGGGCTACAGTCCACGGGGTCGCAAAGAGTCAGACAGTTGGTGATGATATCCAACCATCTCATCCTAACATCCCCTTCTCCTCCTACCTTCAATCTTTCCCAGCATCAGCATGTTTTCCAATGAGTCGGCAAATCACACTGCAATGAAGTATCACTTCACACCAGTCAGAATTACCATCATCAAGAAATTTGCAAACAACAAATGCTAGAGAAGGTGTAGATAAAAGAGAATTTTCTTACTCTGTTGCTGGGAATGTAAATTGATGTAGCCATGATGGAAAACAGTATGGAAGTTCCTTTAAAACTAAAAATAGAACTACTATATGACCCAGCAATCCCACTCCTAGACATATGTCTAGAGAAACAGTTCAGTTCATTTCACTTCACTCGCTGTCATGTCCAACTCTTTTAAAACTGCTATCTAGGTTGGTCATAACTTTTCTTCCAAGGAGTAAGTGTCTTTTAATTTCATGGCTGCAGTCACCATCTGGAGTGATTTTGGGGCCCCCCAAAATAAAGTCTGACACTGTTTCCACTGTTTCCCCATCTATTTGCCATGAAGAGATGGCACCAGATGCCATGATCTTCGTTTTCTGAATGTTGAGCTTTAAGCCAACTATTTCACCCTCCACTTTTAGTCACAAATAATGAAGTAAGTGCTGGGGAAAAAAAAAACAACAACTTCAACACAGAATTCTACACTCTCCACAATAAATGCTTTAAGAATGATGATGAAATAAAAATAATTTTATGAAATAAAAATAAAGGGAAGTTTTCACTAGCAACACTAACAAAAATAAAATATTAAAGGATATCTTCTCTAGGCAGTCACAGGTGAAAGCACAGAGATATAGACAGAGAAAATATATTTATATTGTATATAAATATATAATATATAATATATTGTATATAAATGATTTTCTGTCTGGAGAAGGTCTGCTTCTTGGTTTATAGACAGTCATCTTCCTGATGTGTCCCTTAAAGGCAGAAGAGAAGGAGTTGACTGATGTCTACTTGATAAGGGTACTATCCCACTGATGAGAGCTCTGCCCTCATGACCTAATAATCTTTCTAACAGAAATACCTTGGTCATTGAGTGCTCAACATAGGAATTTTGGGGTAACACAAACATTCAGTGGGTAGCAGTGTTTGTAGAAATATTTGTTTGTGCATATTAGTAAGAGGTTGAGATACATGCCCACTATGTAAATTCTATTCAGTGTTATTGGGAAGAGGGAAAAGTTTACACTTCTTTCAGTTCAGTTCAGTTCAGTTCAGTTGCTCAGTCGTGTCCGACTCTTTGTGACCCCACGATCGCAGCATGCCAGGCCTCCCTGTCCATCACCAACTCCCGGAGTTCACTCAGACTCAAGTCCTTCGAGTCAGTGATGCCATCCAGCCATCTCATCCTCTGTCATCCCCTTCTCCTCCTGCCCTCAATCCCTCCCAGCATCAGAGTCTTTTCCAATGAGTCAACTCTTTGCATGAGGTGGCCAAAGTACTCGAGTTTCAGCTTTAGCATCATTCCTTCCAAAGAAATCCCAGGGCTGATCTCCTTCAGAATGGACTGGTTGGATCTCCTTGCAGTCCAAGGGACTCTCAAGAGTCTTCTCCAACACCACAGTTCAAAAGCATCAATTCTTCGGTGCTCTGTCTTCTTCACAGTCCAACTCTCACATCCATACATGACCACTGGAAAAACCATGGCCTTGGCTAGACTGACCTTAGTCAGCAAAGTAATGTCTCTGCTTTTGAATATGCTATCTAGGTAGGTCATAACTTTTTTTCCAAGGAGTAAGCGTCTTTTAATTTCATGGCTGCAGTCACCATCTGCAGTGATTTTGGAGCCCCCAAAATAAAGTCTGACACTGTTTCCACTGTTTCCCCATCTATTTCCCATGAAGTGATGGGACCGGATGCCATGACCTTCGTTTTCTGAACCTAAAGACCTATATATAGAAAACTATAAAACACTGGTGAAAGAAATCAAAGAGGACACTAATAGATGGACAAATATATCATGTCAAGGATCAGAAGAATCAATATAGTGAAAATAAGTATACTACCCAAAGCAATCTATAGATTCAATGCAATCCCTAACAAGCTACCAATGGTATTTTTCACAGAGGTAGAACAAATAATTTCACAATTTGTATGGAAATACAAAAAACCTTGAATAGCCAAAGCAGTCTTGAGAAAGAAAAATGGAACTGGAGGAATCACCCTGCCTGACTTCAGGCTCTACTACAAAGCCACAGTCATTGTTTCCCCATCTATTTCCAAGTAAGGCAATTTTGCCATCACAGTCAAACAGCTTTCAAATGTTAAAAGATAATAATTTCCATGTCTTTTAAATGTCAAGCTTAACTTGCTGTATTCATATAGGTGTTTTGGTTTTATAGACCTGAGGAAGTTAGCCAATCTTTTATTTAATGTGGCACTCTTATTAAGATAAAGTTTTTCCTGAGACCAGGATGGATATCCCAAGAAAAGTTGCTTTCCCTGGACATATGTTCCACTTGATGAATTTAGGGAAAGAAGAAGATTCTGCTAATTCACCCAAAAGAGAAGAATTGAGGAATCTCTCTGTCTTAGTAGAGAGTTACTCAGTTCAAGGTTAACAATCAATGACAGACACCATCCAGTGACTTATGCAATTCATCTGGATTTGATTAGCAAAGATGAATAGTAGCTCCCAGAGCAATGGTGATACAGTATTCATGGAAGAGGACAAATGTTTCTGCTTTCAATGTATTTCAGGTAGTCTGTGCAACATTGAGATGTTTGGACTACATGGAAATAAGCAAACAAAAATGGCTGTAACAAGGTTGCTACAAGTCAGTCAATAGAGTGTCCTCATTAATTACAGTTTCTGATTAATATTTACTGTTAAGACTTTTTCATAAAGAAAATCTTAAAAATATTTTTAAAGATGTGTCAAATATATAAGATCATATGTTGCCATAAAAATATTATTATAAGTCAGATCATAAGGCTGCATTACCACCTTATGACAAATGATCCAAGTTAGTAGGAATAATATATTTAGAAAAGACAAACTATAAACTTTAATAAATCTGGATATCTTATATCACAGTTTCCTTTTCCTATTACCTATATTGAAATACATAGTTTTAAAAACCTGATCAGAGGGAACTTAAGTTATGTCAGACTCTATTTATCCCCCTAACCCAGGCAAACATCTTTTTATATTGTAATTTTATATGAAACAATGAGTCATCTTTTTTTACACCTATAGGAAAAACAAATCTAATATTCCTTCTTGAGGTCTTCTTAGGCTATACAACAATATTGGTTTATTCTTATTGAAACTGAGTTTTTCAGGCCATAAATATGTAACATACTATTAAACACAGTATCATGACACTTTGAAAAAAAAAGATTTATAATATATTACAAAGTAGGAGTTCATTTTGATGACCCAGATCAAGAATAATCCTAGAACGAGTAAAACTTTTTGATTAAAATATCTCTTATAGAAAGCTTAGCAAACCATGAAGACCAGTAACTTGAAGCATAGTAATAAAAATAAACAGGAAAGGGTAAAGGAAATGATCTTTTTATGTTATTTAACCATACTGAGTTCTGATGCAGTATTTTCAGCTGTAGCAATCTCTTTGGACAGATAGAAAGCTAAAGAGATACTATCTTCTTGAATAATTAATTAATAAGACGAGAATAATTTCAAATTTTAATTCACTGCACTACAAACTTTACTGAGAATTGCATTACTGAGCATTGCCTCTAAAGTGGCTTTGTTAAAGCAATCTTGAGAAAGAAGAATGGAACTGGAGGAATCACCCTGCCTGACTTCAGGCTCTACTACAAAGCCACAGTCATTAAGACAGTATGGTACTGGCACAAAGACAGAAATATAGATCAATGGAACAAAATAGAAAGCCCAGAGATAAATCCATGCACCTATGGACACCTTATCTTTGACAAAGGAGGCAAAAAGATACAATGGAGAAAAGACAATCTCTTTAACAAGTGGTGCTGGGAAAACTGGTCAACCACTTGTAAAAGAATGAAGCTACAACACTTTCTAACACCACACACAAAAATAAACTCAAAATGGATTAAAGATCTAAATGTAAGACCAAAAACTATAAAACTCCTAGAGGAGAACACAGGTAAGACACTCTCCGACATAAATCACAACAGGATTCTCTGTGACCCACCTCCCACAATACTGGAAATATAGCAAAAATAACAAATGGGGCCTAATTAAACTTAAAAGCTTCTGTACAACAAAGGAAACTATAAGCAAGGTGAAAAGACAGCTAATGGAACTGGAGGAATCACCCTGCCTGACTTCAGGCTCTACTACAAAGCCACAGTCATTAAGACAGTATGGTACTGGCACAAAGACAGAAATATAGATCAATGGAACAAAATAGAAAGCCCAGAGATAAATCCATGCACCTATGGACACCTTATCTTTGACAAAGGAGGCAAAAATATACAATGGAGTAAAGACAATCTCTTTAACAAGTGGTGCTGGGAAAACTGGTCAACCACTTGTAAAAGAATGAAGCTACAACACTTTCTAACACCACACACAAAAATAAACTCAAAATGGATTAAAGATCTAAATGTAAGACCAAAAACTATAAAACTCCTAGAGGAGAACACAGGTAAGACACTCTCCGACATAAATCACAACAGGATTCTCTGTGACCCACCTCCCAGAATACTGGAAATATAGCAAAAATAACAAATGGGGCCTAATTAAACTTAAAAGCTTCTGTACAACAAAGGAAACTATAAGCAAGGTGAAAAGACAGCTTTCAGAAGGGGAGAAAATAACAGCAAATGAAGCAACTGACAAACAGCTAATCTCAAAAATACACAAGCAACTCCTGCAGCTCAATTCCAGAAAAATAAACGACCCAATCAAAAAATGGGCCAAAGAACAAGATAGACATTTCTCCAAAGAAGACATACAGATGGCTAACAAACACATGAAAAGATGCTCAACATCACTCATTATCAGAGAAATGCAAATCAAAACCACAATGAGGTACCATTTCATGCCAGTCAGAATGGCTGCGATCCAAAAGTCTACAAGCAATAAATGCTGGGGAGGGTGTGGAGAGAAGGGAACCCTCTTACACTGTTGGTGGGAATGCAAACTAGTACAGCCACTATGGAGAACAGTGTGGAGATTCCTTAAAACACTGGAAATAGAGCTGCCTTATGACCCAGCAATCCCACTGCTGGGCATACACACCGAGGAAACCAGAATTGAAAGAGTTACGTGTACCCCCAATGTTCATTGCAGCACTGTTTATAATAGCCGGGACATGGAGACAACCTAGATGTCCATCAGCAGACGAATGGATAAGAAAGCTGTGGTACATATACACAGTGGAGTATTACTCAGCCATTAAAAAGAACACATTTGAATCAGTTCTAATGAGGTGGATGAAACTGGGGCCTATTATACAGTGTGAAGGAAGCCAGAAAGAAAAACACCAATACAGTATACTAACGCATATATATGGAATTTAGAAAGATGGTAACAATAACCCAGTATGTGAGACAGCAAAAAGACACAGATGTATAGAACATTCTTTGGACTCTGTGGGAGAGCGAGAGGGTGGGATGATTTTGGAGAATGGCATTGAAACTTGTATAATATCATATATGAATCAAGTCACCAGTCCAGGTTTGATGCATGATACTGGATGCTTGGGGCTGGTGCACTGAGACAACCCACAGGGATGGTACGGGGAGGGAGGTGGGAGGGGGGTTCAGGATGGGTAACACGTGTATACCTGTGGCAGATTCATGTTGATGTGTGACAAAACCAATACAATATTGTAAAGTAATTAGCCTCCAATTAGAATAAATTTATATAAAAAATAATAAAGTGGCTATGTTAGCATTTAGGATTGCCCTGCCAGAAAGCTACAAGGCAGGTCTTCACATCTTTGTAAATCTCCAGGAGTACATCTAATTGTCATTTCAAAAGCTATCTTCACTTACAAAACCAAGCAAATATTATAATATAGAAGCAGAAATTATAAGTGTGGGAAAATTTTGCCTGATCATTATTTGGTAATTGCAGGACAGTTTTCAAAATATCTACAGCCATAAAACTAGTTTTAGGTAAGGTTCAAGATTAGATTGCTATATGACTTGGTGTAGCAATTTGGATGATAATCTCAAAGAGGATATAGTTCTCAACTTTCATTCTCTACCACACTTCACACTCTACCTCAACAAGATCCTTCTTTCTTTTTTTTCAAAATTGATTCTTTAATTTATTGCAATTCACAAAAATCCAACCAGATTAAAAGCTGTAAAAAGTTTTGGGTTAGCAGATGTAAACTAGTATATATAAAATGGATAAATAATAAGGTCCAACTGTACAACACAGAGAAGTATTTCAATATCTTGTCAGAACCATAATGGAAAAGAATATAAAAAAATAATGTGTATATGTATGTATTCCAGAATCTTTTGATGTATAGCAGAAATTAACAGAACATTTTAAATCACCTAACTTCAATTTTATAAAGATAAAAAAGCTTAAAAATTTTAACTGTCATAAAAACTTTTTATTATTGAAAAATTTAAGGATTGTTTTTCAGTCACTAAGTCATGTCCAGCTCTTTGCAACTCCACTGATTGCAGCACACTCAGCTCACCTGTCTTTCACTATCTCCTGGAGTTTGCTCAGATTCATGTCCATTGTGTTGGCAATGCCATCTAACCATTTCATCCTTCTCCTTTTGTTTTCAATCTTTCCCAGCATCAAAGTCTCTTCCAATGAGTTGGCTCTTCACATCAAGTGGTCAAAGTATTGAAGTTTCAGCTTCAGCATTAGTCCTTCCAATGAATATTCAGGGTTGATTTCCTTTAGGTTTGACTGGTTCTATCTTAATGTCAAAGGGTCTCTCAAGAGTCTTTTCAAGCACCACATTTTGAAACCATCAGTTCTTCAGTGTTCAGTCTTCTTCTTCTTTTGACAGTACAATTTTATTTTATTTTAATTGGAGGCTAATTACTTTACAATATTGTATTGGTTTTGTCATACATCAACAAGAATCTGCCACAGGTATACATGTATTCCCCATCCTGAAACCCCGCCCCCCAGATGTGTATAAGAGACAGGGTCATTTATTGACTCATCTCCCAGAGTAATGAATATAAAAACAAAAATAAGCAAATGGATTCTAAATTTTAAACTTAAAAGCTTTTTGACAATAAAAGAAACCATAAACAATGAAAAGACCACCTTCATCTAGATGTGTATAAGAGACAGTGTATTCCCCATCCTGAACCCCCCCCCCCCCGTACCATCCCTGTGGGTCGTCTCATTGCACCAGCCCCAGGCATCCAGTATCATGCATCAAACCTGGACTGGCGACTCGTTTCATATATGATATTATACAAGTTTCAATGTCATTCTCCCAAATTATCCCACCCTTTCCCTCTCCCACGGAGTCCAAACGACTGTTATATACATCTGTGTCTCTTTTGCTGTCTCTCATACAGGGTTATCATTACCATCTTTCTAAAATCCATATATATATCCGTTAATATACTGTATTGGTGTTTTTCTTTTGGGTTCCTTCACTCTGTATAATAGGCTCAAGTTTCATCCACCTCAGTAGAACTGATGCAAATGTATTCTTTTCAATGGCTGAGTAATTCCAAAGAAAGACAATGCCAAAGAATGCTCAAACTACCGCACAACTGCACTCATCTCACACGCTAGTAAAGTAATGCTCAAAATTCTCCAAGCCAGGCTTCAGCAATATGTGAACCGTGAACTTCCTGATGTTCAAGCTGGTTTTAGAAAAGGCCGAGGAACCAGAGATCAAATTGCCAACATCCGCTGGATCATGGAAAAAGCAAGAGAGTTCCAGAAAAACATCTATTTCTGTTTTATTGACTATGCCAAAGCCTTTGACTGTGTGGATCACAAGAAACTGTGGAAAATTCTGAAAGAGATGGGAATACCAGACCACGTGACCTGCCTCTTGAGAAATCTGTATGCAGGTCAGGAAGCAACAGTTAGAACAGGACATGGAACAACAGACTGGTTCCAAATAGGAAAAGGAGTATGTCAAGGCTGTATATTGTCACCCTGCTTGCTTATTTAACTTATATGCAGAGTACATCATGAGAAACACTGGACTGGAAGAAACACAAGCTGGAATCAAGATTACCGGGAGAAATATCAATAACTTCAGATATGCAGATGACACCACCCTTATGGTAGAAAGTGAAGAGGAACTGAAAAGCCTCTTGATGAAAGTGAAAGAGGAGAGTGAAAAAGTTGGCCTAAAGTTCAACATTCAGAAAATGAAGATCATGGCATCTGGTCCCATCACTTCATGGGAAATAGATGGAGAAACAGTGGAAACAGTGTCAGACTTTACTTTTTGGGGCTCCAAAATCACTGCAGATGGTGATTGCAGCCATGAAATTAGAAGACGCTTACTCCTTGGAAGAAAAGTTATTACCAACCTAGAGAGCATATTCAAAAGCAGAGACATTACTTTGCCAACAAAGGTCCATCTAGTCAAGGCTATGGTTTTTCCTGTGGCCATGTATGGATGTGAGAGTTGGACTGTGAAGAAGGCTGAGCACTGAAGAATTGATGCTTTTGAAGTGTGGTGTTGGAGNACTCCTTGGAAGAAAAGTTATGACCAACCTAGATAGCATATTCAAAAGCAGAGACATTACTTTGCCAACAAAGGTCCATCTAGTCAAGGCTATGGTTTTTCCAGTGGTCATGTATGGATGTGAGAGTTGGACTGTGAAGAAGGCTGAGCACTGAAGAATTGATGCTTTTGAAGTGTGGTGTTGGAGAAGACTCTTGAGAGTCCCTTGGACTGCAAGGAGACCCAACCAGTCCATCCTAAAGGAGATCAGTCCTGGGTGTTCTTTGGAAGGAATGATGCTAAAGCTGAAACTCCAGTACTCTGGCCACCTCATGCGAAGAGTTGACTCATTGGAAAAGACTTGATGCTGGGAGGGATTGGGGGCAGGAAGAGAAGGGGACGACAGAGGATGAGATGGCTGGATGGCATCACTGACTCAATGGACGTGAGTTTGAGTGAACTCCGGGAGTTGGTGATGGACAGGGAGGCCTGGTGTGCTGCAATTCATGGGGTCGCAAGGAGTTGGACACGACTGAGTTACTGCACTGATATATATTTCACATAACAGGAGAGATCATAGAATATTTGTCTTTCTCAGTCTGGCATATTTCATTTAGCATAAGGCCTTCTAGGTTCATCTTTGTTGTCACAAATGGCAAGATTACATACTATGTTATGGCTGAATAATATTTCATTTATGTGTGTGTGTGTGTGTGTGTGTGTGTGTGTGCGCGCGTGCGTGTGCCGGGAGCCAGCGTGGAGAATCCCACCTATGGCAAAAGTCATGAGGAAGAGGCCTGACGGGCAAAGGCAAGATCAGGACTCGCAGGATCCCCTGGATCTGCTCAAGCATCTACCCACAAACCAGAATCTGTCTGTCTTACTATTTTATGTCTTTCACCAACTCTTCTGACATTAACAGGGGGCTGTCCCCAACCACCTTTCTCTGGAAAGAGTTAACTTAGGGCTCTAGTTGATAAATCTCCTGGGCATGAAAGGACTGTTTCATACTCCGTATTAGCATTCTAGCTTACTTGGCAGGTTTATCCAGACTCTTGCAACATTGCTGAGTCAATGCTTGCTGCCAAGTTCTCACATCCCTTATCCATTGTGTTCCTGGGAGTGCATATAGTCAGGATGTAGAAAAAACAAGCAGTAGCCTGAGCATTAGCAACATTAGACTTTGAATTAATAAGTTCTTTCTTTGCTGTAACCTGCTGAATCTTTGCTCCATAAAAGTGTAACTCTGTACTTTAAGTGTGACGCAGGCTAGGAATTTAAGAAGAAACACTTTAAGGGAAAATTATTGTTCTGGCTGACCAACCTTTATTAAAAAGGGGTCATAAAATATCAACAGGCCTCTGGGCCAGAAGATAATGTACAAAAAATAAGACTCTTGCAGAAGAGAACCTCGTATCGATAAAAGTTATACTGATGGAATGTTGAGTTGACTCTGCATTTTTCACTTTGCTCAATGTACAACTCAGGGTATAAAAGCCCTCTCTGAAAACAAAGTAACGGGCCTCACTCACTGAAGAAGCTTGGTCTCCCCATGTTTTTCTTTCTCTCTTTCTTTTTTTCTCTCTTTTACTCTCTTTTTCAGGCTGATCCCTTGGAGCACAGAGGCTCTCTGTATTAATATCAGCCTTTTTCTCTCTTCTATTTTCTTATCTACAACATTCTTTCCTTACTTCTCTCTAAATCACTTACTGACGCTGTTTTTCCTTCAGGTTCCCCTGGATCCTGTGGGGGCTGGACCCTGGCATATATGTATATTTAATTTTCATTATCCATTTGTCCATTGACAGACACATAGGTTGTTTCCATATCTTGGCTACTGTAAATAACACTGCAATGAAGATGGGGGTGCGTATATATTTTCAAGTTACTGCTGTTATTTTTTTTTTCTTTGGATAAATACCCAGAAGTGGAATGACTGAATCATAAGGTAGTTTGTCAGAAAACGAAGATCATGGCATCCGGTCCCATCACTTCGTGGGAAATAGATGGGGAAACAGTGGAAACAGTGTCAGACTTTATTTTTGGGGGGCTCCCAAATCACTGCAAATGGTGATTGCAGCCATGAAATTAAAAGACGCTTACTCCTTGGAAGAAAAGTTATGATCAACCTAGATAGCATATTCAAAAGCAGAGACATCACTTTGCCGACTAAGGTCCGTCTAGTCAAGGCTATGGTTTTTCCAGTAGTCATGTGTGGATGTGAGAGTTGGACTGTGAAGAAGGCTGAGCACTGAAGAATTGCTGCATTTGAACTGTGGTGTTGGAGAAGACACTTGAGAGTCCCTTGGACTGCAAGGAGATCCAACCAGTCCATTCTGAAGGAGATCAGCCCTGGGATTTCTTTGGAAGGAATGATGCTAAAGCTGAAACTCCAGTATTTTGGCCACCTCATGCTAGAGTTGACTCATTGGAAAGACTCTGATGCTGGGAGGGATTGGGGGCAGGAGGAGAAGGGGACGACAGAGGATGAGATGGCTGGATGGCATCACTGACTCGATGGATGTGAATCTGAGTGAACTCCGGGAGTTGGTGATGGACAGGGAGACCTGGCGTGCTGCGATTCATGGGATCACAAAGAGTCGGACACGACTGAGTGACTAAACTGAACTGAACTGAAGGTAGTTTGTCTGCTTGTTTCCTTACATCTAAAGTGAGTAGGCAGTATATAGATACTTGTTTTCATTTTGATCCATTCATGTACAGTATGCATTTGGTGGTATAATTTAGTCTATTTACAGTTAATTATTGATAGGCATGTATTTATTTCTGTTTTGTTAAATTTGGAGGGGCTGTTTTAGTAGTTCTTCTCTATTGTTTTCTTCTTTTGCTCTGTTCCTTTGTCACTGGATGACGTTTTTTAATTGTATATTTATATTTCTTTCTCCTTTCTTTTGTTTATATAGTATAGGGTTTGCTTTGTGGTTACCATGAGGCTCACATATAACAGCTTATATCTACAGCAGTCTGTTTTAAACAACTTAATTTTGATCCCATTGTAAAGTTCCAAATTATTGCTTTCACCCCAATAGCTATTTCTAATGACATATTTACTAGGCATAAGTCACAGTCCTAAGCAATTTGTGTCCATTATCTTCTACGTCTTAAAGCAAAAACTGTATCAGAAAGCTACAGTTATCATCTCTATGTTGCAAATAAAAAAGTTTTAGAGAATATTGTTATATAAAAAGCTAATTGAAATAGTTTTCTCTCCCTAACATAATTATTGATTAGTATTTCAAAGTAGCTTTTTCAAAAGTTCTGTTTTCACTAAATATTTTCATGTGTTAAAACAATTTCATGTGTACTAAAATGTCTTCATGTGTACATGTTTCATGTGTATTATTCACTAAATATTTTCATCTTAATGTTATTGCATCTTCTCATGAATATGATTGATATGGTATTTTTCAAATTTCTTATTCTCACATTAACACAATCCTCTCAGTATCTATATTTTTCAAATAACTAAGTGTACTTGAAAGAAATAACACCACGTTTCCTTTGGCAATGTAACAAATATCAAACTCTTTACTTATCCATGTAGATCTACTCTTCTTTTAGTTTAAATTTTGTCTCACATGTTATGACATAATCAGAAAATTATTATGAGCACATCATCAGAAGTTATCAAATTTTGACTCAAACTATAGAAAGGTTTATTTAACAATATAAAGATTTGGAAGAAAAGAGTAGGCATTCATCCTCCTGGGATGATTGATGGAAAATATTGCACACATTGGAATGACTTCAGGAATTTTATTTTTGGAAACATAAACAGAGTTATCTGTACCAATGGAATCATAAAAGCAGTACACATAACAATTCCAATTTTTTTTTCCTTTATTTAAAAGAAGTTATGTTGCACTGGTCATTCAAAAAACCCTCTTCCAACAACACAAGAGAAGACTCTACACATGGACATCATCAGATGACCAACACCAAAATCAGATTGTTTATATTCTTTGCAGCCAAAGATGGTGAAGCTCTATACAGTCACCAAAAACAAGACTGAGAGCTGACTTGTGGCTCAGATCATGAACTCCTGATTTACAAATTCAGACTTATATTGAAGAAAATGAGGAAAAACACTAGACCATTCAGAATTGATCTAAATCAAATCCCTTACGATTATACAGTGAAAGTGAGAAATAGATTGAAGGGACTGGATCTGATGAACAGAGTGCCTGCTGAACTATGGACAGAGATTCATGACATTGTAGAGGACACAGAGAACAAGACCACCCCTAAGAAAAAGAAATGCAAAAAGGCAAAATGGCTGTCTGAGGAGGGCTTACAAATAGCTGTTAAAAGAAGAGAAGTGAAAAGCAAAGGAGAAAAGGAAAGATACTCATTTGAATTCAGACTTTCAAAGAATAGCAGTGAGAGATAAGAAAGCCTTCCTCAGCGATCAATGCAAAGAAATAGAGGAAAACAACAGAACAGAAAAGACTAGAGATGTCTTAAAATAAAAAAAATTAGAGCTATCAAGGGAACATTTCATGCAAAGATGGGCTTGATAAAGGACAGAAATGGTATGGACCTAACAGAAGCAGAAGATATTAAGAAGAGATGACAAGAATACAAAGAAGAACCATACAAAAAAGGTCTTCATGATGCAGATAATCACGATGGTGTGACTACTCACCTAAAGTCAGACATCCTGGAATGTGAAGTCAAGTGGGCCTTAGGAGGCATAACTACGAACAAAGCTAGTGGAGGTGATGGAATTCCAGTTGAGCTATTTCAAATCCTAACAGATGATGCTGTGAAAGTGCTGCACTCAATAAGTTAGCAAATTTGGAAAACTCAGCAGTAACCAATCCCAAAGAAAGGTAATGCCAAAAAATGCTCAAAATACTGTACAATTGCACTCATCTCACATGCTAGTAAAGTAATGCTAAAAATTCTCCAAGCCAGGCTTCAGCAGTACGTGAACTGTGAACTTCCAGATGTTGAAGCTGGATTTAAAAAGGCAGAGGAACCATAGATTAAATTGCCAATATCCACTGAATCATCAATAAAACAAGAGAGTTCCAGAAAAACATCTACTTCTGCTTTATTGACTATGCCAAAGCCCTTGACTGTGTAGATCACAGTGGAAATAAACTGTGGAAAATTCTGAAAGAGATGGGAATACCAGACCACCTGACCTACCTCTTGATAAACCTATATGAAGGTCAGGAAGTAACAGTTAGAACTGGACATGGAACAACAGACTGGTTCCAAATAAGAAAAGGAGTACGTCAAGGCTGTATATTGTCACCCTGCTTATTTAGCTTATACGCAGAGTACATCATGAGAAATGCTGGGCTGGAGGAAGCACAAGCTGGAATCAAGATTGCTGGGAGAAATATCAATAACTTCAGATATACAAATGACACCACCCTTATGGCAGAAAGTGAAGAGGAGCTAAAAAGCCTCTTGATGAAAGTGAAAGAGGAGAGTGAAAATGTTGACTTAAAGCTCAACATTCAGAAAACTAAGATCATGGCATCCGGTCCCATTACTTCATGCAAATAGTTGGGGAAATAGTGGAAACAGTGACTGACTTTATTTTTTTAGGCTTCAAAATCACTGCAGATGGTGACTGCAGCCATGAAATTAAAAGACACTCCTGGGAAGGAAAGTAATGACCAACCTAGACAGCATATTAAAAAGCAGAGACATTATTTTGCCAATAAATGTCCATCTAGTCAAGGCTATGTTTTTTCCAGTAGTCATGTATGGATGTGAGAGTTGGACTATAAAGAAAGCTGAGCTCTGAAGAATTGATGCTTTTGAACTGTGGTGTTGCAGAAGACTCTTGAGAGTCCCTTGGACTGCAAGGAGATCTAACCAGTCCATCCTAAAGGAGATCAGCCCTGGGTCTTCAATGGAAGGATTGATGTTGAAGCTGAAACTCCAATACTTTGGCCACCTGATGTGAAGGGCTCACTCATTTGAAAAGACCCTGATGTTGGGAAAGATTGAAGGCAGGAAGAGAAGTGGACAACAGAGGATGAGAAGGTTGGATGGCATCACCAACACAATGGACATGGGTTTGTGTAAAATCTGGGAATTGGTGATGGATAGGGAGACCTGGCCTGCTGGGGTTCGTGGGGTCGCAAAGAGTTGGACACGAATGAGCAATTGAACTGAACTGAACTATATTGTTGTTTCAAATTACACATATGATGCCTATAGTTAATATTCCAGAGAAGTTAAGGACATGGACTTTGCAATTAGAGAGACTTGCATTTAATTCTGACTCTATTCTCAAAAATAGAGTAACTTTGAACTAGTTAACTTAGAAGTTTCTGACTTTGGAAGACAATGCTGTGGGCGGAGAGGGAGATTGTAGCCCTAAGCACATCACTGGTTTTAGACAATGTTAGATTTTTTTTTTTTTTAATTAAAGAAACAGTCCATCTAATGCTAGGAGTTATTTCTTTTTACTTTGTTTCCAAGTTATTTAAAATAAACAAAAACTTAAGAGCTTACCCATTTTCCTACACCCTGCCTCTGATAACCACCAATCAGTTCTTCGTATCTATAAGCTTGGTTATTTATTTATTTATATATATTCCACAGTTTATTGTTATCCACACAGTCAAAGTTTTTGGCATAGTCAATAAAACAGAAATAGATATTTTTCTGGAACTCTCTTGCTTTTTCGATGATCCAGTGGATGTTGGCAATTTGATCTCTGGTTCCTAGGCCTTTTCTAAAATCATCTTGAACCTCTGGAAGTTCACATTTCATGTATTGCTTAAGCCTGGCTTGGAGAAATTTGAACAGTACTTTACTAGTGTGTGAGATGAGTGCAATTGTGCGGTAGTTTGAGCATTCTTTGGCATTGCCTTTCTTTAGGATTGGAATGAAAACTGACTTTCCCAGTTCTGTGGCCACTGCTGAGTTTTCCAAATTTGCTGCTATATTGAGTGCAGCACTTTCACAGCATCATCTTTCAGGATTTGAAATAGCTTAACTGGAATTCCATCACCTCCACTAGCTTTGTTCCTAGTGATGCTTTCAAAGGCCCACTTGACTTCACATTCCAGGATGTCTGGCTCTAGGTGAGTGATCACACCATCGTGATTATCTGGGTTGTGAAGATCTTTTTTGAACAGTTCTTCTATGTATTCTTGCCACCTCTTCTTAATATCTTCAGCTACTGTTAGGTCCATACCATTTCTGTCCTTTATCGAGCCCATCTTTGCATGAAATGTTCCCTTGGTATCTCTAATTTTCTTGAAGAGATCTCTAGTCTTTCCCATTCTATTGTTTTCCTCTATTTCTTTGCATTGATCACTGAAAAAGGCTTTCTTATCTCTCCTTGATATTCTTTGGAACTCTGCATTCAGATGCTTATATCTTTCCTTCTCTCCTTTGCTTTTAAGAGATGGGAATACCAGACCACCTGACCTGCCTCTTGAGAAACATATATGCAGGTCAGGAAGCAACAATTAGAACTGGACATGGAACAACAAACTGGTTCCAAATAGGAAAAGGAGTACATCAAGGCTGTATATTGTCACCCTGCTTATTTAAGTTATATGCAGAGTACATCATGAGAAA
>SJYT01051527.1:39164-75876 GCA_006410635.1 Cephalophus harveyi | reverse complement strand
GCCCTTAGGATAATTAATGAGAGGAGTTATGTTTTTCATATTTTAAGATTTTTGATTCAAGTAGGAAATTTATTATCTGGAAAGTTTGTACCAACATATAATATTAATGTATGTGTATTAGAATGTATATAGATTTATATGGAAATAGATTAATAATTTTAAATTTGTTCAGTATATTTGTAATTTTTATTTTTTGAGATGAAATTTGTAGACACAAGCCAATCTGGTATATGTGAATGAAAATCTCAGAAATCACTGCTAGCATAATCCTACAGAAAATATGCTTTCAACTCTCCATTAGGAAAAGAAACACAGAATCAAATGAAAATTATCCTTTAATAGAATAGGGAAGTAATTGGCCCAAACAGATAAACAAAAACTGCCTACGCTAATGAAAGAGAAAGATGCTAGATAACAAGATGAGTCTTTGAATTGAAGACTAATATTTTAAGGCTTTAAGAAACAGATGACTAGAAAATATAACTCCTTTTATAGGGCTGTCAGGGTGAAAGTGAAAGTGAAGTCGCTCAGTCGTGTCCGACTCTTTGCGACCCGTGGACTGTAGCCCACCAAGCTCCTCCACCCATGGGATTCTCCAGAAAAGAATACTGGAGTGGGTTGGCATTTCCTCCTCCAGGGGATCTTCCCAAAAGTCCTTATAAATAATCATTTTCTCTTTGGAGAGTTAGAAACCAAGGATTACTTTGAAAGTGAAAGTGAAAGTCGATCTGCTGTATCCGATTCTTTGTCACCCCATGGACTATACATTCCACGGTATTCTCTAGGGTAGAATACTAGAGTGGGTAGCTTTTCCCTTCTCCAGGGGATCTTCCCAACCTAGGAATCAAACCCAGGTCTTCTGCATTGCAGGCAGATTCTTTAGCAGCTGAGCCACAAGAATACTGGAGGAGGTAGCCTATCCCTTCTCCAGCAGCCATCTTCCTGACCCAGGAATGGAAGCTGGGTCTCCTGCATTACAGGCAGATTCTTTACCAACTGAGCTATCAAAGGAGCCAAATAAAAGTTACTGAAACAGTGGGAAGGTTATTGATAATAGGAAATGACCAAAATAATAAAGCTCATTTTTGAGGAAAATGTTTAAGCATCAAGAAAATTGAATAACAAAGGAATAACTAATTAATCTAGAGAATAAAGATTAACAGCCAGCAAAGGTTATAACCACACCTGAAGCAACAGTTTATTTTATTTCTTCAGTACACTAAATATTTTTTGATTACCTAATAGATGCTGAGCAGTGAATTAGACCATAAGAAATAAAGCATAATTTTGACGCTGTCCTTCTACTATAAATGTTGAGAGTATTTTGGGAGTAAGCAAGTAAGGCAATTATAACACCATGTGATCCTTCTTTAGTAATTATAAAAATGCATGAATTCAAACAGATACTTTTCTCTAAATGGTCAATTAACAAAATTAAGTGAGTTGACTCTTATGATAATAGCCCATATTGTCAAAAGTGTTTATATAAACACTCTATTGTTGGTGACACTGTAAGTAGATAGCACCTCTCTAAAGCAAAATTCGACCCTATAAAGAAAAGGTGAAAGACCTGAGATTCCACTTTCCTTTGAAGCTAAAATTTCAGCCTACAAAATGTTTGTGGAGGTTCACAGAAGATAAGAGATTCTTGTAGCCACTGTATCCTTATTTGCTTTGGCTTCCTTAGTGGCTCAGACTGTAAAGAATCTGCCTGCAATGTGAGAAATCCAGGCTCAGTCTCTGGGTTAGGAAGATCCTCTGGAGAAGGAAGCAGCAACCCACTCAAGTATTCTTGCCTGGAGAATTTCATGGACAGAGGAGCCTGGCAGGCTACAGTCATGGGGTCACAAAGAGTCGGACATGACTGAACGACTAACACATCTCTTCCTTAGTGGCTCAGACTGTAAAGAATCTGCCTGCAATGTGAGAAATCCAGGCTCAGTCTCTGGGTTAGGAAGATCCTCTGGAGAAGGAAGCAGCAACCCACTCAAGTATTCTTGCCTGGAGAATTTCATGGACAGAGGAGCCTGGCAGGCTACAGTCATGGGGTCACAAAGAGTCGGACATGACTGAACAACTAACACATCTAATGTAGTGCCCCAAACCCTAGTCTCCACAGAGGGACATGAAGAGGGCCAGGTGATACATGCATGTGTGTGTGTGTGTGCTGTGTGTGTGTGTTAGTCACAGTTGTGTATGGCTCTTTGTGACCCCATGGATTGAAGCCCACCAGGCTCCTCTGTTCGTGGGATTCTCCAGGCAACAATATTGGAGTGGACTGCCATTCCCTTCTCTATGATGGAATGCAATACGACCCAAACTTAATTCAGTTCAATTCAGTTCAGTCGCTCAGTGATGTCCAACTCTTTGTGACTCCATGAATTGCAGCACGCCAGGCCTCCCTGTCTATCACCAACTCCCGGAGTTCACTCAAACTCATGTCCATCTAGTCAGTGATGCCATCCAGCCATCTCACCCTCTGTCATCCCCTTCTCTTCCTGCCCCCAATCCCTCCCAGCATCAGGGTCTTTTCCAGTGAGTCAGCTCTCCTCATCAGGTGGCCAAAGTATTGGAGTTTCAGCTTCAGCATCAGTCCTTCCAATGAACACCCAGGACTGATCTCCTTTAAGATGGACTGGTTGGGTCTCCTTGCAGTCCAAGGGACTCTCAAGAGTCTTCTCCAACACCACAGTTCAAAAGCATCAGTTCCTCAGCACTCAGCCTTCTTCACAGTCCAACTCTCACACCCATACATGACCACTGGAAAACCATAGCCTTCACTAGATGTACCTTTGTTGACAAAGTAATATCTCTGCTTTTGAATATGCTATCTAGGTCGGTCATAACTTTCCTTCCAAGGAGTAAGTGTCTTTTAATTTCATGGATACAATCACCATCTGCAGTGATTTTGGAGCCCCCAAAAATAAAGTCTGACACTGTTTTCACTGTTTCCCCATCTATTTCCCATGAAGTGATGGGACCAGATGCCATGATCCTAGTTTTCTACTTTATGTTAAATAGTAAGTTTGTCTATCCATTGCTTTGGAGGAAGACTTTAACTCTATATTCCAAAATAGAGTTATGTAAACACCTATGAAAAAATTGCTTGTAATGAAGACAGAAATGACTCTGCTTATAAAATGTAGAAAATGATACCCTAAATATCAGTCAGTTCACTCAGTTGTGTCCAAATCTTTGTGACCCCATGAATCGCAGCATGCCAGGCCTCCCTGTCCATCACCAACTCCCGGAGTTTAGGTGTTAAAAAAATATCTAGTATTACACAAAGAATGGGACTGTTAAATCAGAATCAAGTGAATAAAAATCTTGATATGGAGATAACAATCTCAAGTATAGAAGTAATTTCAAGGAACAGGATATCAAGGAGAGTTTTGATACCACCAATAAAGTCCCTCAGGTCCTTTCTTGGCACATAATGCCTCTAAAAATAGTGTATATTTATATCACAGGGGCTTCCCTGGTAGTTCAGCTGGTAAAGAATCCACCTGCGATGCTGGAGACTCCAGTTCCTTTCCTGAGTCAGGAAGTTCCCCTGGAGAAGTTCCAGTGTGCTTTCCTTCCATGGTAACTCAAACAGTAAAGAATCCACCTCCAGTGTAGGAGACCTGTGTTCAGTCCCTGGGGTGGGAAGATTCCCAGGAGGAGGGCATGGCAATCCACTCTAGTATTCTTGCCTGGAGAATCCCCGTGGACAGAGGAGCCTGGCGGGTTACATTCCATAGGGCAGCAGAGAGTCAGACACTACTCAAACAGTAAAGAATCCACCTCCAGTGTAGGAGACCTGTGTTCAGTCCCTGGGGTGGGAAGATTCCCAGGAGGAGGGCATGGCAATCCACTCCAGTATTCTTGCCTGGAGAATCCCCGTGGACAGAGGAGCCTGGCGGGTTACATTCCATAGGGCAGCAGAGAGTCAGACACACTGAGTGACTGACCACAGCATAGCACATATCACTTACAAAGAAAGGAACTCTTTTAGAAATTATTTAGTCACTTAATTTCATACTATCTAAATGGTGTATATGACATATGCTATCTATTCCCTACAGCTAGAGGTTTATTTACCATAAACAATTCTAGACAATTGGGTATATCCTACTAAAAATATTCCATAATAAAGACTCCTCTGCTAGCAAATGCTATCAATGGATATGTTAGCAGGTATGCATGTATGCATGCATGCTGAGTCACTTCAGTCCTGTCTGATTTTCTGTGATTCTATGGACCATAGCCTCCCAGGCTCCTCTGTCCATTGGATTCTCCAGGTAGGAACACTGGAGTGGGTTGCCATCCCCTCCTCCAGGGGATCTTCCCAACCCAGGGATAGAACCTGAATCTCTTATGTCTCTTGCATTGACAGGTGGGTTCTTTACCATTAGCGTCACCTAGGAAGCCTCAGCAAGTATGCATATTAGCATATTTATTAAGAGATAGGTGAGGGAGGCGCTCTTATTTAACTTCCTGTAAACTCAATTGCCTTGTCAATAAATTAAGAAAAATAAGAGCATCAGTCTTATATGTTTGTTAAGAGAATTAAATCTATTAATACATGTAATTTGGAATAGTGTCTCTCATATAGTAAAAATCTATCTTGCTTAACATAGTATGATGAAACAAAATCTGTTTTACAAAAATGTTTAAAAACTTTGGTATATCCACATGATAAAATGTGGATAATAAATATCCACATGATAAAATAATTCAATCTTCCTTTTAGTTTTTGAGAAATATTTAATGCAATAGGAAACACTCATAGCATATGTTAAATAAAGTTAGTTCTGTTCAGTCACTTAGTTGTGCCCGACTCTTTGCAACCCCATAGACTGCAGCACATCAGGCTTCCCTGTCCATCACCAACTCCCAGAGCTTGCTCAAACTCATGTCCATCGAGTCAGTGATNTGCAATAGGAAACACTCATAGCCTATGTTAAATAAAGTTAGTTCTGTTCAGTCACTTAGTTGTGCCCGACTCTTTGCAACCCCATAGACTGCAGCACATCAGGCTTCCCTGTCCATCACCAACTCCCAGAGCTTGCTCAAACTCATGTCCATCGAGTCAGTGATGCCATCCAACCATTTTATCCTCTGTTGTCCCCTTCTCCTCCCCTCTTCAATCTTTCCTAGCATCAGGGTCTTTTCCAATGAGTCAGTTCTTCGCATCAGGTAGCCAAAGTATTGGAGATTCAGCTTCAGCATCAGTTCTTACAATGAATATTTAGGACTGATTTCCTTTAGGATTAGCTGGTTGGATCTCCTTGCTGTCGAAGGGACTCGCAAGAGTCTTCTCCAATACCATAGTTCAAAAGCATCAATTCTTCAGCGCTCAGCTTTCTTTTTCTTGTCCAACTCTCACATCCATACATGATTACTGGAAAAACCACAGCTTTGACTAGATGGACCTTTGTCAGCAAAGTAATGTCTCTGCTTGACATAAAAATACATTCTTATATTTGTTTTGTGTGTGTCTCCAACCCTTTGCAACCCTATGGACTGTAGCCCGCTAGCCTCCTCTGTCCATGGAATTCTCCAGGCAAGAATGCTGGAGTACGTTGCCATTTCCTTCTCCAGGGGAATATTTCCAACTCAGGAATCATTGTATCTCCTGCATTGGCAGGTAGGCTCTTTACCACTGTGCCTACCTGGGAAGACCAATATTAATTTTACAAAATTAATAAAATAAATGCACAAAAAATAGTAAAAGAAAAATCCCCCAATATTAGTATTCATTAAGACTAGACTATTATTTTAATACATTTTAATATTCCCCACATTTTACACAATAAGAATTTACATTTTAGAAAGTATTAGACCCATAGCACTTTAATCATGGGAAGATTTAACACTTAAATAAAATGAGGTTTTTTAAAATAACTCTTTGTAGATTTCATGTGTAGTAGTATGTAAATGTGATGAACCCAAATCGATTCAACTTCTATTCCAAATCCTTTGATACTAGTTCTTTTGACTTTTAGGAAGAATTTGTGTAAATGAAAAAAAAAATTTTGCATCATCTTATTGTGACACTTCTACTTTTAAATTTTCTTTTTATCCTACAAAGCCAATAACTTGTTTATCTCTCTATTTATAATGCTACCAATATATTGGATTCTAAATCATGTCTCCCATATGATAGAGAGACTTTGTTTATTTAATCTAGGGAGATGTTCAGTTGTAGATTATCTTTACCTTCCAGCAGGAATTTTGTGTGCTATAGTAGATGAACTTTGAAGCTAGAATTGTGTAAAAAACTTGATGCTCCATATTAATTACAGTTAATGTCATGCAAACTAGCTTGATTATGAAATCAGTCAGTTAATATCGTAGACTACATCAGCTGATTATCTGACTGACTGTGTTTTCGTAACTAAAGTGAATTATTGTCTTGGAACTGAAGGACACCTTAGGAACTGTCTCATTTATGGAGAATTTAGGGCAACCTACCATGAGATTAAATTCAAGTCCAGAAAGTGATTTCTTTCTTTTACACTCCACATTGCTTTTCCTTTATGAATCTGAGTGTAAGAGTTAAGGAGAACAATCTTCTCAGATGTTGGAAAACTGTATTTTTTTCATTCTTGTGTGTTAAGTATCTGAGTAAACTTTTCTGCTTCTTCCAAACAGATTCTGAAGCCCCATCTTTACTCATTTTACAGATGTAGAAACTGACATCTAGGGTTAGATTGGTGGGTGCTTAAAATCGTTAATTAGACATAGAACTGGGTCGAAGGCCAAAGTTTTGACATCCAAGTCTGTGTTATTCTTAGTAAACTAAGCCGGTTCTTTTTAAAGCACTATCTGTCAAAAAAAAAAAAAAAATGCTATTTGAATCAACTAATAGTAGATATGCACACAAGGCTCTTTTTCTGGGGAAGTCACCTGGAATAAGATAGGCAGGGGTAAATATTAAAAAGAAACAGACCTGTTTTCATGTAAATGGAAAACCAAAGCAGGAGTCCCTCTGTGAAAATGAGTCACTGGTATGTAAGACCGGGAATTTGAAATACTGTAATGCTAAAAGTTCAGATGGACTGGAATGTCATCCATGGCACACTGCATACTGAGTCTGTAAGAACCAACATAAATTCCTGGACTGTATAAAAGGTGAAGTAGAGGTGGTTGACTTGACCAGCTTTACCTCAGATTACAGCTGAGTTTAGAGATGCAGGGTAACCAGTGATACTTAAATTGTAAGACGGGGAAAGGCGAAGGATGTCGATGCACCATTAACAAGAAAAAGAATAAAAAGCAATTTTTTGAACAAGCTGACTCTTTTGCATTTAAGGGTTTTTCCAAGGATTCTGTTAATTAGTGAGGACTATTCAGATACATGCATATAATTTTTCTGTAGTTCATCAATAATACTGATCACTAGGACTTCTTCAGAAGATTCTGATAGGCTATTCACTTGGCCTGAATAGCAAAATCTATGAAATGGCATTGCCTAAGGGCTTTTACAGAGAAAAATTTAAAACATAGCCAGCTGCCAGATGGAAGATGTGTTTGCAGAGCTCAGAAAACTGCTGCAGAGCAAACACTGCTGAACAATAGCAACTGGGGCCAGCCTTGGCACTAGATATCTATTTGCGGTCATTCATAAAACTTTAATGTTTAGACACTAAACAGAGCACAGAAGAGATATTGTTATGGTCTGCTAAGTGTTAGTGCCGGATTAAGACCTATATAGTCAGAGTTATGAAAAACACAACAGCATAAGCAGCTATAATGATTTAAGAGAATATGATTGCTGCTGTTGTTTCATCTAGGAGGATAACATTTATAAAAATACAAATTACTTCATATAACTTATTTGTGATCTATATGGGATCATACCACAGCATCATGCTATCAGGTTTTACAGTGATATATACTACTATACCAGGTTTATGGACATAGTCTCAGAAATTATCTTTCCTCCAGGCATCACTGTGTAAGAATATAGGACCTTGGTTTGTTCTTAATTTGCCTAATTACTATGTCATGAAGGGTTATTTCTGAAGTGCATTTATGCAGATGCCTTGTGTGATATGGGAGATATAAAAAGAATGTCTCCAAAATGAGAAATGTTGAAGAGAAGCATAGAAGCTGGAGTCAAACAAGGAAAAGTGTTTACCTCTCTGTACTTCATTATTTTTTTGATCCGTAAAAACTGATAATATGTAGTTCACATAGTTGATGGGATAACTTAATTAAACACTATAAAAGAAGGCTCTGATGGTAGTCTGGTTTATGACAGAGTAACAGTCATGGCAAAGGATATTTGATTGTAGCTAACAGTTCCTCTTATGACCTAGAAATATAAACTATGAGGCAAGAATGATGGCCTCTCCACCAGAATACCCACAGAGGAAAGCTGCCTGCTCTTAACCACTCTCCACCCTCTACCCCATATCACCATATCACCAGCATATCTTGACATCAGTTATGACTTATTTAACCCCATTTGGGAATGATCTATGCACACCATCAAGCTAAACCCCAGCTAGTACATACACTACCCAAAACTGTATTAATATTTTGCTTCCGTCCTTGGTGGCTCAGCTGGTAAAGAACCTGCTTGCAATGTGGGAGACCCGGATTTGATCCCTGGGTCAGGAAGATCCCCGGGAGAAAGAAATGGATACCCACTCCAGTATTCTTGCCTGGAGAATACCATGAACAGAGGAGCCTGGCAGACTACAGTCCATGGAGTGGCAAAAAAATGTCAGATACAACTGAGCGAATAAGATACTCTTCAGTTCAGTTCAGATCAGTTCAGTTCAGTCGCTCAGTCGTGTCCAACTCTTTGCGACCCCATGAATCGCAGCACGCCAGGCCTTCCTGTCCATCACCAACTCCCAGAATTCACTCAGATTCACATCCATTGAGTCAGTGATGCCATCCAGCCATCTCATCCTCTGTCATCCCCTTCTCCTCCTGCCCCCATTCCCTCCCAGCATCAGAGTCTTTTCCAATGAGTCAACTCTTCACATGAGGTGGCCAAAGTACTGGAGTTTCAGCTTCAGCATCATTCCCTCCAAAGAAATCCCAGGGCTGATCTCCAAACATACTCTTAGAAAGTGGAATTTGGAAATAGTTCCCAGCAGTTAAGAGTGCCTGATGATGAGTTTCTGGAAGGGTTCAAAACGCCAGGTGCCTGTGAGAACATCATGCTGAAACTTCTGGACCTATACCAATCTCTGCTTGACTGACTACAGACTAAACTCCCTCTGATAGGCTGGGAATACTAATTCTCTGGCCTTAGCTTGTGGTCATCACTCATCTTTCTCATCAGTGTCCCCTCTGTTGTTCTCAAATTCATAAGGTCATACAAAATGTCTGCCCTGTTTAGAACAGAATTTTTTGGAACTGATGTCTACCTTGCTTCAGTTCAGTTCAGTTCAGTTCAGTCGCTCAGTCGTGTCTGACTCTTTGCGACCCCATGAATCACAGCATGCCAGGCCTCCCTGTTCATCACCATCTCCCAGAGTTCACTCAGACTCACGTCCATCGAGTCCATGATGCCATTTAATTTTCTTGAAGAGATCTCTAGTCTTTCCCATTCTGTTCTTTTCCTCTATTTCTTTGCATTGATTGCTGAAGAAGGCTTTCTTATCTCTTCTTGCTATTCTTTGGAACTCTGCATTCAGGTGCTTATATCTTTCCTTTTCTCCTTTGCTTTTCGCCTCTCTTCTTTTCACAGCTATTTGTAAGACCTCCCCAGACAGCCATTTTGCTTTTTTGCATTTCTTTTCCATGGGGATTGTCTTGATCCCTGTCTCCCGTACAATGTCATGAACCTCATTCCATAGTTCATCAGGCACTCTATCTATCAGATCTAGGCCCTTGAATCTATTCCTCACTTCCACTGTATAATCATAAGGGATTTGATTTAGGTCATACCTGAATGGTCTAGCATTTTTCCCTACTTTCTTCAGTTTGAGTCTGAATTTGGTAATAAGGAGTTCATGATCTGAGCCACAGTCTACCTTGCTTAGATCTGAGTTTATGATACTGGATTTACATTTACTGCCATTCACTCCTTCCTCACTTTATGCCTGCATCTTATCTTAGCTGCATTGTCAAATCCACATAAAGTGGTTCCAGCTCACCTTCATCTGGTTACTGGCTTTCAGTTCTTGGAAGAACTCCTCATGTTAATAATGCAGCCAGTGTCCACAGTTTAAGACACTCTTGATTGCTTTATAATGGCTCATTTAGCATGAATTTCTGCAGTGGGGGAAGCTGTGGCATCTACTTCTTATGAAGTAGTTTGCTTAGGTTAACAAACTGGTTTTCTACTGAGATTAATTTCTTTGCTTCTATCATATGTTCCATATTCAACAAATATAAGATTTTAAATGAACAGAACCACAGTGGTCTCCATAGGTAGAACAAGAATTCACCCTGGATTCTGTAAGAAGGAATAGGGTACTTTATAATACAATGGCTTAGGAAGAATATGAGAACATGTATACTTGAGCCAGTGAAGAATGGACTAATGGCTGTCCTGTATCCACAAAAATAAAAGGCCCAGAAGTGAAATGTTATTCTACATTATAGAAAAATATTTCAGAATAATTTTTTTTCAGAATTGTTTATATCTGTTCATGCCATTTAGACTTCTTAACAAAACCTTTTGGGCTGCACACTCCTCACCTACATAAATTTACTCATTATAAGCATCCAAATTATGCATCATTAGGCAGATGACACTTTTAGAGTTTAAACACTTAAAATGTTATTTTAAAATAACTATCAATATTTTTAAGATATTCTATTATAGGGGAAAAGAACTAGAAAAGAGGTAAATATCTCAATTTTCTAAAAAGATAGTAGATAGTTTCCTGTAGTATGGAGCTTTGTGACCTTGTGGACTATACAGTCTATGGAATTCTCCAGGCCATAATACTAGAGTGGGTAGCCTTTCCCTTCTCCAGGGGATCTTCCCAACCCAGGGATGAAACCCAGGTCTCCTGCATTGCAGGCACATTCTTTACCATCTGAGCCACCAGGGAAACCCAAGAATCCTGGAATAGTATGGACCTAAATAGATATATATTAGTAATAATGAAACAAAAGCTACTACATAAATTGGCTAGGAAAAGTCAAAAAGAATGAGCCTCAACTAATTGTTCAATAAACTAATAAATATTAATTATAGCTCATTTTGTGTCTCATTCTGGGGGTCCCAAGCTGGTCTAGTCCCAAACACTGCTCAGTAGATTACTGGGTGGGAAGAGCTAACTCTGCAAAGGAGGAGTATGCCTTCTCTGCAAAAGAAGCCTTCTTTGAGTGAAGTCATTAATCATGTCCTTGTATTTATTCCCTAATACCCTGATTATTCTCATTGTCTTCCTTCTTGTCTATATTTGTAGCTGAAATCATGCTGCCTGAGAACAACGAGTCACAACCTATTTCCATGATGAAAAAAACAGGGAGAAAAAAAGGTAATTAATCATATTTTTGTCTTTTTCTGTATTCCTCTTTGTCATTACATACTTCCGATAATGATTTTCCTCTTCTTTTCTTGTTTCTTTTGTCTTCATTTTCTTCTCTGTATACCTAATCCTCTTCTTGATCATTTCCTTTCAATCATCTTCATTGATACTTCTTTTGTCTTTTTCCATTTCTTTTCTTTTCCTTCTAAATAACTGCAAAAGTACATATCAATCATTAACAAACTTGGAGCAAATATTCAGTATTCATAAATCAAGATAATCAAAAGCCCACTAGGAATATTTTAAAGTCTTTGTGAATAACACTGTCAGCTCCCTTACAAAGACTACCAAAAAGTCTGTTAACCCAACAGAGTTCATTAAACTTATTGAAGCAAGGGAGATCACCACCTTAATAGTTTCAATGTCTAAAAAAGGAGAAATTTGGAAAGGTTTTGGCTGTTGGAGTCTGAGCTAAAGTAATTTAAGGAAATTAATTGGGGCTAGGAAAAGTTTCTGACATATTATTTAAAATTGTTGCAACAGCAGCAATTGAAGCAAGTCTAGATAATCAAACCATTGCTCAAATAAGCAAGATATATGTCTAGGTGAACGAACTGTTTTGCAAATCATTCACTCAGATATGTAGTTTGGTCTGTAAAGATTTATTCAAGCAAAATATGAAATTATTTACTGATTTGTAAGTTTATCTTTCTGGTAAAAATTTCCTGAGCAAACAATTCAATCATATTCACACGGGTGGTCTCAGCTGTTTGTGTCATTAGTTAAATTATGTGGGAGCAGTGATCTTAGTTTTTACACAAATAATGGTCTTAGTTTGCCAGGAGCCACTGTGAGGAATCCCGCCCATGGCAAAGGTCATGAGGAAGGAAGCCCAACAAAACACAAAGGTGTGATCTGGCTTCAGGGGTTCCCCCTGAGTTTTCCTGAATATCTACCCACAAAACCAGAGACTACCTGCTTTATTACTGTGCTTTTCACTCTTCTGACATTCTCTGGAAAAAAGTTAATTCAGGGCTTCAGTATCCTGCATCAGCTCAAACCCTTTTGATGGCTCTCTAACTTGCCTGACAGGTTCCTCCGGACTTTTTACAGAAATGACAGCAAAGGGAAGCTTGTTCTCCATGGGAGGTAGAACTCAATGAGTCTGTTTCCTTCCTAAGACAATATGTAGATTTTTCTAAATCCAGCTGTGATTTCTCAAACCAATTTGTAGAGACACACTTACTAATAAAGCCGAGAGGCAAATCCAAGAATAAAAAAAAAAAAAAGAATTGACCCCCATTTCTGTAGTGCATTCCCACTGCTGTCTTTCATGAGCATTTACTGGTAATTCATCTAAACTGTGATCCCAGTGGCACCAGGAACTGAGAATAGATCCATGGGTTCCAGGAAGCAATTAAGGGTTTTTCTACTGAGCTCAGCTTGAATTAACTTCAAGGAGTTTTGCAGCTGCCTAGATTTTCCACACCAAGTCATGTCATGGTGCATAATTTGATGCTGTAATTTATTCACAGTTAATTTTTATTAAATGAAGCCCAGTGGCAGTTTTACCGTAATAAGGAAAGATAGTACTACTTGTTTTATTGCCAGAAAAATGTTCACTGAGGTGAAAAATCAAGACTCACCTATGATCTGTTAATACACAGGTAATTGTTATGTGGAGTTCTCAAACTGAGCTCAAACAAGAGTTCTCAAATTGAACCGCTATGAAATTCCACCCTTATTTCTCTTTTATTGCTCTGGTTATTTGAAGATTAGATTCAATTAGAGTTTTGTCCTTCTGTTTCAAATTCTAGCACCAAGTTATACCATTCACTCAGAATTTTGCAGCAGATACTGTAACAAAATCAGACAGCCGTTGTTTCATTCAGTCATGCCTTCTCTCTTTTGTTTTAATGTATGAAAGCTATTATAGAGCGATTGAATAAGGAAGGAAAGTGAAGCCAAGGGGAGAGGATCTGACAGGTGTGAAAACTGGCTTTACCAATCTAAGGTGTGGGCTGTAAATGCATAACTCATCACTCCATGAGGGTATGCATCACTTGCGTAAGTATGAGATTTGTGCTGGAGGTTTGGCTATGATTTGACAGAAGTATAAAGAGGGGAGAGCAATTATATGAGAGGCTGTAGTGTTTAAACAAAGTCATTTGCTGATAACTTTTTGCTTTTTAAGGAGCAGTCTTTTTCTCAAGTTTGAATCTAAGGAATAACACTTGATCCTGTCTCAATGTGTGGTGTTACCACTCATCAAACATTTTATGCTAGAAATTTCAAAATGATGCTCTGGGCTTCTTCTTCCCCACTCTAGATTCAGTTTTTCATCAAGTCCTCATTATTTCGCCTATTAAAATGCCCTTTAAAATAGTACATCTGCTTCATTATTTTAACACATTTCTGAGCACCAGGTATGTGTTGGACATAGTTTAAAAGCTAAAAAGTGAACCAATCAAGGTCCCCATTAATCACCTAGCCCCCAAATTATACAGCAAACCTTTATTTCCTCTCTCCCAGTTAAATCTCATTCTTTTCCTCAAGAAACTAATTTCTACCAGGATGATCTTTATGAAAGATCTCACTCTGATGAAGTCTAAATGACTCCCAACTGACTGGGAAAAAGAATTTCCCAGCATGAATAATCATGAAAATCACCTGAATTCTTTTGAAAGTAAGAGAAACATAGAAAAAGAGTGGAGGAAAAAAGGGAGAGTTTTACTCAGGGTGCTATAAAAAATGGCTATAAGAAATTACCACAAACTGGTTGGCTTAAAAGACAAATCATTGTTGTCACAGTTCTGGAGACTGATCCAAGACTGAGCCCAATATCAAGGTGCTGGCAGACTTGGTTCCTAGGGAGGGTCTGGATTTTCAGGTGGCCATCTTCTCCTTGTGTCCTTACATGGCAAACAGTGAGAGAAGCAACCTCTCTTTTCTTCAGTTCAGTTCAGTTCAGTCGCTCAGTCGTGTCCGACTCTTTGCGACCCCATGAATTACAGCACGCCAGGCTTCCCTGTCCATCACCAACTCCCAGAGTTCACTCAGACTCACGTTCATCGAGTCAGTGATGCCATCCAGCCATCTCATCCTCGGTCATCCCCTTTTCCTCCTGCCCCCAATCCCGCCTAGCATCAGAGTCTTTTCCAATGAGTCAACTTTTTGCATGAGGTGGCCAAAGTCCTGGAGTTTCAGCTTTAGCATCATTCCTTCCAAAGAAATCCCAGGGCTGATCTCCTTCAGAATGGACTGGTTGGATCTCCTTGCAGTCCAAGGGACTCTCAAGAGTCTTCTCCAACACCACGGTTCAAAAGCATCAATTCTTTGGTGCTCAGCTTTCTTCACAGTCCAACTCTCACATCCATACATGACCACTGGAAAAACCATAGCCTTGACTAGACGGACCTTTTTTGACAAAGTAATGTCTCTGCTTTTGAATATGCTATCTAGGTTGGACATAACTTTTCTTCCAAGGAGCAAGTGTCTTTTAATTTCATGGCTGCAGTCACCATCTGCAGTGATTTTGGAGCCCCAAAAAATAAAGTCTGACACTGTTTCCACTGTTTTCCCATCTATTTCCCATGAAGTGATGGGACCAGATGCCAAGATCTTAGTTTTCTGAATGTTGAGCTTTAAGCCAACTTTTTCACTCTCCTCTTTCACTTTCATCCAGAGGCTAAACTTGAACTAAAAGTTCCTCTTCACTTTCTGCCATAAGGGTAGTGTCATCTGCATATCTGAGGTTATTGATATTTCTCCCAGCAATCTTGATTCCAGCTTGTACTTCTTCCAGCCCAGTGTTTCTCATGATGTACTCTGCATAGAAGTTAAATAAGCAGGGCATTAATCCCATCATGAGTACTATCTCCCAAAAGGCCCCATCTCCAGAAAATCACACTGGGGATTAGGCTTCAACATATAAATTTGATGGGTGGGGGAGAGACATAAACATGCAGTCTATAACAGAAAAAAAGAAAGGAAGGAAGGACGGAAGGGAGTAAGAAAGAGAAATCTCCAGGCCTCTTCCCTTGTCTGTTCTTATTTTGTAGGTTTGGACTGGGGCCAAGAAAGTTAACTTTTTATCAGGATCCTTGGAATTCTTATGGTCAGGCAAATTTAAGGAACAATTAAGAATACAGCCAAAATATATACTTGGGCATTCAAAATTTCCAATCTGCCCTGACCTGCCATCTGCACAGTACTTCACATTCTTTAAGGTACTTGATCTTCCAGTCCTGTTACTCACAGTCTTGTCAGCAAACACAAATAACTGTGAGGCTCTGTAAGTAACCACATATGGAGGTCTTACCCCTGTATCCCTGGGGTACATGATTCTGTAGATCTAGTGTGTAGCCCACAAACAACCTAATAGGTGATTCTGATCACAACCAAGATTGAAACCTGCTGCTCTAACCACATCACATTAGGCTACCAGTCTTCACTCAAATAGCTAGTCCGTTTCTTCTCACTGTGATGATAATATTTATTCTCGATGGGATATTCTATTTTTCTCCTTTTTCTTACCTGGGAAACTAATTTTCCAAAACCATTTTAAATTGTCTCCTCCTCTTTGAAGACTTCTGTTTCCCCCTCCTCAGTCCACAAGAAATTCCCTCTTTTGAGTTTTCATAATTTGCTCACATTGCCGGCCTGTTAGCACATGGTCTCATGTCTATTAGAATAAGATGACTTCTTCTGTTAGACTCTGAAAACCCTCCTTCTAGAGATGATGACAGTTCTTCCTCATAGCCCATGTATACTAGCAATGTATCTAGAAAAGAGATGGAAAGTAGAATGGAAGGAAGTTTTTCTGGATTATTAGAAAACTTGGCCTTTTTGTCTACTCCCTGAAGCTTCACACAAACAAACAAGCAAAAAAAAAAAAAAAACTTGAAAGCAAAGATAATATTATTCTTCTCAGCCAGAATTAGTGACTCAGTGCTAAGCAGCAATCATCAACATAAAATCATAGGATATACTGAGACGTTTATTTAAAGTATAGGTTTTATTATTGGGCAGATGCAAATTAGACAAAATTCCAGTATCTGATGTGTGAAAAAAGAAACAACAATTACTGCATGAAACTCTTTTTCAGCAACATTTTAAAGCCAAGCATGCAAATTTTAAAGGCAAATTGTCAGAAGTCTTGGAGTTAAAAAGAGAGTTGTCTTGACTAGGAGCAAAACAGTAAAAAGAACCATCAAACAAGCAAATGAAAAATGGTCTGATACTGCCTTCAAGATTAGTTTCAAAGCTATCTAGGAAAAAAATTTCTCATATTTAGAAGTACATTTAGAGAAGTGCTGTGCTGCAGATATGGCCAAACCTATTTGAATCAAAAAGGGGAAACCAAATAGTTTCCTTAAAGACCTCACCAGCCAACATTTTTTAATATATGTTTTAAACATAAGAACAATTTGTTAAGAGACTGAAGTAAACCTATTTATTTTTGTAACTGCTTGAAAGAATATACCATAATGATTTGGCTATTTTACTGGTTGGAAAACTAAGCAATCGAAAAGTACTTATTAGGGAAATTATTATTGTAAAGACATTTTCCACAATTTGAGTGAGTTTTCTAGTAAAAAAAAAATGAGTTCTAAATTATATGTACAAATTTCCTGGGTTAATGTAAGATTATTTATGATTTCTGATTTTTCTGTGAGCCAAGAGTTGTCCCAGAACACTAGGTGTCATCAACATAGTCTAAAACTAGCCCTGTTGTTCCCTCACTTCTTATCTTAAGCATCTTAAAGACCTCTACACACTAAATAAGGGGAACACACAGACCGTCAGGTATAAATAATTTAACAATTTTTAATGTAAATCTAAGTACTTTTGTTCCTTTCTCATGCATCTGTTCCCCTTAAAGCCCACTCAAACAATCAGTGCTATGATAGCAGCAGTCAACACTGAATAGTAACTACTAATAATAATAACTACTAATAATACTGGAGTGGGTTGCCGTTTCCTTCTCCAGGGAATCTTCCCTACCCAGGGATCGTACCCAGGTCTCCCGCATTGTAGACAAACGCTTTACCATCTGAGCTACCAGGGAAGTCCAATAATAATAACTCCATGAGAGTGGGTATTATACTAGAGGTATGCAATATTCCGGAGAAAGAAACAGCAACCCACTCCAGTATTCTTGCCTGGAGAATGCTGTGGACAGAGGAGCCTGGTGGGCTGTCGTCTATGGGGTCGCAGCAGCATGCAGTACTCCATGGGCGTCCCAGGTGGCGCTAGTGGTAAAGAACCTGCCTGCCAAAGCTGCAAACGTAAGAGGGGTGGGTTTGATCTCTATCGGGAAGATCCCCTGGAGAAGCAAATAGCAACCCACGCGAGTATTCTTGCCTAGAGAATCGCATGGACAGAGGAGCCTGGCAGGCTACAATCCATAGGGTCGCAAAGAGTCCGACAGGACTGAATTGACAGCACGCGTGCAATACTAGCATGCAGTCAGTGTTATCACAGGAAGACTTAACTCTGAAGGGAGCTAATGAGGGAAGGCACAAAAGTGTTTAGTTTATGCGTATGCTTTAAAAGGTATTAGGTGATTTGTATTCTAAAAGTGTCTAGATCCAAATTTTAATTCATAAGGATGAGGTTAACCTCTCCTCTCCCACCCCCACACAGTCAAGCGAATTCTTTGACACCAACCCAAAGATAGTGTCTCATTCCACAGGTTAACGGTTCAGTCCTACAAGATTGCCCTCCCTCCCTTGCTTTTGATGTCAGTTATAAGTCCGGGATGTTACCTATACTTCTGACCAACTGGTTACAAATCAGAGATTCCCAAGTCTCCCTTGTTGGGTTCAATTAATTTGCTCAAGTGGCTCACAGAGATTAGGACACCCATTTACTCACTAGATTACTGGTTTATTACAAAAGGATATAATTCAGAAACAGTCAGATGAAAGAGACACTTCAAGCAGTGGGTAGGAAAAGGGCATGGAGCTTCCACATTCTGAGTGTACCACTCTCCCCAAATCTCCAAGTGTTCACCAACCCAGAAGCCCTCCAAACCCTTTTCCTTGGGAGTTTTGTGGAGGGTTCTTTACAAAGGCACAATTGATTAAGCCATTGGCCTTTGGCCATTGAATTTGACCTCCAGCCTCTCTTCCTTCCTCAGAAAATGGGGGTGGGGTGGAGAGGACTAAAAGTTCCAATCCTCTAATACAGGTTGGTTCCCCTGGCAATCAGACCTTCTCCCCTGTCCTTAGGCTACCTAAAGGCTTTCCAGAAGTCACCTTATTACCATAACAAAAGACACCTTTATTGCTCTTATCACAGGAAATTTCAAGGATTTTAAAAACAGTGAGAAATATATATTGGTCATCTGAATAACCAATATAGATTTCTTATAAATCACAATATCAAAAATTCATACAGGTTTTGTTTTGGGGTGTTTTTTTTTTTTTTTTTTTTTGGTTGTGATTTGTGTTTTTACTTGTGTTTACTATACACGCCTAGATGTGTACAGGAGTCTTAAGAAAGTGAGGGGGCTCAGCATTGACATGACTCTGAGCACTTTCACTTGTTGTGGAGTTGAATAAGCATGTGTTTTGGAACACTAGGGACCTGGTTATTTTTATCAGGTTCTCTTATTTTCAGTATAAGCCTATTTTCCTTTTCAAGCCAATGTGCCAAGGGACGTTTGAGCAATTGAATGCACAGGCTTTGGTGACTCTTTGGCCATATTTCACATAACTACTTTTTCAACTATAAAACTACACTATAAACATGTAACTAGAAGAACATCATACCCCAGGTTTGGGCAATTCCATTTCAAAAAATAATTTATGTAATTAACAATAAGGAAAAAAAATATATATAAGATATTGTACAGTTCTGTATCCAAGAAACTTTCTAATGTTTTTAACTTTGTAGTATTTCTATTAAAGACTAGAGGGAGCCTGACTCTCAGTACCACAACTAAGAATGCAAATTAGCTTACCTGTAGACAAATCATTTTTTTAGGTGTGTGTGGGGGGGCGGGGGCTTCCCTGGTGGTTCAGATGGTAAAGAATCTGTCTGCAGTGAGGAAGACCTGGGTTCAATCCCTGGGTTGGGAAGAACCCCTGAAGAAGGGAATGGCAACCCACTTCAGTATCCTTGCTTGGAGAATTCTCTGTACAGAGGAGCCTGGAGGGCTACAGTCCATGGGGTCACAAAGAGTCAGCCATGACCGAGTGAAGAAAACACTTTTTAAAGCAGAAGAAGTCTTCACTGCTCATATGTAATATCTGATTTTAATATATTGGGTTTGCCTGCGTACATGCTCAGTCACTTCAGTTGTGTCCAATTCTTTGTGATTCTATGGACTTACTATAGCCCAACAGGTTCTTCCATCCATGGGATTCTCTAGGCAAGAATTCTAGAGTGGGCTCCCACACCCTTCTGAAGGGGCTCTTCCCAATCCAGGGATCAAACCCACATCTCTTAAGCCCATAGTTTTTCACAAATTCATTTGATTAATGTCTATCTCTGGAATTCTGAATCTTCTCTCACTACTTTATTTTTTTTAATGAACCATTTAATTCATTCAGCATTTAGCAAAGATAGTTTACTCTCCTGTGAACTTGCTGATTATGCTGTTGTTGCTGCTGCTGCTAAATTGCTTCAGTCATGTCCGACTCTGTGCGACCCCATAGACGGCAGCCCATGAGGCTTCCCCGTCCCTGGGATTCTCCAGGCAAGAACACTGAAGTGAGTTGCCATTTCCTTCTCCAATGCATGAAAGTGAAAAGTGAAAGTGAAGACGCTCAGTCGTGTCTGACTTTTTGTGACCCCATGGACTGCAGCCTACCAGGCTCCTCTGTCCATGGGATTTTCCAGGCAAGAGTACTAGAATGGGTTGCCATGCTACTAGGCTATTATTTATTTGAAGGCATGTATTTGAAGGCATGTGTATGCAGTTGACTCTTGAATAGCACAAGTTTGAAATCCACAAGTCTACTTTTACATGGATTTTTTTTTCAAAGGATATGTACCACAGTACTACATGATCCACAGTTGGTTGAATTTGCAGACACAGAATGGCATATGCTAAGGACCAATTATAAAGTTATACTTGGATTTCATTTTAACTGTTCAGGGCCCCTACACCCTGTGTTGTCAAGGGCCAACCATTTATACATGGTGGCTCAGAGGTTAAAGCGTCTGCCTCCAATGCGGGAGACCCGGGTTCGATCCCTGGGTCGGGAAGATCCCCTGGAGAAGGAAATGGCAATCCACTCCAGTATTCTTGCCTGGAGAATCCCATGGATGGAGAAGCCTAGTAGATTACAGTCCACGGGGTCGCAAAGAGTCGGACACGACTGAGCGATTTCACCTCACAGTCTTATAATCTCCCAGCAGAGGACTCACAAAATGGCTGTGCCAATAAATTTTGATGAATGAATAGATGAAAATATTGGTGAATTAATGATACATATGAGAAAGTTATTAGATATACAAATTAGTAATGATAAAGCACATTACAAAGAATGCCTAGGACACTGTTTTGTTCCAGTGGATAACACAATTTTGTCTTCTATGAAATTATCCTGAAAAATAAGTTGTGATTATTATTTTTAAATGATTCAAAAGATGAAAACCTCACAGATATTATTGGGGGAGGGGATGAAAGAGATCTTACAAAAATAAGAATAAATAAAACTCAAAATTATGATTCAAAAAAATTATGGCAGTAGTAGGACATCAGAAACAAATTGTTAACTTTGTCTTGACTTCTGATGCTAAGGAATATTTATATTTCAGTTTTTATAGTAATTTGTACATGCAAGGCATTTCTTTCTCTGTCAACCAGATTATGAGGTTCTTTAAGACTTCTCAAGTACAACAAAATTGTTGGGGTTCTGCTGTCAAAAAAATACATTTATGAAAGTAAGAAATCATGCTTCCACATTTCCCTTAGCTTCCAGATCTGATATCATTTTACATGGCAACTTTCTTCTTAATTGTGGATATCTCCTCCACTAGAACATCGGCTCTAGTGGAAACCATGTTGGATTTTAATTTCTATCACTATCAACCAACTAATGCCCAGTTCATAAGGGGTCAAATTAGTGGATTTCTATGGAATGCATAAATGAAAGAATGAATGAGCAAAATATGCCTCTGGAATATTTGTAGAGTACAATTTCAAGTTTATGTAATGGCACATGAAGCAAGTGGAAAAAGAAATGACAACCAACTCCAGTATTCTTGCCTGGAGAAGCCCATGGACAGAGGACCCTGGTGGGCTACAGGCCATGGAGTCACAAGAGTGGATACAACTTAGCAACTAAACCACCACCACCGCGAGACTATCAGAAACAATCAGAAATGAAAACTATATTCTACTATACCATCAGAACTTTCAGACATTTGCTGTGGTTCACATGGACCTGAGCTTTACTGTCTGAAAGTAAAAGTAAAGTAAATTTGGGTACTTAGAGAAATCATTACAGGGAGACCAAAGCTGTTCAATAACCACAAAATGAAGAGTAAAAATTCAGGCTACCTTATCTGAAAGTATTATAATACAAGTAGGAGATAAACAGGGGAACAAGATTTCAGAGAAGTAGGTGGATGTGGAGTACATCTCTCTCCACAGATACATCAGGAATACACCTTCAGACACAGAAGTGCATGCAGAGCACCAGCTGAGAGCGGACAGGAGTACCTGACCAGAGGAAAAGAATATGTAGAACCACACAAAACTCAGCAGGATGAAGGAACTAGGGGGGAAAACAGGAGTGTCAGTAGAACTGGACCTGCCCTCAGCGGGCGGGGGACCTGAAGCAGGGGTCCAATCCCCATACCAGGACAACTGTCTGAGTCAGAGGAGAAACATTTAAGGCTGAGAGTGAAACAGCTGATCTGTGGCAGCCTAAATGGAATGAGAATCAGACCGTCCTTGCCTCAGCCATATATACCCTGGACAGGAACGCTGGTCCCCTGGAAGGTGCAGCAGCTGGGAGCTGGATTTAGGAACTGTGGAGTAATCCCAGGGCGAGGGCTGCTATTGACTGCAGAGAGACGGATTGAGGGGAGGTGAGGGAGGAGATCGCAGTGGGAAATGCCAGTGGAGGGAAGCCAGGCAGCCATGGCAGCAAGACGATGCTGCTGAGTCATGTGTAGGGATGGAGCTCTCACCATAGCGTCTCTCTGCCCATATGCCAGCAGGGCAGCAGCTGAACAATAGAGAGGCTGGACCATCAAACGACGGGCACACTGAACTACAGACAATGACCCCAGCCCCTGCATGGGTGGAGCTGCAGAGAAAGACTGTCCAAAGAGGCCTTCTGATCGCCAGCTACAAGGGGCTTGAAAAAGGACTGATAGGGCCATAACTCTTGTGGCGGAGGCAGTCCACGTACCTGCACACTTGGTGCCTCCAGGGTACCTTCAAGTCAAGCAGCTGCGCCACCTTCATGCTCAACTCTCACTGGGGCAGAGCTGCCACAGGCTAAAAATGTTTTGCATCTATGCACGCAGGGTCACTTCGATAGTGTCAGACTCTTTGTGACCCTGTAGACTGTGGCCTGCTAGGCTTCTCTGTCGGAGAGGGGGTTCTCCAGGCAAGAATACTGGAGCGTATTGGCCAATACCAGTTGCCATACCCTTCTAGAGCTCTATACTTCCTTCTGCCTTAGCCGCCAAATGCCCTGAATACTTGGTGCTGCCAGAACCCCTGCGACCTAAGCAGCTGCACCACCTCCACACCTGGCCCACTCTGGGCCAAACCCAAGCCCTTCAGGGCAGCCACAGGAGCAAAACCCCACTGGGTGACCCACCTGTAGCGGTGGAAATAAAACCACAATTGAAACCCAGGGGCAGTGTGGCTAAGGAAGAAGACCCAAAACCTTCCTACCAGCTGTACAAGCTGCAGATTAAATCCATATGATCAACTAGGCAGACTCTGTCTATGAAATATATAAAAGGTTATTGGAGGCAAGAACACACAGGAGTAGGACCAGATTAGAATCTGAGCTGCCCGTACAGCAGGTCCAGAGATGAGCACAGTGTTGGAGGGCGTCCTAGGGAGGTGAGGTGGACTGTGACTGCCAGCGAGGAAAACTCTGAGAGCAGTGACTCACGAAAAACATTTGCTATTCTTATTTTTTAACTTGTTCTGTAGATTCTTTTGAATATTTTTCTTTTCTTTTTTTTTCCTCCCCCCCAACCCCCGTTGTAATTTTTGATTGTATTGGCACTAAGAAATCCAATTAAGCATTTGAGAATTTTTTCCCCTCTCAGTCACATTTCATATTGTTGTCATAAAGCTTTGCCTCTAGATTGGGCTTTTGACATTCTGTGGAGTTTTCCTCTTTAAAAAAAAAATTTTTTTTAATTTTAATTTTTTAAAACTATTATTATTTTTTCTACATTTATTCCTTTGTTTGCTTTTCCTTATTTTCCCCTTGCAGTTAATCTTTAACTTATATAAATCTTCTTTATCTATCTCTATTTAACTTTATCTATTCTTTGCTTTATTTAAGCTTTATCTATGCTTATCTACTCTTTCTTTCTTTTGTTTTGTCTCCTTTCTTCTCAACATATTTGTTAGTTTTATTTTCATTGCTTCATTCCCCAATTGGCACCTTGCTTTAGTTTTGTTTTCTAGTTTGTGCTTTAGTTAGTTTTGTTCTTAACCAGTAAACATAATTTTTTATTTCCTTTATTCCCTTTATTCAGTCAATCTACTGTACTTTATTTTTGTTGGCTTGTTTTTACTTTGTTCATGGGTGTAATGAATATGTATATATTCCATTATTTTTATTATTATTTACCTGATTTTTTACCTGCCATTTGTCTGGGATTCATCTTTGGTTTCTCATTTTTGGATATTTGTTTTAATCTCACTTAATGCCATAACAAATTACTTGTGGAATCTTCGTTCCTGACTTGGGATCAAGCCCTGATCCTTTGGAGTGGGAGCACTGATTCCAAGACCCTAGACTACCAGAGAACTAACCCTCAGTTCAGCTCAGTCGTTCAGTCCAACTCTTTGCTCAGTCCAACTCTTTGCGACCCTATGAACCACAGAACGCCAGGCCTCCCTGTCCATCACCAACTCCCGGAGTTTACCCAAACTCATGTCCATCGAGTTGGTGACCATCCAGCCATCTCATCCTTTGTCATCCCCTTTTCCTCCTGCCCCCAATCCCTCCCAGCATCAGGGTCTTTTCCAATGAGTCAACTCTTCACATGAGGAGGCCAAAGTATTGGAGTTTCAGCTTTAGCATCAGTCCTTCCAATGAACACCCAGGGCTGATCTCCTTTAGGATGGACTGGTTGGATCTCCTTGCAGTCCAAGGGACACTCAAGAGTCTTCTCCAACACCACAGTTCAAAAGCATCAATTCTTCGGCACTCACCTTTCTTCAAAGTCCAACTCTCACATCCATACATGACCACAGGAAAAACCATAGCCTTGACTAGACAGACCTTTGTTGGCAAAGTAATGTCTCTGCTTTTTAATATGCTATCTAGGTTGGTCATAACTTTTCTTCCAAGGACTAAGCGTCTTCTAATTTCATGGCTGCAGTCACCATCTGCAGTGATTTGGGAGCCCAAAAAAATAAAGTCTGACGCTGTTTCCACTGTTTCCCCATCTATTTTAGGGCTGATCTCCTTCAGAATGGACTGGTTGGGTCTCCTTGCAGTCCAAGGGACTCTCAAGAGTCTTCTCCAACACCACAGTTCAAAAGCATCAATTCTTCGGCACTCACCTTTCTTCAAAGTCCAACTCTCACATCCATACATGACCACAGGAAAAACCATAGCCTTGACTAGACAGACCTTTGTTGGAAAAGTAATGTCTCTGCTTTTTAATATGCTATCTAGGTTGGTCATAACTTTTCTTCCAAGGACTAAGCGTCTTCTAATTTCATGGCTGCAGTCACCATCTGCAGTGATTTGGGAGCCCAAAAAAATAAAGTCTGACGCTGTTTCCACTGTTTCCCCATCTATTTCCCATGAAGTGATGGGACCAGATGCATGATCTTCGTTTTCTGAATGTTGAGCTTTAAGCCAACCTTTTCATTCTCCTCTTTAACTTCCATCAAGAGGCTTTTTAGTTCCTCTTCACTTTCTGCCATAAGGGTGGTGTCATCTGCATATCTGAGGTTATTGATATTTCTCCCAGCTATCCTGATTCCAGCTTGTGCTTCTTCCAGCCCAGCGTTTCTCATGATGTACTCTGCATATAAGTTAAATAAGCAGGGTGACAATATACAGCCTTGACGTACTCCTTTTCCTATTTGGAACCAGTCTGTTGTTCCATGTCCAGTTCTAACTGTTACTTCCTGACCTGCATACATATTTCTCAAGAGATAGGTCAGATGGTCTGGTATTCCTGTCTCTTTCAGAATTTTCCACAGTTTATTGTGATCCACACCCTCAAAGGCTTTGCCATAGTCAATAAAGCAGATGTTTTTTCTGGAACTCTCTTGCTTTTTTGATGATCCAATAAATATTGGCAATTTGATCTTTTGCTCCTCTGCCTTTTCTAAAATCAGCTTGAACATCTGAATGTTTACAGTTCACGTATTGCTGAAGCATGGCTTACAGAATTTTGAGCATTATTTTGCTAACATGTGAGATGAGTGCAATTGTGCGATAGACAGCATTCTTTGGCATTGCCTTTTTTTGGAATTAGAATGAAAACTGACCTTTTCCAGTCCTGTAGCCACTGCTGAGTTTTCCAAATTTGCTAACATATTGAGTGCAGCACGTTCACAGCATCATCTTTTAGGATCTGAAATAGCTCGGCTGGAATTCCATCACCTTCACTAGCTTTGTTTGTAGTGATGCTTCCTAAGGCCCACTTGACTTCACATTCCAGGATGTCTGGCTCTAGGTGAGTGGTCACACCATCGTGATTATCTGGGTCATGAAGATCTTTTTTGTATAGATCTTTTGTATATTCTTTCCACCTCTTATTAACATTTTCTGCTTCTGTTAGGTCCATACTATTTCTAGTCTTTATTGAGCCCATCTTTTCATGAAATGTTCCCTTGGTATCTCTAATTTTCTTGAAGAGATTTCTAGCCTTTCCCATTCTATCGTTTTCCTCTATTTCTTTGCACTGATCACTGAGGAAGGCTTTCTTATCTCTCCATGCTATTCCTTGGAACTCTGCATTCAAGTCAGTATATCTTTCCTTGTCTCCTTTGCCTGTATCTCTAATTTTCTTGAAGAGATTTCTAGCCTTTCCCATTCTATCGTTTTCCTCTATTTCTTTGCACTGATCACTGAGGAAGGCTTTCTTATCTCTCCATGCTATTCCTTGGAACTCTGCATTCAAGTCAGTCTATCTTTCCTTGTCTCCTTTGCCTTTCACTTCTCTTCTTTTCACAGCTATTTGTAAGGCCTCCTCAGACAGCCATTTTGCTTTTTTACATTTCTTTTTCTTGGGGATGGTCTCAATCCATGTCCTGTACAATGTCATGAATCTCCATCCATAGTATCAGGCACTATGTCTCTCAGATCTAGTCCCTTAAATCTGTTTCTCACTTCCACTGTATAATTGTTAGGGATTTGATTTAGGTCATACCTGAATGGTCTGGTGGTATTCCCCACTTTCTTCAATTTAAGTCTGAATTTGGCAATAAGGAATGACGGAATGGATACAAAAACAAGAGCCATATATATACTGTCTACAAGAAACCCACTTCATACCTCAAGTCACATTTTTTTTTTATTTTTTTACTTTGCAGTATTGTATTGGCTTTGCCATACTTCAACATGAATCTACCATGGGTGTATACATGTTCCCAATCCTGAACCAAGGATGCAAAAATATATTCCATGCAAATGGGAAGCAAAAGAAAGCCGGAGTAGCAATCCTCATGTCAGACAAAATAGACAAAATAAAGATTACAAAACATAAGAGAGGGACACTATATAATGATCAAGGGATCAATCCAAGAGGAAGGCATAACAATTTTAAATATCTATGCACCCACATAGGAGCACCTCAATACATAAAACAAACACTAACAGACATAAAAGGAGGAATTGACAGTAACACAATAATCATAGGAGACTTTAACACCCCACTCACACCAATGGACAGATCATCAAAACAGAAAATTAATAAGAAAACACAAGTCTTAAATGATACATTAGATGAAAATGGATCTCACTGATATCTTGAGGACAATCCATCCAAATGCAGAAGAGTACACCTTCTTCTCAAGTGCACGTGGAACATTCTCCAGGATAGACCACATCTTGGATCACAAAACAAATTTCAGTAAATTTAAGAAAATTGATATCATATCAAGCATCTTCTCTGACCACAATGCTATGAGATTAGATATCAATTACAAAGAAAAAAGTCTAAGAAGCACAAACACATGTATATGAAATTATTATAATACAAGTAAACATTTTTGTTAATTATGCAGTGTTTTTTTAAATGGAAAAAAAGACCCAGACAAGTTTAGATTATAATTTTATAGGACTTTTCAACTAATAAATCATCTTTTAGAATTAGCAAGTGCATATCTGTTGCACAGAGATTCCACATGAAGTACTATACATATTTTATCATGATATTATATATTCTATTAAAATGTTAGATAAATATCATTTGAAGTTCATAAAACCTTTTCAGAGAGCTAAGTCAGAAATATTATATTTACAGGTCAGGAAAATGAGTGTTAAAGAAGTCAAATTACTTGCTCACCCATGCAGGACCAAGATTCAAGCATGGATCCTGTCTCTACTCATGTGAGAAGCAGCAGCTTGCCTGGCCATCAGTTTGCAGAGATCTTATAAGAAGTATGTGTGAACGAAACAGCATTTAGGTCTGGCTTTCACCTAGTCCTGTTTCCGGGTGTGCTTGCTTGACTTGCCAATGTCTTCATGGCTTCCCAATCCACTGAGGGACCCAGTTCTCATCCTCTTAGCATACCCATTTATATGCTGTCCTCCCAATCTTCAATCCCAGCCCTGAATTGGTTATACCAATCCTCTTGCTCCAAACTGGGAAAAGTAATCAGACATTCTCCTGAGAGGCTGGCATCCTGGACTGAGATCAGGATCAGGTGTAGCATATATAAGATCTGTCCGGAGACTGAGTTGTTTGTTGTTCCAGGGTGGAATCCTGGCACTGAACCTAGCCGGCTGCCCTTTGAGTCTAGACACCAGAGAGAAAAGCAAGAATCCTACTGGCACATCTGTGCTGTTCTGAGAATCTCAGTAAAGGGTGTGACCCTACTTAGCTTCCCTCTGCAGAAACCGAAGCATGGACTTCAAGGCACTGGTCCACTATCCATCAGGATCACAAGCCATGTAGGTGCTATTCTCCTGTAACCTGCAAGTGACCGATACCACCTGGCTTCCTACCTCCCCAAGGACAGTCTTGCCTGATAAAATAGTTTAAAACACTGAGTCACAATGTTTGTCAAGAAGGTAGAATGATTATGAAAAGTAACAACTAGTTTCTCTTCAAGGCCCGCACTCAAGGGCTTTGCCCCACCACTGAATCAGTGCCTCCCTACCTCCTCCCAACATCATAGACCTCAACCCAGAAGGCTTCTTTGTACCTTGTGCTCAGGATCAGAGGCACCTACCCCTAAAGTCAGGTCCTGGGAGCCTCGGCAGCAGTGGGCTTACATGTTATAACCCCCCTTAAAAAAAAAATCACTTTATCCTTAAAAACCTGTAGTGTATTTTCAGTATAAAAGTTAGAATTCTCAAGATTTCACAGATGAGAAAATAGCTCAAGAAAAATTGAATGTCACAAAACTAGTCTTAAGTCAGAGCCTGAACTTTCATGTAGACAGTCTTGATTTTTCAGCTCTGGGGCAGGCGAAGGTGACTAAGGGCCAGGGATTACCGAGAATGGAGCCACGAGCTGATGCTCTGATCCTCACCGGCTTCGGCAGTGACAAACACTGAGGAGGGCTTTATTGCCATAGAAATTAAAGTGCAGTAATGCTGAATTAAAGATGACCCACTGGTTAAGGGTAGAAAGCACCAAGACAGCATTTGGGTAATTTTTAATCCTGGTTATTTTAGTCCTGGACTAAAATAATGGAACCACACAGGGAGCAACCACAGATCAAAGGGCTTCAGAACCAGGATATACTGGAGAAATTTTGGTTTTCCTTCGAACAGCCTTCTTTCTTAGGAAAAACTCTCAAACATTATATGACAGGATTTTTGCAGAAAGTGGAGCGTACTGAAAGTGCAGCCTAATTACCCAGGAACCTGACTCCCAAACGTGACTTCCAAGGTCTTTGAGCCCTGTCTCTGCTCACCTCTCTACTTCTTCTCTCACCTTCGGTTCTGCCCTGCAGTACCAACTGTCTGCAGCTCCACAAACGGATGTGTTCTCTCCTCTTTCAGGTTCACGCTCAAACTTTCATTTCTGTCTGGAGTATCTTTTTCTATTCTTCTTTTCTTATGTCTTCTTTCATAAGCTTAACCACTATTGTATTTGGAAAACTTTTCTGAATTCTTTGTGTGTTTCTCTCATTATACACCGTATTGTAACCCTGTTTGCAATGACATCAGTCACTCAAAGGAAAGCTCCAGAAAAACAGAGATCATTTCCAGTTGCTGAAAATGTGTCTGGCATATAGGATGCACTCCAAAAATATTAATTCACTTAATGTTGAATTCTTGCTGTGAAAGGGAATTTAAACTCCAGGATTATCTATACTTGTAAGAATCGGAATAGCTGCAAGTAGGGGCTTCCCTGGTGACTCAGATGGTAAAGAATCAAGACCTGGGTTCGATCCCTGGGTTGGGAAGATTCCCTAGAGGAGGGCATCACCCCACTCCAGTATTCTTCCCTGGAAAATCCCATGGACAGATGAGCCTGGTAGACTACAGTCCATGGGGTCACAAAGAATCAGACACAATTGAATGACTAAGAACACAGATACAGAAACAGAGGGATAGAACTATAATAGATGGCAAATTAAGTCAGAGTTAATTTGGAGTGGCCTCTGTGCTGGATATTCTGTTTGCTCCCTTCCTGATGCACACTCCACCTTCACCAGAGTTCCAGGAGACGAGACTTTGGGGACCACCGTACCATGTTCGTTTACCATCTGACTTGATATTGGGTTCTGCCAGTGGATGCAGCAGTTGGAGATTATGAGACAGAAGGAGTGGTTGATAAGTTGAAACATTTGTTTTCTTGATTCCCTACTTTCCAGGCTGAATCCCAGCCATTTGAGTACCAAAGTGACCATCGCTTCAGCTGCATCTTTCTCCCAGTTCAGGAATAGAGGCTACGGTTTTACCATCAAATGTGAATTCCTCCTTACCCTTCCCCGCACACAACTTTGTAAATGATTTCTTTTCAGTGAGTCATCTTCCTACAAGGACTCTAATCCATGGAGCCTGACATTGTGTGAGATTTGGACTTAATTCTGCAGGAAGTGAAAACCAAAAGCTTTTAGAATGTAAAGATATCCTTACAGCTCAAACATTAGCAGAAGAACACCTATTGCACTACAGGTTCTTCAGAAACAGAGCCTTTGCCTTATTCAGTGTTGTAACCAATGCCTAGAAGAGAGTATTCATGGAGCCTGACATTGTGTGAGATTTGGACTTAATTCTGCAGGAAGTGAAAACCAAAAGCTTTTAGAATGTAAAGATATCCTTACAGCTCAAACATTAGCAGAAGAACACCTATTGCACTACAGGTTCTTCAGAAACAGAGCCTTTGCCTTATTCAGTGTTGTAACCAATGCCTAGAAGAGAGTATGGCATACATAGCCTACAATACTCACTTATTAAATAAGTAACTTCAAAGACAACTGATTAAATCTATGTAGCCTAGAGACGCTGGGCTGAAAGAAGCACAAGCTGGAATCAAGATTGCCAGGAAAAATATCAATAATCTCAGATATGCAGATGATACCACCCTTATGGTAGAAAGTGAAGAGGAACTAAAAAGCCTCTTGATGAAAGTGCAAGAAGAGAGTGAAAATGTTGGCTTAAAGCTCTGCTGCTGCTGCTGCTGCTAAGTCGCTTCAGTCGTGTCTGACTCTGTGCAACCCCATAGACAGCAGCCCACCAGGCTCCCTCGTCCCTGGGATTCTCCAGGCAAGAACACAGGAGTGGGTTACCATTTCCTTCTCCAGTGCATGAAAGTGAAAAGTGAAAGTGAAGTCGTTCAGTCGTGTCCGACTTCGCGACCCCATGGACTGCAGCCTACCAGGCTCCTCCATCCGTGGGATTTTCCAGGCAGGAGTACTGGAGTGAGTTGCCATTGCCTTCTCCGGGCTTAAAGCTCAACATTCAGAAAACGAGCATCATGGCATCTGGTCCCATCACTTCATGGGAAATAGATGGGGAAACAGTGTAAACAGTGTCTGACTTTATTTTGGAGGGCTCCAAAATCACTGCAGATGGTGAGTGCAGCCATGAAATTAAAAGACGCTTACTCCTTGGAAGGAAAGTTATGACCAACCTAGACAGCACATTAAAAAGCAGAGACATTACTTTGCCAACAAAGGTCCGTCTAGTCAAGGCTATGGTTTTTCTAGTGGTAAAGTATGGATGTGAGAGTTGGACTGTGAAGAAAGCTGAGTGCTGAAGAACTGATGTTTTGAACTGTGGTATTGGAGAAGACTCTTGAGAGTCCCTTGGACTGCAAGGAGATCCAACCAGTCCATTCTGAAGGAGATTAGCCCTGGGTGTTCTTTGGAAGGAATAATGCTAAAGCTTAAACTCCAGTAATTTGGCTACCTCATGCGAAGAGCTGACTCATTGGAAAAGCCTCTGATGCTGGGCGGGATTGGAGGCAGGAGGAAAAGGGGACAACAGAGGATGAGATGGCTGGATGGCATCACGGACTCGATGGACGTGAGTCTGAGTGAACTCCGGGAGTTGGTAATGGACAGGGAGGCCTGGTGTGCTGTGATTCATGGGGTCGCAAAGAGTCGGACACGACTGAGCGACTGAACTGAACCCCACTGATGTAGCCTAGAGCTTGAATTATAATCAAGGGCAGACAAAAGCTAATGCACTTTCTTAAACAGCCCCTAATAGTAACAAAACAGGTAGATTTCAGAGAAATCCTATAAACTAAGAGTAGGCAATCTAAATGAGTACTTCCCTGAGAAAGCAGGTCCTAAAAAGGACCTCTTCCCATGTAGATGTTGTGCTCGCTCTTATACAGCTATCTTACTGTGTCCACAGCTAATTCCTTCTCGGTGATTAACCACAGTGGGACAATACTGCAGTGAGCGATTATTGCTTTACAATCCATGAGGACAGACCTGGCATCGAAGACAACATTGTCAGCAAGGCACCACTTACTTCATCCTGCAGACATCACTCTGATATCAAAACATGGTTGAATTCGATAAACTTTCCAAGTATAGAGAGTATAAGGGTATTTTTAGAATCAGAAAGCCTGCAAGATAAGTACAAGATGCCAAACAGAACTGAGGAAGTGAGGGGGAAAGTAAGGAGGAGAAATTAAACAAAGAAAAACATGCTTGATTTCCCGAGCAAGTTCTTCTACTTCCCCCTTGTGGCCAAATTTTTCTAGAACAAGGATTATTTTTTCCTTCAAGATAACATTTATTATTTAGGTCAGATTATAACAACGGAGCTTGCTTGTTGGAAAGAGAATGAAAAATTCACTGGAGTGGATAGGTAGAATACCATGTGGAAATGTGGAAATTCTGCAATTGAATTTTATAAATGAATTAATGTTTCTACAAAAGCTTAACCAAGAACAAAGAGATTCATCCAAGGGTTTGACTGGTACAGAGAAACTCTCCATAGAAACTCACGTAATTCTCGTGATAACTCTTTATAGTAAATATAATTGTCCCTGAATTAGTAATCTAAGAGTAGATATGAAAACTTTCACATATTTGGTACCGACTGTGTTCTACTGCATGTAAGAATTTTGCATACACTCATTTAATTCTTAAAATAGAATTAGATCAAAATAGCAATTTTTTTTAATTGAACTTCCCGAGGTCGTGTAGTTTGTACATCACAGAGATGAAACTTTAACCTATCTGAATGGCAACTGCTTCCATATTTCCTCTATTCCATGCTGTCTCATTATCTTCTTTTTGCATGCCCTTTCTAACTTTTTACCAGTGTTATCTAAAACCAGACTTGCACACCTCCTGTAGGGACTTCTGTGATCCCTAGGAGATTCTCCTACCTTTACACTGCTCTATGTATTTATATTTGCCAGAGATGAGCTAAAGACTCTCCTCTTGACCTAATGCATTAATTGCAGATTTATGTTAATAATTAGCATTAAGAATTTTGCATACACTCATTTAATTCTTAAAATAGAATTAGATCAAAATAGCAATTTTTTTTAATTGAACTTCCCGAGGTCGTGTAGTTTGTACATCACAGAGATGAAACTTTAACCTATCTGAATGGCAACTGCTTCCATATTTCCTCTATTCCATGCTGTCTCATTATCTTCTTTTTGCATGCCCTTTCTAACTTTTTACCAGTGTTATCTAAAACCAGACTTGCACACCTCCTGTAGGGACTTCTGTGATCCCTAGGAGATTCTCCTACCTTTACACTGCTCTATGTATTTATATTTGCCAGAGATGAGCTAAAGACTCTCCTCTTGACCTAATGCATTAATTGCAGATTTATGTTAATAATTAGCACAAAACTCAGAATTAGAAAATGCACTTTGTTCTCTTCAACCCCTCCTCCTGGAAGTAGGGAACACTCTATGAAGATAATAGGGCAGCATTATTTTCTTTAAACTTATAGTAGACACATTTAGATTCAATAAACAGAGTTATCAAATTTTCTAAGTTCAAAGTAGAGTAACAGAGAGGTGCAAAACTTGTGAATTACTGAGTTGGGGGTATATTTGAAAAAAAGCTACAAAATCACATACAGTTATTAAAAACATTATATATTAATAATAAAGAGGGGATAGAGGAAGATATTATCTACAGTTTGTCTCTCTTATCTGCACTAGAGAATCTTAATTCTCTTTTTCTAGGACTTCTGATTGTGTTTACCAAAGTATCTCATAAACTTTAAATGATACCTAGATCCCCTGGAGGAGGGCATGGCAACCCACTCCAGTATTCTTCCCTGGAGAACCCCAATGGACAGGGGAGTCTGGCAGGCTACAGTCCCTGGGGTTGCAAAGTGTCAGACACAACTGACTGACTAAGCACAGAACATATATTAATTAGCATTTTTAAAATGTTATTCAATGTACTGGAGGAGTTGTTATCAGCTAGGTGGGTGGTAATAAAAGACATGGGAAAAATGATTATCAAATTTCAAATATTTATTCATTTATTTCTTCACTGCAAAAGATCATCCAGTAATGAATAAGAGCCCAATTCTGCTTGGGTTTCCTTCCTGGCTTTGCAACTCACAAAATGTGGCCTTGAGCCTCTGATCCCACATTTGTAGTGATGACAACAAAAATCTACTGTGAGGAGGCTCAAATAAATGAGTAATGCCTTTAAGCACTTTAGTATAAGGAAGTTTCCATCGATCTTTGCTGTTTGTATTTGAGCCTGAAAATTACTTCACCCAAAATTTACCTTTGGGTTACCTGGCTAACAGTGGTTATACCATGGCTAGGATCAAAGACAGGAATGCTCTGGATAGCAGTATTCCTTTGGCCGTTTCTCTAATAAGACTCCACTTCATACTTTTAAAGCTTGATAATATGTCTTGAATTTATATAGCCATTACTTGTTTTCAGATGCAGTTCTGTACATTTTCTTATTTGGTTTGGCAACCAACACTTCCGCTCCATGGCTGCTGTACTGTTTCTGTGGCCAGTCCTGCCCCTGAACTGTTAAGCTTTGATTAAATCCTCCCAGGAAGACCAGTATGAGAGCATCCGCATTACCCAGTTCATGAGGTTGTAACCTAAGCTGGGATTTGGAAAATCACTGAAAGTACACACGGCATCTCCCTGACCTTTGCCTCTACACATGCATTTGCTAAACACTTGCTGGATTATGAGATAACCTCCAAGAAGTAACAAATTATGTATTTGACACTAATATTCATTATGTAAATTAATACAATGAATTTATATAAAATATACTAATATAGCATTTGTTTAGGTAGAAAAGCAAAGAGACATAAAGAAAAGAAAAAACAATCTTTTTGTTGGTGACAGTAGATAGATCCTGTTGACATTTTAATGCATTTTGTTTTATTACTTTTCTATGAATATTTATGGGTCTGCTTTCTTTTAAACAAGGAGATTAAAACATATAGAGAGTTCTATATCAATAAGTAAAAATGTAGGTATCTTGTTAAGAGTCTTCTCAGACATTGGATGTGATTATCTGAAGTTGCAAATTCGAATATAAATTGGTCTTACAATTTAATTGGACTTCCCTAGTATGTTGCTGGTAAAGAATCCACCTCCAATGAGGGAGACCTAGTTTGATCCCTGGATTGGGAAGATACCCTGGAAAAGGGAATGGCTACCTGCTCCAGTATTGCTGGAGAATTCCATGAACTGTATGTAGTCCATGGGGCCACAAAGAGTTGGACACAACTGAGTGACTTTCACTTTCTTTCTTTACAAATGATGATAGTACTGAAAAACCTCCTACCCCTGCCCCCCGGCATCAGCACTATGGGGACCAAAGCATTGTTAGTTTTCTCCTCTGTGTCCTCCAGGATTTTTGTCACATATTGCTAACTGTAAAAATTTGTCTCTCTGAGACTACACTTGAGCTCTTTGAGGACAGGATCTATGGGTAGTTTATCTTGGGGAAACAATTCGATATAATAGTTAAGAGAGAATTCTGAAGAGTAAGATGCTTAAGGCTTCCTGGCTGGCTCAGTGGTAAAGAATCTGCCTGCAGTGCAAGAGATGAGGGTTCAATCCCTGGGTCAGGAAGATCCCCTGCAGTAGGAAATGGCATCCCACTCCAATATTCTTGCCTGGAAAATTCCATGGACAGAAGAGCCTGGAGTGTTATAGTCCATGGGATTGCAAGAGTCAGACACAATTTAGCAACTCAACCACCACCACCACCAAGACTGCTTAGGTTGTTTTGTTAACTCAGCTAGCTATTTGACATTTGGAGAATTACTCAGCTTCTTCATTGTAAAAACAGAACTCCAAACTCCAAAGGCTTGTCCCAAGAGTAAAATGAGATAATCTACATGTGAAGAAGTTAGAGAGTCCCAGTAAATATTCAGTAAACATTATGTTGTAAAGTCTGAATCTGTTGTTGAACATACTATGGAGAACGTTCCAAAAAAATACGGGGTCAAATATTGTCAGCATGAGCAATAATTATGAAGTTG
>SJYT01051527.1:3084-18095 GCA_006410635.1 Cephalophus harveyi | reverse complement strand
AGGCCTTTTAGCTCCTCTTCACTTTCTGCCATAAGGGTGGTGTCATCTGCATATCTGAGGTTATTGATATTTCTCCCGGCAATCTTGATTCCAGCTTGTGTTTCTTCCAGTCCAGCGTTTCTCATGATGTACTCTGCAAACAATCTTGCATATGCATATTTATTTTCTTTTGTTTATATGTGTGTATATATATATATGTATGTATTAAGCAGCACACATGTTGACTGCTAACCTATATTATCACTATATATTACCGTATTCTATTAATCATCCCCCTCCAAATAGGAAAAGGAGTACATCAAGACTGTATATTGTCACCCTGTTTATTTAACTTTCATGCACAGTACATCATGAGAAATGCTGGGCTATATGAAGCACTAGTTGGAATCAAGATTGCCGAGAGAAATATCAATAACCTCAGATTTGCAGATGACACTACCCTTATGGCAGAAAGTGAAGAAGAACTAAAGAGCCTTTGAGGAAAGTGAAAGAGGAGTTTGAACAATTTGGCATAGAGCTCAACATTCAAAAAATTAAGATCATGGTATCCAGTTGCATCACTTCATGGGAAATAGATGGGGAAACAGTGGAAACAGTGGTTGATTTATTTTGTGAGGCTCCAAAATCACTGCAGATGATGACTACAGCCATGAAATTAAAAGATGCTTACTCCTTGGAAGGAAAGTTATAACCAACATAGACAACATATTAAAAAGCAGAGACATTACTTTACCAACAAAGGTCCATCTAGTCAAGGCTATGGTTTTTCCAGTAGTCACGTATAGATGTGAGAGTTGGACTGTAAAGAAAGCTGAATGCCAAAGCATTGGTGCTTTTGAACTGTGGTGTTGGAGAAGACTCTTGAGAGTCCCTTAAACTGCAAGGAGATCCAACCAGTCCATCCTAAAGGAGATCAGTCCTGGTGTTCTTTGGAAGGACTGATGTTGAAGCTGAAACTCCAATACTTTGATCCCCTGATGTGAAGAGCTGACTGATTTGAAAAGACCCTGATTTTGGGAAAGATTGAAGGCAAGAGAAGGTGATGACAGAGGAATAGATGGTTGGATGGCATCCCTGACTCAATGGACATGAGTTTAAGTTGGTAACGGACAGGAAGGCCTGGCGTGCTGCAGTCCATGGGGTTGCAAAGAGTAGGACATGACTGAGCAATTGAACTGAACTAAAGCTCCTTGGCTGTCCTTTAGAACTTATCAGTGATTGTAATCTTCTTGCTGCAGCTTTGGGACCTACTCAACCCCATTATTATTAACTAGCCAAGCTTGTGACCAGCAAATAGAGATGGTGTTGCCCATCCATCGAGTGCATTCCTAAAGCCCTTGGTAAAGGGTTTGTTCCCTAAGGTTTCCCACTGAAACATCTGATATGACTTGTAGCCTTGCATAATTTTTCTGCACCACCTTGTCCACATCAGTTCAGTTCAATTCAGTTCAGTTGCTCAGTCGTGTCCGACTCTTTGCGACCCCATGAATCACAGCACGCCAGGCCTTGCTGTTCATCACCATCTCCCGGAGTTCACTCAGACTCATGTCCATCGAGTTGGTGTTGCCATCCAGCCATCTCATCCTCGGTCGTCCCCTTCTCCTCCTGCCCCCAATCCCTCCCAGCATCAGAGTCTTTTCCAATGAGTCAACACTTCACATGAGGTGGCCAAACTACTGGAGTTTCAGCTTTAGCATCATTCCTTCCAAAGAAATCCCAGGGTTGATCTCCTTCAGAATGGACTGGCTGGTTCTCCTTGCAGTCCAAGGGACTCTCAAGACTCTTCTCCAACACCACAGTTCAAAAGCATCAATTCTTCGGCACTCAGCCTTCTTCACAGTCCAACTCTCACATCCATACATGACCACAGGAATAACCATAGCCTTGACTAGATGGACCTTAGTCGGCAAAGTAATGTCTCTGCTTTTGAATATACTATCTAGCTTGGTCATAACTTTTCTTCCAAAGAGTAAGGTCTTTTAATTTCATGGCTACAGTCACCATCAGCAGTGATTTTGGAGCCCAAAAAAATAAAGTCTGGCACTGTTTCCACTGTTTCCCCATGCGGTAGTTTGAGCATTCTTTAGCACTGCCTTTCTTTGGAATTGGAATGAAAACTGACCTTTTCCAGTCCTGTGGCCACTGCTGAGTTTTCCAAATTTGCTGGCAGATTGAGTGCAGCACTTTCACAGCATCATCTTTCAGGATTTGAAACAGCTCAATTGCCTTTTAATCCCTTTCAGCACTGTTGGTCCCACAGGCTTTCAACTGGTTTCCTAGAAAACAACTTTTCTGAAGTAATAGACAATCAGAAAGATATTTTCACTATAAAAAAAAATTATGTTCCATAACTTAACTGTCTTTCTGTTGCTTTGCTGCTATTAAAAATAATTAGTGTAAACCATAAACTGCATAGATTAAAAGTGAATTACTCTAGGATTTCTTGTTGTTCAGTTGTTAAGTCATGTCCAGTTCATTGAGCCTCCATGAAATGCACGATCCCAGGCTTCACTATCTCCCTGAGTTTGCTCAAATTCATGTCCATTTAGTCAATGATGCCATCCAACCATCTAATCCTCTGTTGCCTCCTTCTCTTCCTGTACTCAATCTTTCCCAGCATCAGGGTCTTTTCCAATGAGTTGGCTCTTCACCTCAGGTGGTCAAAGTATTAGAGCTGCAGCTTCAGCATCAGTCCTTACAATGAATCAGTTCAGTTCAGTCACTCAGTCATGTCCAGCTCTTTGCAACTCCATGGGCTGCAGCATGCCAGGCCTTCCTGTTTATCACCAACTCCCAGAGTTTGCTCAAACTCATATCCATTGAGTTGGTGATGGCATCCAACCATCTCATCCTCTATCATCCCCTTCTCCTCCTGCCTTCAGTCTTTCCCAGCATCAAGGTCTCTTCAAATGAGTCAGTTCTTCACATCAGTTGGCCAAAGTATTGGAGTTTCAGCTTCAGCATTAGTCCTTCTAATGAATATTTCAGACTTATTTCCTTTAGGAAGGACTGGTTGGATCTCCTTTCAGTCCAAGGGACTCTCAAGAGTCTTCTCCAATGCCACAGTTCAAAAGCATAAATTCCTTGGGGCTCAGATTTCTTTATAGTCCAACTCTCACATCCATACATGACTACCAGAAAAACCATAACCTTGATTAGGTAGACATTTTGTTGGCAAAGTAATGTCTCTGCTTTTTAATATTCTGTCTAGATTGGTAATCACTTTTCTTCCGAGGAGCAAGTCATAATTTCATGGCTGCAGTCACAATCTGCAGTTATTTTGGAGCCCATAACAATAAAGTCTGTCACTGTTTCCATTATTTTCACAACTATTTGCTATGAACTAATGGGACTAGATGCCATAATTGTTTTCCGAATGTTGAGTTTTAAGCCAACATTTTCACTCTCCTCTTTCACTTTCATCAAGAAGCTCTTTAGTTCTTCACTTTCTGCCATAAGAGTGGTGTCAATCTGCATATCTGAGGTTATTGATATTTCTCCCAGCAATCTTGATTCCAGCTTGTGCTTCTTCCAGCCCAGCGTTTCTCATGATGTACTCTGGATATAAGTTAAATAAGCAGGGTGACAATATACAGCCTTGATGTACTCCTTTACCAATTTGGAACCAGGCTGTTGTTCCATGTCCAGTTCTAACTGTTGCTTCTTGACCTGCATATGGATTTCCTCAAGAAGTAGGTCAGGTGGTCTGGTATTCCCATCTCTTTCAGAATTTTCCAGTTTATTGTGATCCACACAGTCAAAGGCTTTGGCATAGTCAATAAAGCAGAAATAGATGCTTTTCTGGAACTCTTTTGCTTTTTCAATGATCCATCGGATGTTGGCAGTTTGGTCTCTGGTTCCTCTGCCTTTTCTAAAACCAGCTTGAACATCTGGAAGTTCACGGTTCATGTACTGTTGAAACCTTGCTTGGAGAATTTTGAGTATGACTTTACTAGCATGTGAGATGAGTGCAATTGTGCAGTCATTTGTGAATTCTTTGGCATTGCCTTTCTTTGGGATTGGAATGAAAACTGACCTTTTCTAGTCCTGTGGCCACTGTTGTGTTTTCCAAATTTGCTGGCATATTGAGTGCAGCACTTTCACAGCATCATCTTTTAGGATTTGAAATAGCTCAGCTGGAATTTCATCTCCTCCACTAGCCTTGTTTGTACTGATGCTTCCTAAAACCCACTTGACATTCTAGGATGTCTGGCTCTAGATGAGTGATCACACCATCATAGTTACCTGGGTCATGAAGATCTTTCTTGTATAGTTCTTTTGTGTATTCTTACCCCTTCTTCTTAATATCTTCTGCTTCTGTTAGGTCCATAACATTTCTGTCCTTTATTGTGCCATATTTGCATGAACTATTCCCTTGGTATCTCTAGTTTTCTTGAAGAGATCTCTTGTCTTTTCCATTCTATTTCTTTGCATTGATCACTGAGGAAAGCTTTCTTATCTCTTCTTGCTATTCTTTTTTTTTTTCATTTCTAGGAACTTTTATTTATTTTTTTAATTTTATTTTTACTTTACTTTACAATACCATATTGGTTTTGCCATATTTGACATGAATCTGCCACGGGTGTATACGAGCTCCCAATCCTGAATCCCCCTCCCACCTCCCACCCCATATCCTCTCTCTGGATCATCCCTGTGCACCCCAAGCATCCTGTATCCTGTATGGAACATAGGCTGGCACTTCGTTTCTTACATGATAGTGTACATGTTTCAATGCCATTCTCCCACATCATCCCACCCTCTCCCTCTCCCTCAGAGTCCAAAAGTCCATTCTATACATTTGTGTCTCTTTTGCTGTCTCTCATACAGGGTCATCATTACCATCTTTCTAAATTCCATATATATGTGTCAGTATACTGTATTGGTGTTTTTCTTTCTGGCTTACTTACTCTGTATAATCAGCTCCAGTTTCATCCATCTCATTAGAACTGATTCAAATGAATTCTTTTTAATGGCTGAGTAATACTCCATTGTGTATATGTACCACAGCTTTCTTATCCATTCATCTGCTGAGGGACATCTAGGTTGTTTCCATGTCCTGACTATTATAAACAGTGCTGCAATGAACATTGGGGTACATGTGTCTCTTTCAATTCTGGTTTCCTCGGTGTGTATGCCCAGCAGTGGGATTGCTGGGTCATAAGGCAGTTCTATTTGCAATTTTTAAAGGAATCTCCACACTGTTCTCCATAGTGGCTGCACTAGTTTGCATTCCCACCAACAGTGTAAGAGGGTTCCCTTTTCTCCACACCCTCTCCAGCATTTATTGCTTGCAGACTTTTGGATCGCAGCAATTCTGACTGGTGTGAAATGGTACCTCATTGTGGTCTTGATTTGCATTTCTCTGATAATGAGTGATGTTGAGCATCTTTTCATGTGTTTGTTAGCTATCTGTATGTCTTCTTTGGAGAAATGTCTGTTTAGTTCTATAATCCATTTTTTGATTGGGTCGTTTATTTTTCTGGAGTTGAGTCTTCTTGCTATTCTTTAGAACTCTGCATTCAAGTGGGTATATCTTTCCTTTCTCCATTGCCTTTCACTTTTCTTTTCACAGCTATTTGTAAGGCCTCCTCAGACAACCATTTTGCCTTTTTGCATTTCTTTTTCTTGGGGATGTTCTTGTTCCCTGCCTTCTGTGCAATATCATCGACCTCCATTCATAGTTCTTCAGGCACTCTGTCTCTCAGATCTAATCCCTTGAACTATTTCTCACTTCCACTGTATAATTGCAAGGGATTTGATTTAGGTTATACCTGAATGGTCTAGTGGTTTTCCCTACTTTCTTCAATTTAAGTCTGAATTTACCAATAAAGAGTTCATGATCTGAGCCACAGTCAGTTCCTGGTCTTGTTTTTGCTGACTGTATAGAGCTTCTCCATCTTTGGCTCCAAAGAAGATAATCAATCTAATGTCAGTGTTGACCATCTGGTGATGTCCATGTGTGGAGTCTTCTCTTGTGTTGTTGGAAGAGGGTGTTTTCTATGACCAGTGTGTTCTCTTGGCAAAACTCTATTAGCCTCACAATGAATAGTCAGGGTTGATTTCCTTTAGGATTGACTGGTTTGATCTCCTTGCTGTCCAGGGAACTCTCAAAAGTCTTCTCCAGCACCACAGCTTGAAAGCATCAACTTTTCAGTTCTCTGTGGTCCAAATCTCACATCTGTATGTGACTACTGGAAAAAAACCATAGCTTTGCCTACATGGACTTTTGTCAGCCAAATGATGTCTCTGCTTTGTCATATGCCTTCTAGGTTTGTCATATCTTTTCCTCCAAGAAGCAAGCATCTTTTAATGTTGTGGCTGCAGTCACTGTCTGCAGTGATTTTGTAGCCCAAGAAAATAAAATCTGTCACTGTTTCTACTTTTTCTCCATTTGTTTGCCTTGAAGTGTTTGTATTAGATGCCATAATCTTAGTTTTTATAAGTTGAGTTTTAAGCCAACTTTTTCACTCTCCTCTTTTACCTTCATCAACAGACTCTTTAGTTCCTCTTTGCTTTCTGCCATTAGGTTGGTGTCATCTGCATAGCTGAGGTTATTAATATTTCCGCTGGCAATCTTGATTCCAACTTGTGCTTCATCCAGCCTAGCATTTCTCATGTTGTATTCATCATATAAGTTAAATAAGCAAGGTGAAAAAAATACAGCCTTGATGCATTACTTTCCCAATTTTGAATCAGTCCATTGTCCCATGTCTGGTTTTAACTGTTGATTCCTATCCTGCATACAGGTTTCTCAGGAGGCAGATCAGGTGGTCTGGTATTCCCATCTCTTTAAGAATTTTCCACAATTTGTTGGGATACACACAGTCAAAGGCTTCCTAGTAGTCAATGAAGCACAAGTAGATAGTATTTTTGCAATTCCCTTGCTTTTTCTATGATCCAGTGCAGGTTGGCAATTTGATCTCTGGTTCCTCTCCTTTTTCTACATCCAGATTGTACATCTGGAATTTCTCAGTTCACATACCGCTAAAGCCTACCTTGAAGGATTTTGAGCATAATGTGAAATGAGTGCAATTGTACAGTAATTTGAGCATTTTTTGGCATTGCTTTTTTTTTTTTGATTGAAATGAAAACTGACATTTTCTAGTCCTATGACCACTGCTGAGTTTTCCAAATTTGCTGACGTATTGTGTTGCACTTTAAGAGCATCATAGTTTAGGATTTGAAATAGCTCAGTTGGAATTCCATCACCTCCACTGGCTTTATTTGCAGTAATGCTTCCTAAGACTCACTTGACTTCACACTCCAGGACGTCCAGCTCTAGGTGAGTGACCACACCATTGTGATTATCTGGGTCATTAAGACCTTTTTTTGTACAGTTCTGTGTATTTTGCCATCTCTTCTTAAATCTCTCCTGTTTCTGTTAGATCTTTGCTCTTTCTGTCTTTTATTGTAAATATCATTGCATGAAATTTTCCCTTGGTATCTCCAATTTTCTTAAAGAGATCTGTAGTCTTTCTCATTCTATTGTTTTCCTCTATTTCTTTGCATTTTTCAATTAAGAAGGCTTCCTTATCTCTCCTTTCTGTTTCAGGAACTCTGCATTCAGTCGAGTATATCTTTCCCATTCTCCTTTGCCTTTTGCTTCTCTTCTTTTCTTGGCTCTTTGTAAGGCATCTTCAGACAACCACTTTGCCTTCCTAAATTTCATGTTCTCCCTGTACAATGTTATGAACCTCTGTCCATAGTTCTTCAGGTACTCTCTCTACCAGATCTAGTCCCTTGAATCTATTTGTCACCTCCACTGTATAATCATAAGGGATTTGATTTAGGTCATACCTGAATGGCTTAGTGGTTTTCCCTACTTTCTTCAATTTGAGCCTGAATTTTGCAATAAGGAACTGATGATCTGAGCCACAGCCAGTTCCAGATCTTTTTTTTTTTTTTTTTTGGCTGACTCTATAGAGCTTCTCCATCTTCATCTGTGAAGAATATAATCAATCTGATGTGACTATTTTTGTTAAGCCTTATTAATTATTATACCCCTTAAAATATTTTATAAGTTTTTTTTTTGTTGTTTTACAAACAAGTCTGATGATCCAACGTGGCAATTTTTGAAGACAGAATGGAAGAGGAAAGAAGATTCTAGAGTTAGATTTATAAACAATTCTCACATGGTTAGTGATAAAGGATTATGATTTTGTTTATTCTACTGCACTAATACATCAAGGGAGACAAAAAGACAGAAAGAATTCCTTTTACTACATGGGATTTTTATATAAATATTGATTTATCCCTGGATTTTACATGGACTAGTAATACAAGTTGCATTAATGCATTGTGTGTTATCTGTGGCATGCACGTTAAAATGCATCAATGCCTCCAGAAAACTTGGAATGACACCTAGCTGAAAATCACATTCATTTAACAAGAAAAGGTGCTGATTATTTTAAACATCTGCTGGAATTTCAAAATAGAGTAAAGCTTTTGTCAATAAAAGGTCACATTCAGTGAAAAGTCTCAAAATCATGTCACTAAGCAACAAAATATATTGCCTAGAAGAAAAAAAGTTACATAGTTGGTGTGAAACTAAAAATGCCAGCATATACTGAGTAAAATAAAGTTCAGCAGGAGAAATTGAAAATGTTCCACTCTTGAAAATATACGTCAAAACAACGATGGCATGTCACATAATATTGAATAGGTTTTATGTAATGAACTGAAAAGCAAAAGCTTTTCTATCCAGATTGATGAGAGAAAAGGACCTCACCAATAAATGTACTTACACTATAGCATGTGTAAGATGGGTGACTATTGGAGGAATTCAAGAAAGATTTCACTGCCATAATAAGTGGCCCAAGGTAACAAAGGTCAAAATGCATGTAATGTTTTGTTTTCATAGTTGGAAAAAAAAAAAAAAAAAAGGTATCTTGGAGAGATTACATTGGTGTTTGTCCTGATGGTGTCCCACTGATGGTTGGCTCGATGGGAGAGTTCATTTCTAATTTTTTTTTTTTTTTAAAGACTATGCTAACGTTGTCTCAGCACACTGATTTCTGCAGAGAGGTGTTGATGAGATGGATTCCATTCTGCTTAATGCTGCAGAAATCAAGCTTTGTTAAGCAAAAGCCAGTTTACTTGAGAGTGTTTTTAAAACTGTAAAAACCTAGGGAAAGGCATGTAAATTTCCTCTAAATGCAGACATCTGTTGGCTTAGCAGAGAAGAGTTCTCAATATGGTGTTTAAACTAAAATATATATTGTAGGGATGTTAGTACTTTAAAACATAGCTGCTGATTTTGCTGAGTGCTTTAAAGAAGAGGAATGATACAGAAACTAGCCTATTTAAGAGAGATTTTGCTTCACATGAACTCATTAAGCACAAGTGAAAGATTTTTAGATGTAAAAGGAAGCTGAATTTTGTAGGGGGTGAGAATTTCACGTGATAGAAAAAAAATTTTGTAATGTTGCCACTGCTTCTGGTGTTGAGAATGTAGGAAGGGAATCAAGTTATATTGAAAATGCAGGGGGGGGAAATGAGCATTTTTTCCTTCCTGTATCACGTGTTTGACTAAATATGCCCCTTTCTCTGAAACTTCTGCTCAACCTGAGAACTTGACTTTGAGAAGAAATAATAACTTTATGAGCTGCAAACTGATCTGATACTCAAGATGATATTTGTTCACTTGGTTTAGACAAGTTCTAGATTTCTGTGAATAAAAAGCACCCAGCCATTCATTGGAAAGCAATGAACACCATGCAGAATTTCTCAAATCTTGGTGGTTGATCCAGCTTTTCCATTTAGCAGTCATTAAGAAGACAGAAATTATCTTATTTCTATTGAAAAGAAAATTTTTGTGTGCTTAAGTTTCATCCAGAATTAAGAATTTGTATAGTAAAAAATGAAACACAGATTCCACATTTAAAGGTAAAAGCATTCTTTATCTCTAGTCTCAAAAGCAACACTTCCATGTATATATGAGCCTATAAAAGAGAATAAGAAACCAATATATACATATATATAATAATTTTGCAACTGCTACAGTTATAATAGAGTTAAGATTAAAATTGGCATAATCACATATCACTTGGTTTTAAAAAATATATCAAAGCCTTGCATGAAATTGTATTTAGGGTATATATTTTATATTATCTTGCCTTATGCTTTTAGTAACTTTACTGTATTCAACCCTGTCAATAAATTTTCATGTTGTAATTCACATTACTAAAATTAGCATCTTTATTTAAATTAAATATACCAAGCCTACCTTTAGAAAATTAAATCTTACTTTGACTTAAACCAGTTGTTCAGCACAGGCAAACTACAGCCCACAGGCCAAATCCAGTTTTTGTGAAAACATGTTTTCACAAACACAGCCATGTGTTTTAAACACACATGTCCATTTCTTTATGTATCATCCAAAGCTGTTTTTCCTCAGCTGTTTTTCTACAACAGCAGAATTGAATAGTTGTACAGAAACCATAAGATTTGCAAAGTCTAAAGTATTTACCATCTAGCCCTTTACAGGATGATTTGGCCCTTTTTTAATGGAAGCTTACTTTGTTTGCCTTACAAGTTTTTTTGTTTTTTTTTAATGATTTGATAGTCTTTGTATTTTATTATTTTTTTATTTTATTTTATTTTTTATTTTTATTTTTACTTTATTTTACTTTATGATACTGTATTGGTTTTGCCATACATTGACATGAATCTGCCATGGGTGTACATGAGTTCCCAATCCTGAACCCCCCTCCCACCTCCCACCCCATATCATCTCTCTGGATCATCCCCGTGCACCAGCCCCAAGCATCCTGTATCCTGTATCAAACATAGACTGGCGATTCATTTCTTACATGATAGTATACATGTTTCAATGCCATTCTCCCACATCATCCCCCCCTCTCCCTCTCCCTCTCCCTCAGAGTCCAAAAGTCCATTCTATACATCTGTGTCTCCTTTGCTGTCTTGCATACAGGGTTATCATTACCATCTTTCTAAATTCCATATATATTACAGAAATCCCTTGCATTCCTATACACTAATAATGAGAAAGTAGAAAAAGAAATTAAGGAAACAATTCCATTCACCATTGCAACGAAAAGAATAAAATACTTAGGAATATATCTACCTAAAGAAACTAAAGACCTATATATGGAAAACTATAAAACACTGATGAAAGAAATCAAAGAGGACACTAATAGATGGAGAAATACTTTCATGTGTTTGTTGGCCATCCATATGTCTTCTTTGGAGAAACGTCTATTTAGTTCTTTGGTCAGATTCAATGCAATCCCTATCAAGCTACCAGCGGTATTTTTCACAGAACTAGAACAAATAATTTCAAGATTTTTGGAAATACAAAAAACCTCGAATAGTCAAAGCAATCTTGAGAAAGAAGAATGGAACTGGAGGAATCAACCTGCCTGGCTTCAAGCTCTACTACAAAGCCACAGTCATCAAGACAGTATGGTACTGGCACAAAGACAGAAATATAGATCAATGGAACAAAATAGAAAGCCCAGAGATAAATCCACACACCTATGGACACCTTATCTTCGACAAAGGAGGCAAGAATATACAATGGAGTAAAGACAATCTCTTTAACAAGTGGTGCTGGGAAAACTGGTCAACCACTTGTAGAAGAATGAAACTAGATCACTTTCTAACACCACACACAAAAATAAACTCAAAATGGATTAAAGATCTAAACGTAAGACCAAAAACTATAGAACTCCTAGAGGAGAACATAGGCAAAACAATCTCTGACATAAATCACAGCAGGATCCTCTATGATCCACCTCCCAGAATACTGGAAATAAAGCAAAAATAAACAAATGGGATCTAATTAAAATTAAAACCTTCTGCACAACAAATGAAACTATAAGCAAGGTGAAAAGACAGCCTTCAGAATGGGAGAAAATAATAGCAAATGAAGCAATTGACAAACTAATCTCAAAAATATACAAGCAACTTATGCAGCTCAATTCCAGAAAAATAAACGAGTTTTAAAATGTTTGAAAAATAAAGACAAATCTAAGCTAGTCTTAAAAATCTAATTGAATTTTTTTCCCAAGAACTTGGACTGTAACATTATTCTTGGTTTAAATACAGAAAAGCCTGATCAACAGCTTGTATAATAGAAATCTGTGCAAAGACTTTTAAACCTACTTAAGATTTTTAAAAATCAAGTACAAAATTTAAGAAAAAGAAGGCCTGAACTTTTCTTTATCAATATTACTGACTTGCATAGAGTTTATTTCCTCTGTGGGGAAGCAGAACTACAAAAAATAGGCTAATAATTTGGTCAAATAAATAGATCCACAGAAAAACATCATTCTCTATTTAAGAAAACATTGGTAATTATTGCAGGATTATTTCATTTACTTACTGGTAATCCCAAAGCACCATGAACTATTGCTATAATAGTTTTTATGCAGAGGTTCCCTGACATCCCAGTATTATTTCAATGTTTCCCCTAGGGTAGGAGGATTGAGAAAGGCTGCTCCAGAGATTGTGGAAATAGTGTGGAAAAGACCCAGCTGTCAGTGACCAGGATCCCCTCTCATCATCCTCAAATCATCACTGATGGACAGCCAGCCCTTCAGCTACAAGGCGAGCTTCCATTTTACAAGAGCAGAAACTGTGGACCCAGGACAGACATGCATGGAGATAAAGGTAGGAAGAAAGAACCTCACCATCCCACCATAACAAATCTGATAGAAACACTTGAAAATGTCACTAAGGGCAGTATCTTTAAGGGGAGTTCATCTCTCCCATTACAGAAAGGAAAGATCATTCCCCAGATTATGAAGTATAACGAAACAGAGTCCAAATGCTAATTTCTACCTCTTACCTCCCTAAGTATAAGGATAAGATGAAGCACAGAGATAAAAAGTAAGAGTGCTGAGAAGTGTGGAAAGGTAAAGTGAGATGAGAGGTTTCCAGAGCTTCCCCGTGAGACTGACCACATGGGTGAGTCATTTGTAATTTAGGACTGAACAGAATCATAGTGTATCATTATTTTCTTAAACGGAATAGGGAGCAACCAGAAATTCCACCAGTTCTAACTCAGTCATTAGGTCTTAATGGATTAACTTGTCATGGATGATACCAGCCAAGTCCTTATCATCAAACACAAATTACAAATACTTAGCTATGGACTAACTTCACATTGGAGCATATTTGCTTCCTCTGTTCCATTTGAGACTCTAAACAAGTTTCTTTGGAAAAAAAAGAATAGGGAAAACAATAAGAGAGAGAGAGAGATGGTAAATTTTGGAAACAGATACCAGATTTTTAATGATGCCAAGAAGAGACAGCATGTAATTTGTAAAGTACCCACAGGGCCCTAAAACATGATTAGTCAAACACATTGAAAACAGTTTCAAACCTTTTCTTAATTGTAACAGATGGTTGAGCAATAAATTTTTATTTCAAGTTGAAGGATGTTTTGCAAATGTATCTGGCTGGAGCTGAGACTGGTCAGGGTAGTATTTCATTGTTCGAGGAAGATGAAGTCTGTTTTAGTGAGCAATTAGAATTGCTCCCACTAGCTGCCTGAGTGGAATTATTATTAAAGCTGCAACTCTAAGTCTAATAAAATTTCAGAACTACAAAGAATAAGTCTTCCATAGTCTTCTGATTTTACAGATAAAAAATTTAAAAATAAATAAATAAAACACTAAAATCTAGACAGGATAAGTGATATCCCCCAAATCACAAAGCCCATTAATTGCAGAGCAGGAACCCAAAATTGAAACACCCAGTTTTTATTCAAGTCCTGTTTCCACTCGTCATTACATATGTGATACCACCAGTAATAATGAATCTCAGAAAGATTTGAAACTTGTCATAAGTCACATGGCTAGTGTGTACAAAATTGTGTACACATCCAAGTCTTCTCATTTCAGGTTGTAGGATTTCTGCACCAGATCCCACAGTGCTGTGCTTAGTCGCGCAGTTGTGTCTGACCCTTTGCGACCCCATGGACACAGAGGACCAGGCTCCTCTGTCCATGGGGATTCTCCAGGCAAGAATACTGGAGTAGGTTTCCATTCCATTCTCCAGGGGATTTTCCCAATCCAGTAATTGAAGCAGGGTCTCCTGCATTGTAGGCAGATTCTTTACCAGCTGAGCTACCAGGGAAGCTCTGTTATCAGCTAATCATCCGTAAAATGGACATGTTAACACCAAAGTTCTAAAGTTGATATGTTTTACATAAGATTATATAAAATACCTAGCACTGTGCTTCTCATATACTTAATACTCAATAGATGCTAATTGGGCCTATTTTCCTCTATGTCCACATCAAAATATTCATATTCCTTAGGATATGCATTGCCAAAATTCCATTAATTGGAAATGGGGAAGAAATATTTCTACTCTCTACAAACCACATTATCCATCTGCTCAGATCTTCAAGTCAGTAGTGTGGACTGGCAAAGGAAGAAGGAGTAAACAGGAGAGTGAAAAGGGTGTATCTAAAGAAATTGCATCTGCTCACAACTGAAACCATACTCACAGAAAACTAGTCAATCTAATCACACTAGGACCACAGCCTTGTCTAACTCAATGAAACCAAGCCATGCCTGCAGGGCAACCCAAGACAGGCGGGTCATGGTGGAGAGGGCTGACAGAACGTGGTCCACTGGAGAAGGGAATGGCAAGCCACTTCAGTATTCTTGCCTTGAGAACCCCATGAACAGTATGAACAGGCAAAATGATAGGATATCAAAAGAGGAACTCCCCAGGTCATTAGGTGCCCAATATGCTACTGGAGATCAGTGGAGCAATAAGTCCAGAAAGAATGAAGGGATGGAGCCAAAGCAAAAACAATACCCAGTTGTGCATGTGACTGGTGATAGAAGCAAGATCCGATGCTGTAAAGAGCAATACTGCATAGGAACCTGGAATGTCAGGTCCATGAATCAAGGCAAATTGGAAGTGGTCAAACAAGAGATGACAAGGGTGAACGTCGACATTCTAGGAATCAGCGAACTAAAATGGACTGGAATGGGTGAATTTAACTCAGATGACCATTATATCTACTACTG
>SJYT01051526.1:21247-46386 GCA_006410635.1 Cephalophus harveyi | reverse complement strand
TAAATCAAAACTTGCAAGGAAAAAGCAATAAAGTCTACATATGCTAGATAATACAATCTGAAGAATTTTCACAAATATATTTATGCAAACTAAAATATTGCATAATGCAATATCATATCAAAAGATAAACTTGTGTAGAAACATATTTTATGTATTAGAGAAAAAGAAACCATATAAGATTTAGAAGCATTTTTGTCTAAAGGTTATACATGATTTTCTAATTGTGCAAATTATCTTCATAGAATTTCTTGAAAAGTTTTGAAATATGTAAGTAATCTACAAGTCACAAGAACATAGCATAGTCATGGAGCATAAGCTACCATTACTAAAGAGAACCCTTACAGTCCCAAGAAGTGAAAATGTCTACAGTCTTAAATTCCTGAAATCACTCTGAAAACAAATTTTCTAAAGATAAAAATATTTTTAAAACTCATATTATGAGATAAATAAATTTCCATCATTTTGATTAAATAAAAAGATTGAAAAAATACCCCATAGATAATTTTCTCCATCATCCTATTGCTGATTAGTAGATTTTAGGTAGGAAAATATAGGTTTGTATTTTCTATCTAATTCACAAGTAGAAAAAAATGTATATATAAAATGCATATATGATTTTTATGTCATTTAGAAACAAATGCTTTCTGAATTCACATTTTAAGCTGATGGTAGAGTATTTTACAGAGGTTTATGTAGAGAGGTAACAGGAAAATTGATTCTTCCTTAATCATACCAACTGTTGCCAATCTCAAGTAATTCCAGGAGGGATTTTTCTCTCATATGGGCAGCAGCTGCATAATGACTCTGATGAGCCCTCAGAATGGGGGATGTGTGCCCTAGATTTCTGTTTCCTACTTAAAAATCAACTGACCAGGACCTAAGTGAGCACATGCTGTTGTAAACAAATGCCTAATGTCATTTGCCTCTAAGTTTCATTATCTAATATCCTTTGACATATGATTTATAACACTATCTTTTATTTTTTTATGTGTAAATTCTGAAAGCAACAGAAGATAGTTTATTTCTTTGTATACTTCTTAAGAAATACAAAGTATTGCATTAGAAACATAAAGCAATATACTCCTTATGTATAATGCATCATTCTACAAAATTATCATGAAAAGTAATCTTAAGTTGGTAAAAAGTAAAACAAACTCAGTAAAAGAAGCTTAAATTAAAAACTTACCTTTAGCATTTGTTGAAGAGCTGGTTTGGTGGTGCAGAATTTTCTGAGCTTTTGCTTGCCTGTAAAGCTTTTGATTTCTCCTTCATATTTGAATGAGATCCTTGCTGGGAACAGTAATCTGGGTTGTAGGTTTTTCTCTTTTATCACTTTTTAAATATTTGTTCTTTGTGTTTGATCTTCATTAATTTGATTAATATGTCTTGAGGTGTTCTGCCTTGGGTTTATCCTGTTTGGGACTCTCTGGGTTTCCTGGACTTGGGTGGCTATTTCCTTCCCCAATTTAGGGAAGTTTTCAATAGCATTGAAAACTATCTCCTCAAGTATTTTCTCATGGCCTTTCTTTTTGTCTTCTTATTCTGGAAGTCCTATGATTCAAATGTTGGGGCATTTAACGTTGTCCCAGAGGTCTCTGAGGTTGCTCTCATTTCTTTTAATTCTTTTTCCTTCTCTGCTTCACTTATTTCCACCATTCTATCTTCCACCTCACTTATCCTATCTTATGCCCCAGTTATTCTACTGTTGGTTCCCTCCAGAGTGCTTTTGATCTCAGTTATTGCATTATTCACTATTGATTGACTCTTTTTTATTTCTTCTAGGTTCTTGTTAAACTTTTCTTGCATCTTCTCAATCCTTTTCTCCAGACCATTTATCTGTAACTCCATTTTGTTTTCAAAAATTTGGATCATTTTTACTATCACTTTTCCAAATTATTTTTCAGGTAGACTCCCTATCTCCTCCTCTTTGGTTTGGTTTGGTACAGATGGCTAACAAACACCTGAAAAGATTCTCAACATCACTCATTATCAGAGAAATGCAAATCAAAACCACAATGCGGTACCATCTCATGCTGGTCAGAACGGCTGCTATTAAAAAGTCCACAAACAGTAAATGCTGGAGGTGGTGCAGAGAAAAAGGAACCCTCTTACACTGTTGGTGGGACTGCAAACAAGTACAGCCACTATGGAAAACAGTGTGGAGATTCCTTAAAAAACTGGAAATAGAACTGCCATATGACCCAGCAATCCCACTACTGGGCATACACACTGAGGAAACAAGAATTGAAAGAGACATGTGCACCCTAATATTCATCACAGCACTGTTTACAACAACGAGGACATAGAAGCAACCTAGATGTCCATCAGCAGATGAATGGATAAGAAAACTGTAGTACATATGTATAATGGAATATTACTCAGCTATTAAAATGAATGCATTTGAATCAATTAAAATGAGGTGGATGAAACTGGAGCCTATTATACAGAGCGAAGTAAGTCAAAAAGAAAAACACCATTACATTATATTAATGCATAAGGAATTTAGAAAGATGGCAACAATGACCCTATATGTGAGACAGCAAAAGAGAGACACATGTAAAGAACAGACTTTTGGACTCTGTGGGAGAAGGCAAGAGTGGGATGATTTGAGAGAATAGCATTGAAAAGAGACACACATGTAAAAAGCAGACTTTTGGACTCTGTGGGAGAAGGCAAGGGTGGGATGATTTGAGAGAATAGCATTGAAACATGTATATTATCATATGTGAAATAGATTGCCAGTCCAGGTTTGATGCATGATATAGGGTGCTCAGAGCTGGTGCACTGGGATGACCCTGAGGGATGGGATAGGGAGGGAGCTGTGAGGGAGGGTCAGGATGGGGAACACATGTACACCCATGGCTGATTCATGTGACTGTATGGCAAAAACCACAACAATATTTTAAAGTAATTAGCCTCCAATTAAAATAAAAATCAGTTCAGTTCAGTACAGTCACTCAGTCGTGTCTGACTCTTTAAATAAATAAATAATAACAATAAAAACTTACCATCAGGGCTTCTCTGACAGCTCAGTTGGTAAAGAATCTGCCTGCAATGCAGATGACCCCTGTTTCATTCCTGGGTCAAGAATATCCGCCGGAGAAGGGATAGCCTGCCCACTCCAGTATTCTTGGGCTTCCCTGTGCCTCAGCTGGTAAAGAATCCGCCTGCAATGCAGAAGACCTGGGTTCGATTCTGGGTTGGGAATATCCCTGGAGAATGGAAAGGATACCCACTCCAATATTCTGGTCTGGAAAATTCCATGCACTCTATAGTTCATGGGTATTCAAGGAGTTGGGCACGACTGAGTGACTTTCACTTTCAATTTCACTAAACAGTAAAAGGAACCCAAAGTGTTTATATAACTCTACTTTCGTACTTTGTCTTTGTGGAAAAACATAATTTAATAAAACATTATGAGAAATAGGGTATTAGTGGTAATTTTAATACTGTGATTAACATCTTGATTACACTGTTTTCTGATATAGCCTTAACTTAGGATTTCATCATACATCATATTTATAAATTTACTTATTTATTTATTTTTATTCTGTGATAGCTTACTTGGTAAGGAATCCGACTTCAATACAGGAGACCCTGGTTCCATTCATGGGTTGGGAGGATCCGTTGGAGAAAGGATAAGCCACCCACTCCAGTATTCTTGGGCTTCCCTTGAGCCCAGCTGGTAAAGAATCTGCTTGCAATGTGGGAGACCTGGGTTCGATCCCTGGATTGGGAAGATCCCCTGGAGTAAGGGAAAGGCTACCTACCCCAGTATTCTGGCCTGGAGATTTCCATGGACTACAGTCAATGGGGTCCAACAAGTTGGACATGATTGAGTGACTTTCACTTTCATGCTAAGAATAATGTTTGATGACTAAAGAGTACTTTGGCCACCTCATGCGAAAGTTGACTCATTGGAGAAGGCTTTGATGCTGGGAGGATTGGGGGCAGGAGAAGAAGGGGACGACCGAGGATGAGATGGCTGGATGGCATCACTGACTGAATGAATGTGAGTCTGAGTGAACTCTGGGAGATGGTGATGGACAGGGAGGCCTGGCGTGCTGCAATTCATGGGATTGCAAAGAGTCGGACACGACTGAACTACTGAACGACTGAACTGAACTTAACTGAACTGAAAGAGTATTTAGAGAGACATGCTTAGCAAACAGTCCAGTAGGGAACATGTATTTGCTAAATCAGAACAAATATTGACTACAAACTGTCAGTACACTTGATTCAGCCAGATACCTGAATATTATTAAGTATTTATTACATGGGATGAATACTTAAAAATCAATTTTAACCGCTTTTGCTAGTTTTTTGTTGTTGTTGGTGGTGGTTTGTATTGTTTTAAAACAGTAAAATAATGCAGAATAATGTTTCAGAAAACTGATTTATCATTAATAAGATATGAATATTATTTGTATATATGACTAAATGATATGATTTAAACAAATAATGTAATGCTTATTTTTGTAGTTTTAATCATCTTGTTTGTAAAATGGAACTAAAAACTAAAAACATCACAGAAACCCTCTATGAAATGACATAGTCTTATATGTTAGCCTGGTGCCACTTGATAAGGAATTGGATATTTTCATTCTAAGACCAAGGTCAATAATGACCTTTTCAACTTCATACAGTGAGTTCTAGTTAGTGCAATGACAAAATAAAAGGAAATAAGATGTATACAGTTTAAGAAGTAAGAAATAAACTGTCTGTAAAATCAAATGACAAGATGGTCTACATAAGATAATCCCAAAGAATCAAAAGATAAACTCCTGACACATAAGCAAATATAGATTGCAGGATACAAATCATCCTCTTTTCCTTCCCTCAGTCTTTCCCAGCATCAGTATCTTTTCCAATGAATTGGCTCTTCACATCAAGTGGCTAAAGCATTGGAGTTTCAACTTCCGCATCAGTCCTTCCATTGATTATTTAGGGTTAAATTTCTTCAGGATTGATTGGTTTGATCTCTTTGTAGTCCAAGGGACTCTCAAGAGTCTTCTCCAGCACCACAATTCAAAAGTATCAGTTCTTGGGTGCTCAGCTTACTTTGTGGCCTAACTCTCACATCCATACATGACTACTGGAAAAACCATAGCTTTGACTAGACAGACCTTTGTTGGCAAAGTAACATCTCTGCTTTAATATGCTCTAGTTTGGTCATAGCTTTTCTTCCAAGGAGCAAGTATCTTTTAATTTCATGGCTGGAGTCACCATCTGCAGTAATTTTGGAGCCCCAAAACATAAAGTCTCTCACTGTTTCCATTGTTTCCCCATCTATTTGCCATGAAGTGACAAATGATCTTAGTTTTCTGAATGTTGAGTTTTAAGCCAACTTTTTCACTCTTCTCTTTCAACTTCATCAAGAGGCTCTTTAGTTACTCTTCACTTTTTGCCATTAGGATGGTGTCATCTGCATAACTGAGATTCTTTATATTTCTCCCAGCAATCTTGATTCTAGCTGGTGATTCTCCCAGCATGGAATTTCACATGATGTACTCTGTATATAAGTTAAACAAGCAGGGTGACAATATACAGCCTTGACATACTCCTTTCTCAACTTTGAATCAATCCATTGTTCCATGTCAGCTTCTAACTGTTGCTTCTTGACCTACACACAGGTTTCTCAGGAGACAGGTAAGGTGGTCTGGCATTTCCATCTCTTTAAGAATTTCCCACAGTTTGTTGTGATCCACACAGTCAAAGTCTCTGGAACTCTGAGAGCAGACTTATGGAGCTTATTTTGGATTACCTCAAGAAAAATCTGTTAGGACAAACTTTTTTTTTTTTAAGTGGCACATAGGACTCTAAACTTTTGATATATTTCACTAACTCTTAAGCCATTGAGTATTTTTTTTTTTTATGAAAACTTAATGAAGCTTTGAAAGTGTTAGTTGCTCAGCCATTTCCAACTCTTTGCCACAACAGGGACTATACCCTGCCAGGTTCCTCTGTCCATGGAATTCTCCAGGCAAGAATACTGGAATGGGTAATCATTCCCTTCTCCAGGGGTTCTTTCCAAATCAGGAATTAAACCTCATTTTTTTTTTTTTTTTCTATTGCAGGCAGACTTTTAACCATCTGAGTCATCGTCTCAATTTTTAATGAACTCTCTGCAGATGGTGACTGCAGCCATGAAACTAAAAGATGCTTACTCCTTGGAAGAAAAGTTATGACCAACTAGATAGTATATTCAGAAGCAGAGACATTACTTTGCTGACTAAGGTCCATCTAGTCAAGGCTATGGTTTTTCCTGTGGTCATGTATGGATGTGAGAGTTGGACTGTGAAGAAGGCTGAGCGCCGAAGAATTGATGTTTTTGAACTGTGGTGTTGGAGAAGACTCTTGAGAGGCGCTTGGACTGCAAGGAGATCCAACCAGTCCATTCTGAAGGAGATCAACCCTGGGATTTCTTTGGAAGAAATGATGCTAAAGCTGAAACTCCAGTACTTTGGCCACCTCATGCGAAGAGTTGGAAAAGACTCTGATGCTGGGAGGGATTGGGGGCAGGAGGAGAAGGGGACGGCAGAGGATGAGATGGCTGGATGGCATCACGGACTCAATGGACATAAGTCTGGGTGAACTCTGGGAGATGGTGATGAAAAGGGAGGCCTGGTGTGCTGCGATTCATGGGGTCGCGAAGAGTCGGACACGACTGAGCGACTGAACTGAACTGACTGAATCATTACATTTGCTTATAATTTGCTTGTCTATCACATTAAAAATTGTGTTCAGAGCCAAGCAAACATACAGACTTCCCTGGTTGTCCTGTGGTTAAGAATCCACCTGCCAATGCAGGGAGTATGAGTTTGATCCCTGGTTCAGGAAGATCCCACATGCATCAGGGCAACTAAGCTTATGCACCACAACTATTGAGCACACACTTTAGAGTGTGCAAGCTGCAACTACCGAAGCCTGTGTGCTCTGGAGACCAGGCTCTGCAACAGGAGAAGCCACCACAATGAGAATCCCATGCACTGAAGCAAAGAGTATCCCTCAATTGCTGTAACTAGAGAAAGCCCTCGAGCAGCAACAAAGATGCAGGGCAACCAAAAATAAATAAATAAAATGAAAATAAAAAGTTGAAAAAAGTAAGACAACCATAAATGTAATCTATGTAGATTTGTTATGATCAACATATCACCTCACAATTATTGTGTGTGAATGGGGAAGGGATGAGAACAGTTGAGATTTACTGCCTTAGCAAATTTTGAGTATACAATATGTTGTTATAATTACCACAACTAGAAATTATTTTGGAGAAGGCAATGGCACCCCACTCCAGTATTCTTGCCTGGAAAACCCCTGGACGGAGGAACCTGGAAGGTTGCAGTCCATGGAGTCCCTGAGGGTCAGACACGACTGAGCGACTTCACTTTCACTTTTCACTTTAATGCATTGGAGAAGGAAATGGCAGCCCACTCCAGTGTTCTTGCCTGGAGAATCCCAGGGACGCGGGAGCCTGGTGGGCTGCCATCTATGGGGTCACACAAAGTCGAACACGACTGAAATGACTTAGCAGCAGCAGCAGCAGCAGAAATTATTTCCAGAACTTATTCATCTATAGCGGAAAGCATTTATCCTTCGGCCAGTATTTTCCATTTATATCAAGCTCCAGCATTGGTCCTAATAACACCATTCTTTCTGCCACTATTAGTTTGACATTTTTAGATTTTGCATATAAGGAAGACCATGAACTATGTGCAAGTATAGCTTCTCTTAAAGCAATGGTCTTCAGGTTTATCCATGTTGCTATAAGCAGCAGGATTCCTCCTGTTTTTTAACATTGAAAATACTCTACTGTGCATGTATGCCCTGTTTTCCTTACCCATGCATTTTTTAAAAGACAATTCAGTTGTTTCCATATCTTGGTTACTATGGATAATTTTGCAGTGAACATGTGGGTACAGATATGTGTTCAATTATATTTTTTCATAGTGATGTTTGAGTCACTTACTGGCTAGAGTTGTAACAATCTCTATTTCCAAGTACCATATTTGGTGAATATCTGGAGGAGTAGGAGGAAAGAGAGGGGATACAGAGAGAGAGGGTGAAAAGGGGGCATGTTTAGCAATAAAGAGCCAAAAAGAGATATAGTTTAGATTTTTTTTTCTTTAAACCAATTAAAATTATCATAAATATGTCTTGTTAAATATATTATAAAGATGACATCTGGCTGAAAAACAATTTATCTCCGGAATGTCTGCAGCAGCCAATTACCAGGCAGAGTGTGCATACTCACTCTAGCTAATCCTCTATTTCACCAGGGATTGATTATGAGGGTCAAAATAGAGAATTATTTCTTTAGGTTGTACTTGATTTCTCTAAATTCCTTTGTTCCACATTACACTTCATCTGCTTTATTTATTTTCCATTCTTGCCATTAGGTATTCCCTGGATATTCATTATGCCACTAAGAAAAATGAATATAATTGATAAATGAACTATAGCTAGCAGCTGCTTTCTTTCCATTTATCAGCTTGATTCTCTACTTCTGCACATGGCCAAACAGCTAAATTTGTCTTGATTCTCCAGTTCTCTAGCAATCTGATGATAGTTGTATCATATACTAATCCAACTAAATATATTTATAACATCTTTATCTTTTAAAGAACAGATAGGATTATAAAGTAATATAGAAAAATATACTCATGACTGAGAAGAAATGGAAAAAAAAATGAAACAAAACACCATGTGTATCATCTCTCTTTTGAATAATTTTTGTTCTTAACATACTTTATTTTTAGAATTAACTTTCTGAGGTGCTGAATGACAAATTACACTCTAAATAAATTAGTTGTATAAGTTTATTGTGGAATTAAACGTTCACTCTAAAAATGGCTGACAGAATGTAGGATGAACAGATAAATTTGATATTTGGCAAAAAAAGAATATTTAATATAAAATGTCCCAAGTACTGTGTGGGACATACATATAAAATATATGTTATTTATCTGATAATCAATTAAGTATTTTTATTTTCTGGAAAATTTTCCTGCAGATTAGCTTAACTCAGTGTATTTTTTCACCTTTGGAGAAATCAATGCTCTTTTTAATTCCAGCTGTTGCTTCTAGGTTAATTTTTTTCCTCTCAAAAAATTAACAAAAGAGAAAAAAATTATTGTAAACATATTTCTTATTTTCTTTCTCAGTTACATGTCATCTTCTGACCTGTGTAAAAAGTTTGTAGCAGTCATTTGGAATTCAAAACCTCAGTCTCATCATGTTTTATCCTTTTATTTGATGCCTTGCCTTAGAATCTTCCTTCTTTGATGAACTAAGGAAAGCAATTAATTCACAGAAGGGGAAAGAATGATGTCTTTCTGGATCTCTACATCTTCATGCCAAAACTGGCCTTATATTATTTTGTTTTTTTTTTTAATTTTTTAAAATAAAATATTTTTTATTGAAGGACGATTGCTTTACAGAATTTTGTCATTTTCTGTCAATCTTCAACATGAATCAGCCATAAATATATATATATCCCCGCCCTTTTGAACTTCCTCCCTATCTCCCTCCCCACCTTACCCCTCTAGGTTCATATTGAGCCCCTGTTTTAGTTTCCTGAGCCATAGAGCAAATTCCCATTGGCTATCTATTTTACATACGGTAATGTAAGTTTCCATGTTGCTCTTTCCATACATCTCACACTCTCCTCCCCTCTCCCCATGTCCACAAGTCTCTTCTCTATGTCTATTTCTCCAATGCTGCCCTGTAAGTAATTCTTCAGTACCATTTTTTCTAGATTCCATACATATTCATTAGAATGTGATATTTATCTTACTCTTTCTGACTTGTTTCACTCTGTATAATGGGTTCTACGTTCATCCTCCTCATTAGAACTGACTCCAAGGTGTTCATTTTATGGCTGAGTAATATTCCATTGTGTATAATAGCACAGCTTCTTTATTCATTCATCTGTCGATGGACATCTTGGTTGCTTCCATGTTCTAATTATTGTAAGGTGTGCTGCAATGAACAATGGGGTACATGTGTCTTTTTCAAATTTAGTTTCCTCAGGGTATATGCCTAGGAGTGGGATTGCTGGGTCATATGGCGGTTTTATTCCTAGTTTTTAAAGGAATCCCCACACCATCTTTCATAATGGCTGTTTCAATTTACATTCCCACCAACAGAGCAAGAGCGCTTCCTTTTCTCCCACCCTCTCCAGCATTTGTTGTTTGTAGATTTTTTGACAATGACTATTCTGACTGGTGTAAGGTGATACCTCATTGTACTTTTGATTGGCATTTCTCTATACTGAGAGATGTTGAGCATCTTTTCATGTGTTTGTTAGCCATCTGTATGTCTTCTTTGGAGAAATTTCTGCTTAGGTCTTTTCCCCACTTTTTGATTGGGCTGCATGCTTTTCTGGCATTGAGTTGTATGAGCTAATTGTATATTTTGGAAATTAATCCTTTGTCAGATATTTCATTTGTCGTATTTTTCTCCCATGCTGAGGGTTGTCTTTTCACCTTGCTTAGTGTTTCCTTTGCTGTGCAAAAGCTTTTAAGTTTAATTAGGTCCCACTAGTTTACTTTTGTTTTATTTCCATTACTCTGTCATAGAGGATCTTGCTTTGATTTGTGTCATCGACTGTTCTACTTATGTTTTCCTCTTAAGAGTTTTATAGCTTCTGGTCTCATATTTAGGTCTTTAATCCATTTTGAGTTTATCCTTGTGTATGGTGTTACAAAGTGTTTGAATTTCATTCTTTTACATGTAGCTATCTAATTTTTCTAGCACCATTTATTGAACAGGCTGTCTTTGACCTATTGTATATTCTTGCCTCCTTTGTTAAAAATAAGGTTCCCAAAGGTGCATGGGTTTATTTCTGGGCTTTATATCTTATCCCATTGGTCTATATATCTGTTTTTTTTTTTTTTTTTGACAGTACCATACTGTCTTGATAACTGTAGCTTTGTAGTATAATCTGAAATCAGAAAGGTTGATTCCTCCAGCTCCATCCTTCTTCCTCAAGACTCCTTTGGCTATTCAAGGTCTTTTGTGTTTCAAAAGAATTGTGATTTTTTTTTTGTTCTAGTTCTGTGAAAAATGCCATTAGTATTTTGATAGAGTTTGCATTGAATCTGTAGACTGCATTTGGTAGTATAGTCATTTCACAATATTGATTCTTCCTACCCAGGAACATGAAATATCTCTCCATCTGTTTATGTCATCTTTGATTTCTTTCATTAGTGTCTTACAATTTTCTGTGTACAGTTCTTTGGTCTCCTTCAGTTCAGTTCAGTTCAGTTCAGTTCAGTCGCTCAGTTGTGTCCAACTTTTTGTGACCCTGGTCTCCTTAGGTTAGTTTGTTTTTAGATATTTCATTCTTTTCATTGCAATGGTGAATGGGATTGATTCCTTAATTTCTCTTTCTGATTTTTTTATTGTTAGTATCTAGAAATGAAAGTGATTTCTGTGTATTGATTTTGTATCCTGCAACTTTGCTAAATTCACAGATTAGCTCTGGTAATATTCTGATGCTAACTTTAGGGTTTTCTGTGTACAGTATCATGTCTTCTGCAAAGAGTGAGAGCTTTACTTCTTTTCTGATCTGGGTTACATTTTTTTTTTTTTCCTTCTCTGATTGCTGTAGCTAGAACTTCCAGAATTATGTTGAATAATAGTGGTGGAAATGGACTTGTCTTGCTCTTGATCTTTGGGGAAATGCTTTCAGTTTTTCACCATTGAGGATAATGTTTGCTGTAGGCTTATTACATATGGCCTTTACTCTATTGAGGTAGGTTCCTTCTATGCCCATATTTTGAAGAGTTTTAAGCATAAATGGGTGCTGAATCTTGCAAAGTCTTTTTCTGCATATATTGAGATAATCATATGGTTTTTATCCTCGCCTTTGTTAATATGGTGTATCACATTGATTGATTTGCATATATTGAAGAATCCTTGCATCACTGGAATAAACCTAACTTGATCATGGTGTATGAACTTTTTTTATGTGTTGCTGAATTCTGTTTGCTAAAATTTTGTTGAGGATTTTTGCATCTATGTTCATCAGGTATATTGGCCTGTAGTTTTCTTTTTGTGTGTTATCTTTGTCTGGTTTTGGTATCAGGGAGATGGTGGCTTCATAGAATAAGTTTGGAAGTGTTCCTTCCCCTAAAATTTTTTGAAAGAGTTTTAGAAGGATAGGCATTAGCTCTTCTCTAAATATCTGAGAGAACTCTCCTGTGAAGCATCTGATCCTGGGCTATTGTTTTATGAGAGATTTTTGGTCACAGATTCAATTTCAGTGTTTGTAATTGTGTTATTCATAATTTTTGTTTCTTCCTGGTTCAGTCTTGAAAGATTGAACTTTTCTAAGAATTTGTTCATTTCTTCCAGGTTATCCATTTTATTGCCATATAATTGTTCATAATAGTCTCATAATCCTTTGTATTTCTGCATTGTCTGTTGTAACCTCTCCTTTTTCATTTCTAATTTTATAAATTTGATTCTCTCTCTCTCTTTTTTTTTTTCTTGATGAATCTGGCTAAAGGCTTGTCAATTTTATCTTCTTAAAGAGCTAGCTTTTAATTTTATTAATCTTTACTACTGTTTCTTTCATTTCTTTTTCATTTATTTCTGCTCAGATATTTATGATTATTTTCCTTCTGCTAGTTTTGTTTTTGTTTTTGTTGTTCTTTTTTCCAGTTGTTTTTGGTGTAGTTAGGTTTTCTATTTGATGTTTTTCTTGTTTCTTGAGGTGGGATTGTATTGCTGTAAATTTCCCCTTTAGGACTGCTTTTGCTGCATCCCAAAGGTTTTGAGTTGTCATGTTTTCATTGTCATTTGTTTCTAGAAAATTTTTTTATTTCCCTTTTGATTTCTTCAGTAACCTGATGGTTATTTAGAAACGTGCTGTTTAATCTCCATGTGTTTTTGTTTCTTACAGTTTTTTCTCTTTTAATTGATATCTAGTCTCATATTGTTGTGGTCAGAAAAGATTCTTGACATGATTTCAACTTTTTTTAATTTGCTGAGGTTTGATTTGTGACCCAAGATGCGGTCTATCCTGGATAATGTTCCATGTGCCCTTGAGAAGAAGGTGTATTCTTCTGCATTTGGATAGAATGTCCTGAAGATATCAATGAGACTCATCTTATTTAATGTGTCATTTAAAACTTGTGTTTCCTTATTAATTTTCTGTTTTGATGATCTGTCCATTGGCGTGATTGGGGTGTTAAAGTCTCTTACTATTTTTGTGTTATTGTTAATTTTTCCTTTTGTTTCTGTTAGTGTGTTTGTCTTGTATTGAGGTGTCCCTTTGTTGGGTGTGTAGATATTTGCAATTGTTATGTCTTCCTCTTGGATTGATTCTTTGATCATTATGTAGTGTCCTTCCTTATCTCTTGTAATCTTCTTTATTTTAAGGTCTATTTTGTCTGATATATTGCTACTCCAGCCTTCTTTTCCTTCCCATTTGCATGAAATATATTTTTCCGTCCTCTCACTTTCAGTCTATATGTGTGTTTAGGTCTTAAGTGGGTTTCTTGTAGACAGCATATATATGGGTCTTGTTTTTGTATCCATTCAGCCAGACACTAGCCTCATATTATTTTGTTTCACACCAATAATTTATGCAAGTGCTTATATTCCCAAAGGACTTTCAAAAAATATGTCATCAAACAGTTGGATATTGCCAATCTGATAGGAGAAACATAGTTCATGTTATTTTGGTTAGGTTCACATTTAGGAAAATGATATTTTGCAGAAGGCATTTAGTCTTCTAATATATAAATTTCCATCCTATGCAAAGGTATTCCTTTTCTACCTGAGATAATAATAAAAATCTTAATAAATGATCTCTTTTTCTCTACATGTGTGTGCTCATGTACACACACACACATACATGCTACATACAAACACATATCTATATCCATGATTTTTATTTTCTTTCTATGAAGATTTTTTTTTAATTTTTAAAATTTTGTTACCTTTGTATTATTATTAATACCTCAACAATGTGATCAGTCATGTCTAACTCTTTGCATCCCTGTGGACTATAGCCTGTCAGGTTTCTCTGTACATGGAATTTTCCAAGTAAGACTACTGGAGTAGATTGACAATTCCATTGCTATATCTACCCAGAGATCAAACCCTCAACTCTTGCATCCCCTGCATTGTCAGGTGGATTCTTTACCACTGCACCACCTGGAAGTCCCACAATAATAATAACAGTAGCTTTAGTAGTCTTAATCTTAGTTGTTTGAAAAGAGGTCCTTTATTCATTGCTTTCCCATTAGCGACAATGTTAAAACTCAGTACCAACTGCTTCTCTTCCATCTCTGCCATTACCTAGAGAATCACATAATAGTACCTCATTACATAAGTGCTGACCATTTTGCTTCTATTTCCCAGGTTTGCAATGAGTTCTTTCACTCCACACTTTAAGTAATTTTAAATTTATTTTAGGAATAATAAGATAACAATGATAAATTTATTTGAAATAACACTAATTTTATTATATTTTGTTGACTTTGACTTATAATATTAATACCTATACTAATTCATTGGAGAAGGCAATGGCATCCCACTCCAGTACTCTTGCCTGGAAAATCCCGTGAATGGAGGAGCCTGGAAGGCTGCAGTCCATGGGGTCGAGGGTCAGACACGACTGAGCGACTTCACTCTCACTTTTCACTTTCATGCATTGGAGAAGGAAATGGCAACCCTCTCCAGTGTTCTTGCCTAGAGAATCCCAGGGACGGAGGAGCCTGGTGGGCTGCCGTCTATGGGGTCGCACAGAGTCAGACACGACTGAAGCTACTTAGCAGCAGCAGCAGCAGCAGCATACTAATTCATATTTTAAAAAGTTTAAAAAAGTATATGTACTTTAGATTTTCTTAAATTCTTTCAGCTTATTTAAAATATTAAAGCATCAGTTTTACTTGTTTTGCAGATGTGTATTTCTAGTATGCCTTCATTTTCTTAGGAGCATTAGCTGATTCTTATAACCTACAGTAAACTTGAATGGAATTCCACACAGTTCTTTATTGATGCTCAGTTGTAAGATATATAAAATTTTTGTTCTTTCAGTAGGGAAAGGTCTACCAAAGTAATTGTCCCACCTGTATAATTCAGCAGTTCTCTCTTCTTTTCTTTTGTGAAGTGGTAAAATATGTTTCTTTCCACTTTTTGAAATTTGCCTCCACTGCTTTTCTTTTCCACTTTTGTCTGCACTTTCTCTTTCATTTGTCCTTGTTTCAGTTTACTTATTTTTGACCCTAAGAAAAATCCACAGCCTTTGTTCCAGAAAGGAGTTTAGAGGGTTGGTTTCAGAAGTTCGTAACACTAAGATTTTTATTATTTGCAGATCTTATTATGGTCTTCTTCATACCCTCTGAGGTGAATTTAGGTGTACATATTTCCATGTTTTTTCTGCTACTTTCAGACCATTAACTTTTTCAGAGAATACCTAGTCACAATTTGCATGTTATAGCTATCTTCATTGTTGGAAAGCAATTTCCTTCCTTAGCCTTATCCTACATTTTTGTTACAAAAAGCAGATCATTAGTACTCTTTACCTGATACCTGTATTTTATATTTTATGGGTATATCTTATTGTCAATTTTATTTTAGATATTATTTTCCATTCCATGTACTCAATCATGTTTACATAAATTTAAAATTCAAAAAAATGGTATTTATGCATGTTTCCATTTTTGCAGTCTTCATTTATTTCTATAGAGTCTTATTTCCATAGGTATACATTTTCTACTTAAAGAACCGCTTTCAACAATCTTTACAGAATAGCTCTTCCAGGAATTAATGCTCTGTTTTTATTTATATCAAAAATGTTTATTTTGTCTTTAAATAGGAAGGACATTTCACTGGGAATAGAATTAGAATTAACAGTTGAAAAGCTTTTTTTTTTTTTTTCTCTCATTTCTAATACTTTTACTTCAATTTATTGTATAGCTTATGCTGTTGTCCTAATCTATCTCAGATATCTTGTTTTTTTGTCCCCACAAGATCTTTTAACACATTTATAAGAGTTATTTTAAAGTTTGTATTCTTTCATATCAGTGTCTCTTTCAGCTGAGTATTTTGTCTTGACAATGCTTTTTTTCCCTTGTAATTTTGTGTATTGCTTTATTTTTAATTAATTATGGACATTATGTGTAAAAACAAAAACAACCCAACAGAGACTGTTAAAGAATATTTATGTTCAAAGCTGGGAATGATTTTCTTTCGTCAGAGCATTTGTGTGGAGGATTGAGTCTAGTTAATCTGTATTTGTTTTGTGTTTCAGACAATTTGTAATATTTGAAATTATGTTTTATAACTTCACTTTATAAGGGCTTCACTAGTGGCTCAGATGGTAAAGAATCAGCCTTCAGTGTGGGACACCTGGGTTCAATCTCTGGGTTAGGAAGATCCCCTGGAGGTTGGTATGGCAACCCATTCCAGTGTTCTTGCCTGGAGAATCCCCATGGACAGAGAAGCCTGGTGGACTATAGTCCATGGGGTCACAAAGAATCAGACCCAACTGAGCGACTAAGCACCACACACACATTTTATAAAGTTGCTGAGAATATTAAATTTGTGAATACTGAACCATTGCTTTCAGAGGAATTACAAGATAAACTCCTAGAAATGTCAGATCATGTTATTTTCATTACCAGATAAATATGTAGCCTTATTTTGTGCTTTTTTTTCCTGTTAAAAGAAATTGTATTTAATGATATTTTATTATCAATTAACATGAAACTCATGACTACATATGCATCTATATATATATGTGTGTGTGTATATATATATATGTATATATATATGTATAGCTATATTAGCACTATAATACATAACTAAATGAAGCTAGTCTAACACTGATATTTCCTCCATGAGGAGTATCATAGCATTCTTTCACTTTAGGACACTAGACAACACACTAGCAGTGCACTTATGGATCATTTAAAACAGCAAAATCACCAAAGAAAAACATACAGTTATGAAAAAATGTAGCACTAGTAGACCATGATGACAGAGCATTATCTTGGTTGGCCTCAATAAGAAATATAAATGTCAGGTTAACTCAAATTTATCAACACTCTCTGTGTTTTCAAAAATGAGAATTCAAGCATTAAGAAGCCACAAATAATGAATATTGGTCATATTTATGTGGTGACCTTCAGTGTACCATAGGAGTCAAGATCACAGTGTAAATAATGGCCAGTTTCAAACGCTAAACTTCAATTGCTTCCTTGTGTTCATTGTGAGGTCTTGAAGACTAGATAGATATTGTCAGTATTCCTGCTTCATCCTCAGATTCAGCAAGTCATGCATCAGTTCAGTTCAGTTCAGTCGCCCAGTCATTTCTGACTCTTTGCAACCCCATAAATTGCAGCATGCCAGGCCGCCCTGTCCATCACCAACTCCGGGAGTTCACTCAAACTCACATCCATCGAGTCAGTGATGCCATCCAGCCATCTCATCCTCTGTTGTCTCTTTCTCCTCCTGTCCCCAATCCCTCCCAGCATCAGAATCTTTTCCAATGAGTCAACTCTTCGCATGAGGTGGCCAAAGTACTGGAGTTTCAGCTTTAGCCTCATTCCTTCCAAGGAATACCCAGGGCTGATCCCCTTTAAAATGGACTAGTTGGATCTCCTTGCAGTCCAAGGGACACTCAAGAGTCTGCATACCCCCACCAAAAAGGAAGTCTTTTTTTCTTGACCATGCATTTTGTTTGTATTAAGGCTCATGATGGATTTATAAAGGTTTTTCAATTTTTCTTTCCCAGGTTCAGTCTCATATGGCACTGTGTGCATATTGTGAGCAATAAAACTTTCTCCACTTTCTGGGCCCTTCCCTAGTGACAGGCAACATATGCTTAATTTTAACAATATGTTCTAGGTCAATATTTTAAAATATTTTCTGTGAAGAACAGGACAGTAGATACTTTAAGCTTTGTATCATGTAATCTAAATATTTTGAATATGTAAAAAGAAACAAAAATAGCAAATATTCTTCAAACACAAGTGCATACATTTTGTGAACTTTTAGGGAAATACTTTGCAAGTAAATGTATACTTCCTCTATTCAGGTACCTAAAAGTTCTAAATTTTTCATGCAAGACCTGGTAAACCTTAATATGCACCCCTATGATCATAGCAGCACTATTGACAATAACCAAGACATGGAAACAATCTGAATGCTCATCAATAAAAGAATGGATAAATAAGAGGTAGTACATATAAACAATGGAATATTACTCAGTCATAAAAAGAATGAAAAAATGTCATTTGCAGCAATAAGAATGCAACTAGAGATTATCATACCAGGTGAAGTAAATCAGAAAGAGATAGACAAGTACCATATGATACAATAAGTGGAATCTAAAATATGCCACAAATGATGTTATCCATGAAACAGAAACAGAATATCAGTCATAAGGAAGAGATTGGTAAGTGCCAAGGGGGAGAGGACTAGGTGATGGATGGAGTGGGAGGTTGGGGTTAGCAGATGTAACCTTTCACATATAGAATGGATCAATAACATGGTACTACTGCATAGCACAAAGAACTATATTCAGTATCCTATGATAAGCCATAATGGAAATGAATACATATATATGTGTATATATATATATATATATATCTGAATCACTTTGCTGTATAGCAGTAATTAACACATTATAAAACAACTACATTTCATAAAAAGCAACTTAATTTTTTAAAGCCCTGGTCAAGCCTTAGTAAAATTTTAAATACTTCAGTTCTCCTCATCTCACTTAATTTTATGGCTTCCATTTATTTCTCCTATGCTGTACCAAAGTTGAAATAAGTAACATGATCTGTCCGTTCTTGAAGAAACTTGTCACTCTTCAGAATTCAGTGTATATGGTTGCTTTGAGAATTCAGCATTCTGGTAGACTTGAATTAGAATTTTAAAATTACTCATTTTTTTTTCCTCTTAGAGTGGCATTCCCTCATGGCTTTTTATGTTTCAAGTAGAAGAAAAATATTAAGTTCAAAAAAAATTTTTAACAGTTTTAGTCTTCTCAATATATATAGGGCCTTCCAGGTAGCTCAGTGATAAAGAATCCACCTGACAATGCAGGAAACTCATGAGATATGGGTTTGATCCCTAAATCAGGAAGATCCCCTGAAAGAGGAACTAGCAACCCAATGTAGTATTCTTGCCTGGAAAATTCCATGGACAGAGGAGCCAGGCAGGATACTGTTCACAGGGTCACAAAGAGTTGGATACAACTTATCAAGTAATCATGCACACATATATTTGGATTTCTCACTTATTTTTTTTCTGTATATAACTTTGAAATTGAACTGAATCGCTCTGGAAGTCCTATCTATGCCCTGTTAGACACTTTTAATAGTACTATCTTTTCAGTCAATTAAGTTCCATCATTACATAGTCATATGGATATTATTGGAATCTCTTTTTCTGTAAACATATTACGCATTATTGAGTTATGATTTGGGGAATACTAGCCACATTGGATTTTTCCAGAATAAGGACACTTCTTATATCACATCAATAGTTAAGGAGATTGGCTGTGATATTTCTTCTATGATTTTAAGAATTTCAACAATGAACCCCATTTTAACATCTGTACTGTACGGTGAAAGTGACATTTATCTATAAACCTTACCATGACATAGTCTTCAATGAATTTATATATGCATTTACCATGTTATTTATCTTTCAAATATATTTACTTTTATTTTATTTATTACTTCTTATTCATCTGTGTTGATTCTTTTTTATACCTTTTTGGACATTATTGTGAATTTATTATAATTTATTAAATTTAATTATTTAATTCAACATGCATCCTCAAATCCCCATATTTCTTCTGGGTCAGTTTTTTATAATCCATATTTTGGATCACAGTAAACTGTGTAAAATTGTTAAAGGGATATGTCTCCTGAAAAACCCGTATGCATGTCAAGAAGCAACAGTTAGAATTAGACATGGGACATTCGACTGGTTCAAAATTGGGAAAGGATTATGTCAACACTATATATTGTCATCCTGCTTGTTTAACTTATGTACAGCGTACATGATGAGAAATGCTGGGCTAGATGAATCTAAAACTGGAGTCAAGATTGTCAGGAGATGATATATCAACAATCTCAGATATGCAGATGATACCACTCTAATAGCAGAAAGCTAAGAGGAACGACAGAGCCTTCTGAGGAAGGCAAAAGAAGAGAGTGAAAAAGCAGGCTTAAAACTCAACATCCACAAAACTAAGATCATGGCATCCAGTCCCATAGCTTCATGGCAAATAGATGAGGACAAAGTGTAAACAGTGACATATTTCATTTTCTTGGGCTCCTAAATCACCGAGGACAGTGACTGAAGCCCTGAAATTAAGACACTTGCTCCTTGGAAGAAACGCTTGACAAACTTAGCATAGTAAAAATGAGAGACATCACTTTGCCAACAAAGATTCATATAATCAAAGCTGTGGTTTTCTATTAGTCATGTACGGATGTGAGAGTTGGATATATAAATAAGATAATTGGATATAAAGAAGGCTGAGCACTGTAGAATTGATGCTTTCAAATTGTGGTGCTATAGAAAATTAAAGAAAGTCCTTTGGACAGTAAGGAGATCAAACTGGTCAATCCTAAAGGAAATCAACACTGAATATTCATTGGAAGGACTGTTGCTTAAGCTAAAACTCCAACACTTTGGCCACTTGATAGGAAGAGCCAACTCATTGGAGCCTGAAAGGATTGATGGCAGAAGGAGAAAGAGAATGAGATGGTTGGATGGCATCACTGACTCAATGGACATAAGCTTGAGCAAACTCCAGGAGATAGTGAAGGACAGGGAAGGCTGGTGTGTTCCCTCCATGGGATTGCAAAGAGTTGGATGTGACTTAGCAACTGAACAACACAGCAACAAAGAATAAAGTGAAGTAAAGTGAAGTAAAGTGAAGTTGCTCAGTCGTATCTGACTCTTTGTGACCCCATGAACTGTAGCCTACCAGGTTTCTCCGTCCATGAGATTTTTCAGGCAAGAGTACTGGAGTGGGTTTCCATTTCCTACTCTAGAATATCTTCCCAACCCAGGGATCGAACCCAGGTCTCCTGCTTTGTAAGCAAGACACTTTACTGTGTGAGCCACCAGGGAAGTCATTAATGAGTAATTGATTAATTAATGGAGTAATTAATCTGATTAGTGAGTTTAGTGAACAATTTGATATGTGGAACTCAGCATTATGGTATAGTTCAGTTCAGTTCAGTTCAGTCGCTCAGTCGTGTCCGACTCTTTGCGATTATAGAAATTCTTACTGGGATGAATCTCTCATGTTTTAGTGATACTAGAGTCATGCAATTTAGACTAATGAAGGAATGAAACATGAACACCCCAACTTAGCCTATATGGAAATTTAGTCTTCGTTTTTTTTTTTTTTTTTTCCAAGCTGTCTGATTTCTGTCTTTCTTTCTTTGCTCAGAATTCCAGTAGAGGAGAAAAAAGTTTTTTTTTTTTTTTTTTTTTTTTTTTTTTGTGTGTGTGTGTGTATGTCTGTGTGTATGTGTGTGTGTTTGGCTAAATGAATGAGGAGGAAGTGACAATATACCATTTCCAAGTCTCAGCCTGAGGAGAATTCAAATTTGCTAAATACAAATTCACTTTGCAATGCTACTTCACTGATGTGAAGAATTAACTCATTGGAAAACAACTTGGTGCTAGGAAAGATTGAAGGCAGAAGAATGGGCCCAGAGAGGTTGAGATGGTTGGATGGCATTACCGACTTGATGGACATGTGTTTGAGCAAGCTCCAGGAGTTGGTGATGGACAGGGAAGACCTGTGTACTGCAATCCACGGGGTTGCAAAGAGTCAGACACGACTAAGTGACTGAAATGAACTGAACTAAACTGAATTCACTTTGAAGCTGCTGCCCTTTCATATTGGGTCCTTGCCTGAACACACATGAGGAGGGACAGGTTTTATAGCTAATCTCAGTCAAATCTAAGTGCTTGCTGAACACATCCTGGATCAACCAATTCTCTGCTGATCTACAGACTGTTGAGAATACAGGGTAGTAGTTTCAGCCATGTTGTAGTGTGAACATGATTGCAGCAATAGCTATTTTAATTGATATAAGAGGTGCTATTTAACTTAGCACTCGTAAATTCCAATATATTCAAAGCATGAACAAGACACTATGAAAATACATGTAATAACAGTTATTAGGCATCAAATGCTGAAATCAGATTTTACATCATTGACTATAGCATAGAGAAAATCATCTGCAGATTTTTTTTTCTTTTTAGTTTTAGATGCATGCAGCAAATGCAGAAATCATAAATATATAGCTCAGATATCAACACTACTGTATGAACACTTCCTCAGTCATGAAGTTAAAACTTCTAGCATCTTAACCCACTTTCCTCCCAGAAACTGCATGAAAGGATGGAAATGAAAGTTATAATATCTCAAAAGTTAAAATGTTTCGAAGCTCAGATTCATACACCCATAGATTCAAACACAAAAGCAACTGTTGTGAGCTTAAAAAGAAAGAAGTATCTTTTTAAGCCACATTCCTAAAATGGCTTCCCCAGCAATGTTTTCAATTCCTTGTTATAAAATGGGAAAGGAAAATGTCAATTAAAGGGTATTCATAGAGTTACTATTATACTTTTGGTATGGGACCTGACAGTCCTAGACTTCTTGTATTTTAAAAAGATAACTTATAAGAATCTATATATTTTAATGGTACTACTGCAAATTAAATCAATTAAATCATTCATTTACATTAACAAATATAGCATACAATAGCATAGAACACAAACTGAAAATTTGTATGAAAAATAGTCCTAATGCATATGTTGATGAAATGTTAAATTTCAAATTATGTGACATTTTTCAAAGTCAGGCAAAAATAAAATATTTAAATGTCAGCACAATACTTGTACTCAGTTAAATCTTTATTCAAATGAAATCAAATTTCTTTACTTTCATTTTAAATAGCAGTTAATTAATATGTTCTTACTGGAATTTACAGTAAAGTAAATTTGGGAACTGACACAATGAATTTGTAGATAAGTATCTTGGAAAAAAAAATCAATAAAATTCTTTGTGACAATAATGTTACCCCATTAAATTTATAGCAGCTGGTTAAACAATACACATCCTCCTCCATACTTCTAAGTTTTGCTCCAGAATCTTTTTTATAGACCATATTATTTCATGGTAGAATTGTAAAGAGGCAGTTAAAATAATTTTTCTTAACATTCAGTGTACCTTCAAGAAAGATTCTATTTTGAAGATTTCTCCAAATAATAACTTACTTAAATATCTCAGGAACAGTTTTCCCTGGGGCACATGTAGATTTTCACCATGGGTAATTCTAAAATAGAATGTTTTTACCCAAAACAGGAGCCTCCCACAGGGAAAGTTAAATTTTTAAAGATATAATCAAGATCAAGCTTGATATAGGAGGGCCACTGAGTTTTGACATCTAATTTTAAGTCATTTCTGTTTTCATCTGACTTCCTCATATAATATAAAAATATATATATATATATATTTTCTATTGGAACTAGCTTTCTTTATTAGTCAAAGTTTTTTTTTTTTTAAGTTTCAAAATATTAAATCTTAAACCATTATTCTATAGTAATGGAACATTATAACAAACACCCTAGTCAAAATTGTCACTATTGATAAGATAGTAATACTGCAAAGATCCCACTGCTCCAGTATCTTCTTTAAAGGGACAAAAAGAGAAAAACAGACTCAATTTTACCACCTAGAAAACTTGTCTTGTACTTGACCAGCTTATTATTCTACTTACTGCCTGTTACTGGTCTGTCTCTTATACACATCTAGATGTGTATAAGAGACAGACTGTTCACAGGGTCACAAAGAGTTGGATACAACTTATCAAGTAATCATGCACACATATATTTGGATTTCTCACTTATTTTTTTTCTGTATATAACTTTGAAATTGAACTGAATCGCTCTGGAAGTCCTATCTATGCCCTGTTAGACACTTTTAATAGTACTATCTTTTCAGTCAATTAAGTTCCATCATTACATAGTCATATGGATATTATTGGAATCTCTTTTTCTGTAAACATATTACGCATTATTGAGTTATGATTTGGGGAATACTAGCCACATTGGATTTTTCCAGAATAAGGACACTTCTTATATCACATCAATAGTTAAGGAGATTGGCTGTGATATTTCTTCTATGATTTTAAGAATTTCAACAATGAACCCCATTTTAACATCTGTACTGTACGGTGAAAGTGACATTTATCTATAAACCTTACCATGACATAGTCTTCAATGAATTTATATATGCATTTACCATGTTATTTATCTTTCAAATATATTTACTTTTATTTTATTTATTACTTCTTATTCATCTGTGTTGATTCTTTTTTATACCTTTTTGGACATTATTGTGAATTTATTATAATTTATTAAATTTAATTATTTAATTCAACATGCATCCTTTGCATAATTACATGTATTGTATATGTTTCATATATTTTCTATGTTCTGTAAATAGGTTTTAGATGTATACATACATATATATGTATTATATATCTCTCTGCTTATATAAATAGGAATGTAGTTTACAGCCATGCTGTAGTGTGAACATTTTGCAGCAATAGCTATTTTAATTGGTATCACTTAATCATATGGAAAAATAATTTACATAAATATTTCTCAATGGCTTTATAGAATTTTATAAGTTTTTCTGTATGCAGATTATGAAATGCTGTTTTATTACTTCCTAGATATAGAATCATTGAATCAAATTTTGTACAAAATCTTAAAATATATGCTATACTTTTAGAAAGAGCGGTAAATACCTTGCAAGTATCCTTAGCATGAAGAGGTTTCAGTTCAAGATGAAGCGTAGATGTCTAACTTTATTAACTTAATTATTAAGATGATTGCCAGTGAATTAAATCATAGACTGTAATACAGTAAAGTAATGCTCAAAATTCTCCAAGCCAGGCTTCAGCAATACATGAACTGTGAACTCCCTGATGTTCAAGCTGGTTTTAGAAAAGGCAGAGGAACCAGAGATCAAATTGCCAACATCTGCTGGATCATGGAAAAAGCAAGAGAGTTCCAGAAAAACATCTATTTCTGCTTTATTGACTATGCCAAAGCCTTTGACT
>SJYT01051526.1:0-21150 GCA_006410635.1 Cephalophus harveyi | reverse complement strand
GAAAAACATCTATTTCTGCTTTATTGACTATGCCAAAGCCTTTGACTGTGTGGATCACAATAAACTGTGGAAGATTCTGAGAGAGATGGGAATACCAGACCACCTGACCTGCCTCTTGAGAAATCTGTATGCAGGTCAGAAAGCAACAGTTAGAAGTGGACATGCAACAATATACCGGTTCCAAATAGGAAGAGGAGTCCGTCAAGGCTGTATATTGTCACCCTGCTTATTTATGTTATATGCAGAGTACATCATGAGAAACGCTGGGCTGGAAGAAACACAAGCTGGAATCAAGATTGCTGGGAGAAATATCAATAACCTCAGATATGCAGATGACACCACCCTTATGGCAGAAAGTGAAGAGGAACTCAAAAGCCTCTTGATGAAAGTGAAAGAGGAAAGCGAAAACAGTTGGCTTAAAGCTCAACATTCAGAAAACGAAGATCATGGCATCCGGTCCCAGCACTTCATGGGAAATAGATGGGGAAACAGTGGAAACAGTGTCAGACTTTATTTTTGGGGGCTCCAAAATCACTGCAGATGGTGACTGCAGCCATGAAATTAAAAGACACTTACTCCTTGGAAGAAAAGTTATGACCAACCTAGATAGCATATGGAAAAGCAGAGACATTACTTTGCCGACTAAGGTCCGTCTCGTCAAGGCTATGGTTTTTGCCGTAGTCATGTATGTATGTGAGAGTTGGACTGTGAAGAAGGCTGAGCGCCGAAGAATTGATGCTTTTGAACGGTGGTGTTGGAGAAGACTCTTGAGAGTCCCTTGGACTGCAAGGAGATCCAACCAGTCCATTCTGAAGGAGATCAGTCCTGTGATTTCTTTGGAAGGAATGATGCTAAAGCTGAAACTCCAGTACTTTGGCCACCTCATGCAAAGAGTTGACTCATTGGAAAAGACTTCGATGCTGGGAGGGATTGGGGGCAGGAGGAGAAGGGGACGACCGAGGATGAGATGGCTGGATGGCATCACTGACTCAATGGACATCAATCTGTGTGAACTCCGGTAGTTGGTGATGGGCAGGGAGGCCTGGCGTGCGGCGATCATGGGGTCGCAAAGAGTCGGACATGACTGAGCAACTGAACTGATCTGAAGCATATGGTAGGAAAAATATCTGGATTTGTTTCCAGGTTCATATACACGAAATTTATTAACCACAGAAATGATAGATTTTACAAGTAAAAATTCTCTTGTGAACAAATTACAATGTCAAGACCTGAGACTATTATTCATTTGTTATTCAGAACTTGATCTTGGTTGAGCCCAATGATCAGAGTCATCACAAGAAGCACCAGCGAAATACTCTTTGCAAGATGACTCACATTCATCAGGCCCTATATTATAAGCATAAACATTCTTGTGCCTGTAAAGAAACCACACAACTTTTATTAAAAAAATAGTCTTTGTTCAACTTCCCAATTTTTCTTTTGTTCAGACAAATAATTTGGTGTCTGGGTGTACTTATTCCAGTATGCCTGTAAAACCCTCAGAATGATAAATATGTAGGGAGCTGAATGATATTTCCCAAATAGCATAACGTGAGCACCTTCATTAGACACAATGACTGTGAAATTGATGTGGTGCAAAGTGAACAATGTTCTATGGGCTTTTTAATTTTACAGACTGGTTTTAAGTAGGGAAGATAAAAATATTAGTATGCCAATTTTTCAGAATGAAACTTGTACATAATTATATATAGCACTGATTAGCTTAAGGGTTTATTGTTCACCCTCTGTAATTTGCTGTGTCAGTAGATAACACTTTGGATGACCATCAAGTGACTTAATTATCTTCATGGGCACAACCAAGGTAAACCCACTTAAAGAAACTTCTGTCTAAATTTAATAAATGTGATCGTAATGTAAAGCATTCAAGCCATAAGCCCCAAATGAAAATTACCATGAGCAAAAGTTGGGCTCTGTTTGGCATTACCTGATTTGGAAAAAAAGGAGAGGGAATATCAGACATGTTTATCCATTTCAAGTAAATTTTAAAACATCAGTGAGAAAGCCTTGATGTTTGATATAGCAACTTAAAAAAGGTATACTTTTATGAGAAAGAATTATCTTGGTTCCACGTACCATTTGGATCAAGTTGTCTCTTCCAGTTGCTGATATCATAGCAAAAAGTATTTAGAAATTATTGGGATATGGTCAAGGTTAGGGTGTTGAGTGGCCTTTCTGGCTTTTTCTAATTTTTTTGAGAACACATTACATTCAAGAGAGCTCTTGAACAAGCAGCTGAGTTGGAGCCAAGCAGATAAGTTAGTGTCTCAGAGGCCTCACTAGTATTTCAACCATCACCAGAAAATCAACTGGAAAAGAAGTCACCTGGAAAATCGAAGTATTGTGTCTTGTTAAAAAGATTAGCACATAGGAAGGGGAAGGTGAAGTTGCTCAGTTGTGTCAGACTCTTTGCGACCCCGTGGACTGTAACCTACTAGGCTTCTCTGTCCATGGGATTCTCCAGGCAAGAATACTGGAGTGGGTTGCTATTTCCTTCTCCAGGGGATCTTCCCGACCCAGGGATCAAACCCAGGTCTCCCACATTGGAGGCAGACGCTTTAACCTCTGAGCCACCAGGGAAGCACATAGGAAGGGGAAGGCATTTCTCCTAACATTGTGCAGTCAATTTCAATATTCTGGCTTTGAAATTCTTAAATGTGGAATTAAACTGCTTATGTATAAACCAGGAGGAAAAAAAATATTTCCTTTACCATTCAGGGATTTAGAGTATTAAACAGGTACAGGATGGTCAGAAGTAGGAAAAAGTTATAATGTTGTGACAGAAAATGAGCCTGCGTATTAGGGAGAAGTTTGAGACCCAAACCTTAGAAAAGAGGCTCAAGTTCAGAGCGGGATAAACATGGGGGGCTTCTTGATTCTGACAGACAGAAGCTGGGGCTTGACTTCCACAGGCCTCTGCACTCTAAGGTTAAAATTTTACCAGAGCTTCAGGGCAAGTCTGTGACCAAAAAGTCAAGGCCCTCAAAACCGAGGAGGAGAGACGTGGATACTGAAGAAGAGCTGGGGAAAGCTTAGCAAACGTGCAAGAAAATGACACTTTCGTTTTTAACCTCATATGCTAGGATCTCCTACCCAATTTGTTTGCAGCAAATTGTACGGAAGTCAATGGGCAAATACATCTGGAAAGGTGCCAGAGTGTTTGTGTGCTGAGCAAAGTTGAAAGGGGGCAATGGGTTATCTCCGATGTGATCTCCAAAGTGTTAAGGCAGTTTGAGACCACTGAAAATCTAAACTAAAAAGCTGAATGTTTACTTTATACATAACATGTAAGAACTGGCAAGAACAAGGTATTATACCTGCTAAAGTTCCTACACTAATCCAGGGCTTTTAATAATTGCAATTTTTTTTTTTATCTTCTGAGAAAAACACAAGAAACTAAGCAGGTAGAATATTATTGATATTAATGAAAAACGCACATTTTCCTACAAAAATAGTAAAACAGTTGCGCATATTTTAAAGAAAGAGTCCCAGCACTGGGAACAGATCAGTAACCTGTGCCTATTGTTTGCTTGTATGTGCGTCTGAGTGAGTTGTTGTTGCTATTATTTTTTTAAGGACAGATACGTTGTCCCATTTCTAGAGGTTCTGATTCCTCAGGTATGGAATATCATCTGTGTATCTCAGTTTTGCTTGGCTTCTTAATAGCTTAAAGTGATACTACCATATATGCATGTTTTATAATTACAGTTTGAACAAAATTTAGAATTAAATGCAAGGCTTTCAGACTAATATTGGTCCAAATAATAATTCTAGACAAAATAGCCAATTAATCAAATTATTCAATCTTAGGTTCCTTGATATTAAAATTGGGATCTTTTACACAAAAATAAACTCAACGTGGCTTAAAGACAAATATAAAACATCACACAATAGGACTCAGAAGAGAACACAGCAAAATATTCTCTGCATAAATTGTACCACTGTTTTTTTAGGTCAGTCTCCCAAGGCAACAGAAATAAAAATAAAGGTCAACAAATGAGACCTAATCAAATTCACAAGCTTTTGTACAGCACAGAAATCAAAACAAAAAGACAAACCACAGACTGGAGAAAATACTTGCAAATGATGTAACTGACAAGGGCTTAATTTCCAAAATATACAAATAGTTCATATAGCTCAACTACAAAGCAAACAATCCAACCTAAAATGGGCAGAATTGAAAGACATTTCTCCAAAGAAGACATACAAATGGCCAGCAGGCACATGAAACATACTCAGCATCGCTCGCTATTAGAAACACGCGAATCAAAACCACTGTGAGGGATCACTTTGCATCAGTATGAAAACATACTCAACATCGCTCGCTATTAGAAACACGTGAATCAAAACCATAGTGAGGTATCACTTTGCATCAGTCAGAATGATCATCATTAAAAAAACTGCAAATAAAAAATGTGGGAGACGGTGCAGAGAGAAGGAAAGCCTCCTATGTATTGTTGGTGGAAATGTACACTGATGAAACCAGTATGGAAAACAGTTTGAAGGTTCTTCAAAAAAGTAAAAATAGAGTTGCCATGTGATCCAGCAATCTCACTCCGGAGCATATATCCTGACAAAAGTGTAATTTAAAAAGATACGTGTACCCCTATGTTCACGGCAGTACCATTCACAATAGCTAAGACAAAGAATCAACCTAAATGTCTATCAGCAGATGAATGGATAATGAAGTTGTGGTAAACATATATGGAAGAAAGATATATATGTAAATAAAGCTTTTAAATTCTTTCGAGAGAAAATGAATACATGGAGAGGCATACTGTGTTCTTTAGCGACTCAGCCGGTAAAGAATTCTGCAACGTAGGACACCCAGGGTCGATTTTGGGTCGGGACTATCCCCTGGAGAAAGGAACGGCAACCCACTCCAGTATTCTTGCCTGGAGAATCCCACGGACAAAGGAGCCTGGTGGGCTGTATATAGTCTATGGGGTGCAAAGACTTGGACACGACTGAGTGACTAACACTTTCACTTTGTTTTTGGAAAAGAAGATCAAGTAGGAAAAGTTTAAAATTCTACATAAATTAGTCTGTGTATATAATGCAATTCAATAAAATCACCAAAATATTTTTTGAACCTTGACCAACTTATTCTGAAGTTTATAAAGAAATATTAAAAGTGAAAAAAATGTTAGAAATGCTCTGGGAAAAAAGATAAAAATGACCAATCCAAACTGATAGTAAAAGCATTCTATAAAATTAGCCATTTAAAAAGTAAACTCTGTGGTAGATGAATACAGAAACTGTTTCGCTAAGTAGACTATTAGGATTATAGGAATTAGGATTTGACAAATGAGAGAAGTGACAATGCAATCAGTGGGAGAAAGACAAACTTTTCATAGCAATATTGGGGCAACTAAGTAGGCAGTTAAATCCTTGGGAAAATACCTTGGGACTTTTACCATCAAAAATGTTCCCTTTTCTTAATACATAAAAGATTAGTGAAAGTTTATAAAAAATTAAGGTAGTAACCTGTCAGAAAGTGGGCAAAGAATATGATGAAAATTTCACAGAAAACAGCAGTGAAGTCATTTAAATATATGACAAGATATTCACCCGTGATAATCAGAGAAACAAAATACAAATTAGAACTATAATGCAATTCCAGTTTTCAGCAGTTAACTGGCAAATATCAAACAGTCTGAAAACACTGTATTGGTGAAGTTTAAACAAACAGGAGGCCTCAGCTATTGATGATTAGAATGACTTTTTTGAAGAAAGCAGAGTGCAGATATGTGTTATGGACGCTCCCATATATATTAATTTAAAACAGAGTATTTGCACAGTTAGGCTTGTATGTTCATAGGGTATCTTTGCAAGTCTACACAGTGTCATCATTATTACTAGAAGCAAGTAGTAACTGATCTTCAAAAACATATCAAGTTGACTTAAGACCTGGTAACACATTGATGCTGGGTTATAAAATTGTCATGTCTATAGAGTGAAGAAGAAACGAGTAAATGATTTTATATACAACCAAGTATAAGCACAAGTGAAGAAAAGAAAGCATTATGGGCAAAAGGAATAGGAAAGGAAGTGAACAGAAAGTCTTGGTAAATCAGATGGTTATTACTTTTACTGGAGTGATCATTTCATAATGTACATAAATGTTCAATCATTATGTAGTACACTTGAAACTAACTTTGTATTATACATCAATTATGTTTCAACTAAAGAAGTAATAAATGTATGTATATGTGCATATATGTATGTTCTGTGATTTGGACCCAGGTATATTTTTGTTGAATTATTACTACTTTCAGTTAATCTTTGCTTCAGTAATAATACTGACATTTTGCTTTATTATCTCTTTCATCCTAGCAATTAGAATAATTTTATGTTTAAATATACACTTACAATAATTTGTTTGTGCTTTCTCTTTGGGCTGTACATTTCTTAGGGTAATTTTTAAGTTAGAGAACATTATAAATATGCTTTATAATTATCTTAACAAATTTTAAGAGGTATTTTATGCCCTCACCAAACGTTCCTATCACCTTAAATGGTGTTACAGTTTTTTTTTTTTTTTTCTTATCATTGCTTTGGAGAAGGAGAAGATTGTTTCGATCACTATCTCAAACTAGAATGCTGCATTCTAACATTGTTGATCAAGAAGACTGGAGAGAAAAGTCAAGAGAATGGTTTACATTTCCATGATCCTTTTTACTTCAAGCTTTCCCCACCTACAAATAAGTCAGTGTTAGTGATATTACCATCAGGGAAAACGTTGAAAACAGGTAAGGGGGATTTTTGATTGGTCTATTATCCAGTCGACACTAACTGGAATCATGTCATTCGCATTAGTCCAAAGCAGGTCCTCGCCACGTTTAAGTAGCCTGGTAACCATATTTCAACAGACTGTTTTATTCATATAGATGAGGCAACTAAAAAACCCAGATATACCTGCAAATTTTAAAAAATGAAGCATTTTTCTTTAACATGTGCACCTTCCTTAAATATAGCTATTCCCAGAAACAGACATGCTCAAATATAACTGAATCCTCATTGACTTACTGCTCAAGTATAACAAAATAGAAAGTCAAACCACAAACCCAACACAGTGAAGATAATGTACACATGAAGAGTCAACAACCTTATAAAATCCCAAGTATTTAAGGAAGAGACCACAGTTTATCCAGTTTTGGTGTCTAGTTTGACTATAAAGTCATAAAACAATTAAAAAATATACTGTATATTAGAAGAGTGTGTTAGCTTTCAAGTCAAAAAATTGAAGTCTGACTCAATTTTAACCTCTGTGTCTTAATTTGGTGAAGAATGGAAATGAAGAGTCAAAACAAAATTAATGGATTGAGGTCATAAAAAAGTAGCAAAAGTCTTTAATTTGATGATGGAAAAAGAAAATGAAACTTGGTTAGTTTGCTCGTGAATCATGATGCTGTTATTCAAATGTGAAAAACTCATAGTAGCAAGTGTAACATCATTAGTGGTTCTCTTGGCCTTTTGTTTGTTTTTCATCTTTGGATTCTTGCTGCTCATTAAGATTCAGCTTGTATCCATTGTCTGTATTCCAGTTTATAGATATATAATTGTTCAGGAAGAGACACGTGCTCAAAGTATTTGGAACACGTGTCTTTTCTAAACAGCCAAGACAAAAATTTCAGTGTTAGTATTTCATTTTTTGCTAAACAACACAGAGATATCCCCCTTTTTCCCCAATGATCTCACTGCAGCTTATTTTTCTTCTTTTATTTCCTTTTGATTATGAAACACAGGGATGCTTATAAAATAAGGTTTTAATGTTTTGATCATACTTATTTGGTAGTAGTTTAAAAGAGTAAATAAAATATACTTTAAAGTATAGCTACATCTACCTGTATATAGATAATTGAAATATTTTCATGACAATAAATCAATGGGAAGTTTATAGTTTTCCAAGCTATGTGAAGCATATTAGTAAATTAACTCAGGGAATCACTTGGATGGAATTCAAGATATGGATTTCTATGCTAATAGCTGACTGATTAACTATGCTATGCTAATAACTACTAGTTTGTTATATTTTTATTAACCTTCCATGAAGATTAATACACTTGGCCAGTAGGTTAAACAAATCTCAGTCATGACACCAAATATTTAATTAGGAGAAAAATATTTCCAGTCTCTGTAAAAGCTGTATTGCCTTCCCATGGATTTTCTGCTTTTGCTTAGCTAATAGTATTCCGGTAGTTGAATCTGAATGTCTTTACTCAATTCACCAAATACCATGTGCAGACCCATAATAGCAGACAGAAGTTCACACTGGATCTTGTGTAAAATCTAAATGTTCCTTCCCTTTTCCTGTTTCAGCTCAGGGGCCTCCAGCGAGAAGAGTGGACCACAGTTCACCTCTCTTCTCTTTAGTTTTCGACAGGTCGTTTCCTCTCCCATCCCTGGATGATGTCTCTTCCCTAGACTTCTGGAGAGAAGAGCGAGAGGTAAAGGGACATGAGTGAGCTGGCAGCAGGTGTGTTAGAAGCTCCTTTCACTCTGTCCGGGGACTCCTGCGCGCTCCTCGCAGGTCCAATCACCTGGACGCTGCTTGAGTTACTCTTCTTCAGCAGCTCCTTGTCACTTTCCTTTGGCACCTGGGGATCCACTCTCCAGCTTGGTCTTCTTGCTGAGAGGATTTTAATTTCTCTTCCGAGGTCTACTGTGCAGGACCCACGGTGACCCCGGGTCAGCTCTCTGCACATCTGGTTCAAGAGAACCATCCTTTCCACTGGCTCGTTTTGGCGTTGCAAGAAGACCGCAGTGCAGCAGCACGTTCCTGGTTCTGCCAGCAAAGCCCTGCCTTCCTGTCATATTAGCTTACTGGAAACGAGACCACCGTCTGCAGCTGACTCTAAAAGTAGGAACCAAACCCAGTACTCTAGGTCAGTTGTGGGGAACGCATTGCCTAGACTGCCAAATGGTATCTTTGAACACTTAACTTGATCTGTGATTAGTACTTGACCTCCTGTACTTGCTCAGACACTCTGAGAAAATGCCAAAAATAGTATTTTTTTTTAAAATTTAATTGGGGGACAATTGCTTACAATGTTGTGTTGGATTCTGCCATACAACATCATGAATCAGTCGTAAACATGCATACATGCCCTCCCTCTTGAATCTCCCTCCAACCCCCTCTCCCCTCCCACCGCTTCAGGTTGTTACAGAACTCAGGGTTGAGGTCCCTATGTTACGCAGTGACCTCCCACTGGTTATCTATTCTGCATATGGAATGTATATGTTTCAATGCTGCTGCTGCTGCTGCTGCCGCCAAGTCACTTCAATCATGTCCGACTCTGTGCGACCCCATAGACAGCAGCCCACCAGGCTCCCCCATCCCTGATGATGGGGTGGAGTGGGTGGCCATTTCCGCTACTCCTCTCAATTTGCCCAACCCCCTCCTTTCCCCACTGTGTCCACAGGTTGTTTCCCATATAGTGTCTCTAGATCTGCCCTGCAGGAATAAGTTCATCTCTACCATTTTTTTTATTCCATATATATATGTGTGTGTGTGTACATATATATGTATATATATGCAAATATATACATTAGTACATGAGATTTATTTATCTCTTCCAAGAACAGTATTTTTCTAGTTGAAAGTCTGTGTAGAGAAAATGAGGTGGGATCTAGGAAGTCTGACAGAGCCTTCAGACCTGATGGCAGTTTGACCCTAAATGGAGGAGAATGGGGGAGAAGTTTGCCCTGAAGGGTCATAGACTGCTGTGTAGTCAGATGGAGGCCACGTTGGGGTCCTCAAGCCGCTGTTGCCTGTGCGAGGGGGAGTCCAGCGATTCCTAAGATTTCTAAAAGTAAGCTTTCATCCATCTCCCTGCGTCGAGTCGTTGGCTGAGAGTGGTCCACGTGAGGTGTGGCCTTCATATAAAGTGCAGCAGAGCGGCTGGGACAGGGGCCAGTTGCACCTTCCCTGGCTGGAAGTCCAGGACATACCTTCTCATGGCCACTTGACATACCTCGCTTTTATCCCAAAGTGTAAGAGTATGGACTGAGAGCACGGAAAGGACTCCCGGTATTAACGTCCTCCACAAAGGCCCGTGCCTCTTAATCTTCATGTTTCCGAGGTGTATGAAGGGATTCAGGAGGCATGGAGGAGTTTGCCCCGGTCCCTCTGAAAGCCTCTGTGTGGTTGCTTGATCTCACCTTTCTGTACTGATTTTAACTGGGAGTCCTCATTTACCACTTCAATTTTTACATTTTGTAACATAGTTATTCCTCAGTCTAGTAAGATTTATAAATCTAAAAGTTGGCTAGCTATTTTTATCAAAATTGTATCTAATAATAAATTACTTCAATTATTATTAAAATATTTATTTTTTTTTTAAGATAACACACAGGGCAAACTTCTCCCCCATTCTCCTCCATTTAGGGTGCCCCAAGAAGACATTATGGTGCCTGGCAGGTCTGTTAATCAAATATTTTATTGTGACTCATGAGGTCATTACACAGAAGTTTCTGTTTATTTGTTTTATATAGTTGAACATTTATATCAATTTACATACAGTACTGGAAATACAGGTTTTGTATATTTTCCAGTCTTTCCTTTCAAATGCGAATAATTTGTAAGAAGCTATTTTTTTTCATTGTCTTTCCTGCTTCTACCTATGAAACATACTGATTTATACAGTTTTACAAATGCAAATATATTCCAGCCTGAAACTAGTAAATGAGACAGAAAATAAAAATAACATTTTAAATGTTAAGCTAATATGTAACACATGAGCTCTTTGTAATCTAAGCTAAAATAAATTAGTGGGTTACAGTCTATTTTGCAAAAAATTTCATTTTGTTAATTTTCAAAAGCCACTCTAGTTTAGAGTAAATTGACAGAAAGAAAATAAAACCAAAGAATGTATTATTTTTGAACTCTGTCATCTTAATATCTAGGGAGACTTAATACCTCATTACAAAGTCATTGATTTTGGTGCACATAGCACAAACATTGTATATTAGTTCTCCGACTGTTTTATACTGAATCTATAGTTAGTCTAAGCAGGTTTCTTTGAGTCCTTAGAACATGAAACAACTTCCTGAATTTCTGAACAATTTCTAATAAACCTGAAGCAGAAAACATGACACTTTTCAGCATTAATCTTTATATATATGTTGAAGTCAAATTTAACAGAGTGTTACCGGACTATTTTTAAATTCTATTCCCCAAATAGATTCTGGTTCAAAAATCAGCAGAACTTGGTACCTGATCAGAAAAGTAATAGTTTAGGCACTCATCTGATAGTATATTTTTATATATTGAGACAATTGTTTATGTATTCTTGTGAAAATAGACATATAAGTCACATCTATAATATTGAAATTTGATAGAGGTAAAATTCCAAGTGATTCTAAAATTAAATAAAACAAATTCATCTTATGAACTTACATACTAATAGCATAAAAATCTAGCTGCAAAAATAAGCAAACCAGAAATCCAAAAAAAGCTAAATTTTCCTTTTGACTGGGAAAATAATCTCAGAAATGTAAAATAAGGTCAAGATGTATCTTCTTTATCAGAATAGGATGCAATGTCTTCTATAGAAAAAGCTTATCTTGAAAACAATTAGAAAAATTCAATAAAATTTTTTTAAAACATTTATTTAAATATATGAAAAAGTTGCTGAAGTAATAAGAACTAAAAGGCTAAGATTCTAAAAGAGGAGAATAGAGGTGAACTAAAGTGACTTTCTGCACTTCAATTATGTATCCAATTTTGAAAATGTTCAAGGTGAGGGATTGAAAGGTTAAGCGGAAATATTTTTGAAAAGTTGAGGAGATTTTCTACTATCATTGTGCTGTTTTGAAAAATAGAGTTTGGTTCATCTGCCTAACTAAAATTAGAGCCTATTATAGAAAGTCCGAAAAAGAAAAACAAATATTGAATATTAATGCATAGATATGGAATCTAGAAAAATGGTACGGATTAACCTATTTACAGAGAAGAAATGGAGATTCAGAAGTAGACAATGGACCTGTAAACACTGTGGGGAAAGGAAAGGCCAGGGCAAATTGAGAAAGTTGCACTGACATGTATACAGTATCACGAGTAAAACAGATCACTAGCAGAAGCTGCTACACAATACAGGGAGGCCAGCCTGGAGCTCTGTGATGACCCAGAGGAGGGGATGGAGGGGGGATTCAAGAGGGACGGAATATATATATGTAGTATGTTTTATTTATATATATGTATATACATGTTTGCTTATATACACATATATATGTTTGCTTTATCATATATATATATATATATATTTATGATTGATTTCAAATGATGTATGTCAGAGACCACCACAACATTGTAAAGCAATTATCTACAATTTAAAAAAGTAAAAATAAAAGCAGAGTTTGGGACTTGGTAGTGAGAATCTGTGATGAACCCATCAATGTTTCAGCTGAAAGTCTGGGATGTTCTTCACTTTAGAAATACCTATCAACCAGAGGTTCATATGTAAATTACTATCTGGCCTCAACTCAGCTCAACCCCCTGATTGTTTTTTAATCATAAGATATTACCTTGTCTAGCAAAATGCCAGGCTGGATGAATTCCAAGCTGGAATCAAGATTGACAGGAGAAATATCAACAGTCTCAGATATGCAGATGACACCACCGTAATGGCAGAAAATGAAGAGAAACTCTTGATGAGGGTGAAAGAGGAGAGCGAAAAAGTTGGCTTAAAACTCAACATTCAGAAAATGAAGATCGTGGCATCCAGTCCCATCACTTCATGGCAAATAGAGGGGGGAAAAGTGGAAGCAGTGGCAAATTTTATTTTCTTAGGCTCCAAAATCCTGTGGATGGTGACTGTAGCAATGAAATTAAAAGAGACTTGTTTTTGGAAGGAAGGCTATGGCAAACATAGTGTGTTAAAAAACAAAAACATCACTTTGTGACAAAGATCTGTATAGTTAAAGTTGTGATTTTTCCAGGAGTCATGTATGGATGTGAAAGTTGGTCCTTAAAGAAGGCTGAGCGCCAAAGAATTGATACTATCAAATTGTAGTGTTGAAGAAGACTTTCTCCTTGGACAGCAAGGAGATCAAACCAGTCTGTCCTAAAGGAAATCAGTCCTGAATATTCATTGGAAGGACGGATGAGGAGGCGAAGTGAATGATAGAGGATGAGATGGTTGGATGGCATCACCAGTTCAATCGATATATAGTTAAAATGCATGCAAATGATATGAAAGGCAAGAGGTTGCATATGGACTTAAAGTGCTCTATGTTGCTAGCGTTGTAGAGGAAGTACTGAAGCAGCAATTCATATGAAATGATGATTCAATAATAGATACTGCAATCTATAGTAATCACTGCAAGAATAGGAAGAGAAGCAATAGAAAATTAACAGGTGGAAAATAAAATAGCTAAAGCATCACACACGTACACACACACACACACACACACACACAGATTAATCCAAAAGAAGGCCCGAAAGCTTTACAAGAGCAGAAAGCAGGTTAGCCAAATGTTGATAGAAAAGAAGCATTAGATGGAAAACATGAAGTAAAGTATATCTTTATAAATACACTTGATAAAAATGAACAAAATACTTCAAATTAAGAATAAGATTATTAGATTAGACATTTAAAACTTAACAAATGCTACTCCTAAGAGAAACATCTTAAGACGAGACCATAGAGTGATTGAAATCTAGAAGACTGGATAACATCAATAGATAAACCATGCAAATATAAAGTAAAAGAAGCAAATTATATGACTATATAAATAGTATAGACAATACATATTAAGGCCCGAGTACTGCTGGAGATACAAGAGCAAAATTACATAGTGATAAAGAGGGAAATGAATTGGAAAATATGACTATTCTAAATTTTTATGCAATCAGTATGCAGATTCAAAATATATATGAAATTACCATTCACAATACTTCATAACTTGATAATACCTGCAGTTAAAACATATCAGTAAGGACAAAGAAAATACGAATAACACAATGAACAAACCTGACCTAATTAACAGACCTAATTGTCATATAGTGTGCCATATATATAATGAACATAATTAACAGACCTACTTGTCACCAGTGTGCCCTACATTTAACAATGACAAAAACTCAAAGTATTTTCAGGCACACGTACCAAAATGATAGGAGATGATCTTTGTAAAGTAAAATGTTACCATCTTACCTGGGCATTGCTTCATGCTCGATCTCCCAGGTATCCTAGCAGAACTTCTATTAACTTACGAGCGTATCTTGCATAAGGAAAATGAGCAAAATTCTATGGCATATTTCTGTCTTGTGAGTTAACATTGCTCATGCAATTAAAGAAAGCTGCAACCTCATGATGAATGTCTCAAGGGCTGTTGTTTTTGTCATGGAAGCTCAGTTATTTCTTTTATTTAAAAAAATATTATATGTACAGAAAGAGGAAGGAAAAAATGTTTTCCTTTAACTGAAAAGAAAAAAACACTTTACTTCCAAGTGTATGTGGCTGATTTCTCCTTTTAGTTGTGCATATATAATTTATATTTCCTAAATAGAAAGCCTCCTTGATGTTGACATTAGGATGAACGTGCCTATAAGGCAGTTGGCCCAAATTGCCATTAATAATGTGAAGGTCACAGGGTCTACTATTCATTGGCCAGTGAGTACTGTATCATATTATGCCTGTAATAAAACTCTAGCTTGGTTGGGCATTTTATAAAATGTGTGTGGCTAAAATGGGAAGTAAAATATAAAATGTAGATGGATCAGCACAAACAATTAGGAAAAAACTGCTTAAAGAGCATGCCCTTTGAATCAATAGCATCATCTTTGTTTAATAAGCACAGCTCCTTGATTTATCAGAAAAGACTCAGATTCATCCCTCATTAATGAAAGACTGTGCTGCAGGCTTTGTTTACTTAGAAAACCAAATTGGAGCCAATGCTGTTAGGTTGTACTTGTCTGTGGTCTTGATAATTTGCAGTGAGCAAAATATGTGTGCAGCCTTGACAAACTAGAAATTATATATTTCATATAAAGCAAGTTATATAAAAATGAAGCCAGCTCAATTTTAAGACAAAACCATAATCACTTATTCTTAAAACAATCATTTGCAAAGTATGATATTAAAAGAAGACTTGCCTAAAACAGAGCTAAAAATTCCCTCTTAAAAAATAAAAATCTCCTTTTGGGCTTTCCAGGGCCAGAAGTCATCAACAAAAGATGTAGAACACTGAAATGTAAGATTATACAAAGTTTATCTTAAACTTTATAAAATGGCAAAATCAGACACCTTAGTCTGAAGGAAGGTATATTTGATAAGTAAAGCAAATAATTCAGTATAATATGTAGTTCATACAATGCTCAGAGAATTAATTTCACAGATTTATCTCTGGAAATTCATATTAAACTAGGAACTCACTTTGAATTCTCTGATTTCTAGTCTGTATGTATCTTTGGCTAATGCACAGAAATGTGGGTAAGACTTGACATTTCAATTTTTAATTAATTAGTCCACTCACTACATATCTTGCCTGAATGTACCATAGAAAGTGAAAGTAAGAACGTTGAGTAAAATGTCATTATTTTTCACAAAGTATACCAAAGGGCAGCTTAATGGGTAACAGTTTCACAAATAATTAGACTAAATTATAAAATGTCAAAATAAATGAACAGACATGCCCTTTGATGTGTTTTCTTTATTTAAAACATGACTAATTTGCATATAGGCCAATTTGCCAAATTGGCCACATTTAGTTGTTCTTTCCCGCATTCCTGTGAATCATCTTGTTTCATCTATTTAGGTGCTGTTTCCAAGTTATAAAGCTGCTATTCCTAAGGTAAGATTCCGGAAGCTTTTCTTCTGCTGAAAGGAAATCTATACTTATCTGGTAATATCCCATTGTACAATAAGGATTATCTTTTATATACAGCATGATTTAAGCACTACTGTTAAACACTTACCTAACCAAAATCAGTTCCGTCATTCAAGATGCCCTGAACTCTTCTCCATTAACTACTAGTAATTTAAATGCCTACTTGTATATGTGGAGTCCCAGTTCCTGAATTAAGTATTCAAAATAAGGGAATATAACCTTGTAAGCTTTCCTCATTACCTTCTACTGTTTAGTATGCATAACGTTATTACCTTAATTATTCACAACCCTTTAATGATCAACTTCTCATCGATTTTAGTTGTTATTTCTAACTCATCCTTTGAGCCATTAATACCTGATTTATTAACCCGTCAGCATGTAATCAATGATTTTTCTGAAATCACCAATATCCTCTATCAGTTAACTTCTGTTTCTCAAAACCAGGAAATCTCAGTGGCCTAGAAAGCCATGTACTTACTTCATGGATATTTATGACTCTACGGGGGGGCTGTGCTGCTTTTGACTAGGCTGAGGGGGCAGCTGCAGTTGTGTATATTCCATGATCTCTTATTTTACTTGGACTAGTAAACTGGCCAGGGCATGATCTTTTCACAGTGATAGCAAAGGTGTAGGACAGGCGGAGACAATGAGAGGCCTCTCGAGGCCGACATTTGTACCCGGCAGCTCACATTTCTGTGCGAATTTAAGTCCCACAGCTGAGGACGACGCGGACAGGTTGGGGAGCACACTGACTTTTGCATTGCAAACGGCAGAGTTATCAAGCAAAGGTCATCAGTGCCAGGAGAGGTCACCACCTAGGGCCAGACAGCTCTCAAAGGCCCGAAGGGTGATTTCTCCTAAGTCGGCTTCCTTCCGCGCACTCTTGAGTACTGGCAGGTTGCTCATCTCAGTGCCCTCAATCTAGCTCCCCCTCTACTCTTAATTTTTCTTTTTTTTTTGGCATCTTGTTTCTCAAAAGTTGGCACTTCGTAAGACTCCTTATAAAATCATTTTTTTCCTCATTCTAATTTTCCTCCCTGAATGCTCTCTTGTAGTTTAGGGTATTCATTATTATATATATTCTGAAAACACCTAAATATAAATTCTAAGCCCTCATTTCTCACCCAAGTGTCAGACTCAATTTTCTGAGTCTGTATTAGACTTTTTAGCCTGACAGGACTTAAAAATCCTAAACTCAGTATGTCCACACCTAATTATTGCTAGATATTTCAATTATCAAACCTATTCTGCTTTCTTTAAATATATTAATGACATCATCTTATACCTAGATACACCAGCTGAATCCTGAGAAACAAAGTTAGCAACTTTCCCTTTCAAACCCTCCAAATTTAATCAGTTGCTAAATCCTGTTGAGTCTACCAAATCCCTCTCCTAATATTTTCACAGCTCTCCCACTAATTTATTTGACAAATTTTATTAAAACTAAATTGCTGTCAAGGTATTGTGTTAAGCCATGTTAAATGCCCAGAAAGAACTTAGTCTCATATAGGATGTAAATATTAAGATGACGATAAAGACCCAAATAGTGTGTATACCTTGAAGGGATCACTTTTAGCGAGGAGTATCAGGGACAAGGCAATGTTCTCACTAGCTTTTGGAATATGTTATAAATCACACAAGCAGGATTTTATATGTGAAGAACATAAGATAGCAAGCAAGAAGACTTTACAATATAAAGAAAATTAATAAGTATGATTTTAAAAAAAATTGGAGTATTTAAGATTCAACCCAAGGAAGTTTGGGATATAGCCAGTATTTCGACTTCCTCTCGCTGTATGGGTCCAATTATTAAATACATTAGACAGACATGTTCTGCTGTTTACATTTTAAGGGATAGGCACAATTTACACTAGAGGTGCACAGCTGAGAGTCTACTGGCAGACAGTGCCTGGTGGGGGAAGTGATTCTAGCGAGGAGTTTTAGTAGTGACACCAGTGTGTGTGTGCGGAGAAGGCAATGGCACCCCACTCCAGTGTTCCTGCCTGGAGAATCCCAGGGACGGGGGAGCCTGGTGGGCTGCCGTCTATGGGGTCGCGCAGAGTCGGACACGACTGAAGCGACTCAGCAGCAGCAGCAGGAGTGTGTGTGAACTCTGCAGGCATATATTTTATGCCGCAATTTTTTTTCTATTGTTAGCTTTCAGTAACTTTGCTTCTTATCAGTCTTTTGTGCAAATGTGTAAACTCCCCAGTATCTCCTGAGCTGACCAATATGCCTCCAATACCATTTCTCTACCTTAAGTTAATCACAACCAGTGTTACTTGTTTTCAGTAGAGCCCTGATGTTGATCAGATTTTCTAGAAGTGGACTTCAAAGTGAGGGTTTTTGTGCTAGAGATTCATTAAGGAGTAGAATGTGTCAGGAAGGAGAGGGAAAGGAGAGTCACACAGACACAATTTCAGGAAAAGTCCTATGAAGGGAGGATCTAGTCTCCTCCTCAGGCGGAACTCTCTATCGTAAGCCACATCCCTAGAGACTGTCTTCTTCAGCTCATGGCTTTGTATTTATACACAACTCAGTCACTGCAGAAATCCCACTTCCCGGGGGGCTTCTAGCTGTCTGCATTTTTAGGCAAAGCAACTCGGGGGTTGCATGGCAGTCCCCCAAGGACAGCTGCAGGTGTAGGCTACTTGCAGAGACGCAGAAATTCCAAGGCCGCAGAAGAGAAACCCAGAGAAATGGCGAGAGAGAAAGTCTTTAGATGAAGCACTGACACTGCTAGCTATAGACTAAAATGGGTAAAAAAAAAAAAAAAAAATTTGAGTTTCAGGTAACACCTTCATGGAAAATTAAATGAATCTTCAGTTGGTTATCGGCCCTATGAGGGGTACAAGCAATGGAAATGCTATTCATATTCAGGCATTATCATCTAGCAGAAAATGACTTGAAGTGAGAGACAATATGGAATAATGGTTAAGAGCACAGTGAAGTGAAAGTGAAAGTTGCTCAGTGGCGTTGGACTCTTTGTAACCACATAGCCTGTACAGTCCATGGAATTCTCCAGGCCAGAATCCTGGAGTGGGTAGCCTTGCCCTTCTCCAGGGGATCTTTCCAACCCAGAGATCGAAGCCAGGTCCCCTGCATTGCAGGTGTATTCTTTACCAGCTGAGAAAGCCAATTGCCGTGGACACATTTTAGCTTTGCTGTTTGTTAAAGAGTAGCAGTTGTGTAGTGGTGAAGTCGCTCAGTCATGTCTGACTCTGTGCGACCCCGTGGATTGTAGCCTACCAGGCTCCTCCGTCCATGGGATTTTCCAGGCAAGAGTCCTGGAGGGGGGTGCCATTTCTTTGGTAAGTTACATAACGTCTTCATGTCTCAGTTCTGCATGAGTAAACTCAAGGTTAACCATAGATGTGCATCAAAGCATCTGTGTATTCAAACAGAATCCCTATAAAACTCGGGGCAATGTTTGTCTCATGATAAGCAGTAAACTGTGGTTAACAAATAAATAAATGTAGTTGTGAAAAATCTAATGAATTTAGTTATCTGCATTCCTAATCATTTCTCTGGTATAGAATATTATGAATGACACAGATTCAAGGTAGGTGCATGTGAAAGTTGGGTGCTAAAGGTTCTGAGCTTATAGAAATATATAAGTTTTGGCTACTCGCGTTACACTGTTTCCTCTTGCTGGAGGCAGGGGTTCCCGAGCTGTGCATCTTGAAGGGAAGAAGTGCCTTGCCTCCTTTTTCCTTTCTCTCTGCTGGTTGAGGTATACGTGCATTAGCCAGGCTCATAAATCAGATGCTCCCCTTCCAGGAGCTTGACTCGGGGCGGCGCGACTCACGCTCCGGGGCAGGTGAGATGGGCGTGGAGGCAGTGGTGCTGCCAGCGCCAGGGCTGTACCAGCGACAGTGCTTGGCATGGACTGCTCCTTCAGAGTGCCGGGGCGCGTTTCGGCATCCAGGTTCCCCTGATTCCTGCTCACGTTCTGAACCTGGTTTTCTAGTCTTCCCAACTGCTTTGTGATTTGCCCAATATTCTGAAAAAATAAGTCCTTTATGCTTTAGTCAAATAGTCTTGACTCTATTGCTGCAACCAAGAACCTATGTGACACACAAGGCTTGTCTTGGAAAAGTATATGGAGAGGGAAAGAATATGAAAGAAAATGTATAGAAACTATTTAGTGAAAACAATCTTTGCCAGAGATGTGTATATGAACGTTGTTGTACATGGGTCTGAGAATTTCAAAATTAAGTTTTAGAAGCTACTTAAATCTTCCATTCACAGTTGCCAGTGGACAAGAAAATGTGTGCATTAAATGGAGCTTTTCTTGGATAGATATTAAAAAGCTACTAGAATGCATGCTTGAGGTCAGTATTTTAAAACCAGTGCTCATGTGATTTTAGTGTCACTATTCTTTTGAAGCAGTGGCTTATACAGTGATATATTCTTGGGCTAGATTGTCTGCATTTAAAATCTGGGTCCATCATTTACTACTTTATTAGTTTCACTGAGCCTCTGTTTGCTTACTGACAAAAAAGGAATATAACTGTAAGTTCTTTATATGGCTGTTGAAAAGCTTAAGTGAACAATTTATATGGGAAGAGCTTAAAATAAACCTACCTTCTGTGATACTTCCACTTTGATGATAGTGTGTGTCTTCTTCCCCTTCATCATCATCATTATTATTCTTGTTGCTACTACTATTAATATTGTTATTTGATAGCTAACATGTGAGAGTATATGATATTGGCTCAAAATTCTTTTTATAACTAAAATCACAAAATATATCACCTTCTAATCCATACACCAGATTGCTAGTTCAGTTCAGTTCAGTCGCTCAGTCGTGTCCGACTCTTTGCGACCCCATGAATCGCAGCACACAAGGCCTCCCTGTCTATCACCAACTCCTGGAGTTCACTCAGACTCATGTCCAGCCATCTCATTCTCTGTCATCCCCTTCTCCTCCTGCTCCAAATCCCTCCCAGCATCAAAGTCTTTTCCAATAAGTCAACTCTTCGCATGAGGTGGCCAAAGTATTGGAGTTACAGCTTTAGCATCATTCCTTCCAAAGAAATCCCAGGGCTGATCTCCTTCAGAATGGACTGGTTGGATCTCTTTGCAGTCCAAGGGACTCTCAAGAGTCTTCTCCGACACCACAGTTCAAAAGCATCAATTCTTCAGTGCTCAGCCTTCTTCACAGTCCAACTCTCACATTCATACGTGACCACAGGAAAAACCATAGCGTTGACTAGATGGACCTTTGTTGGCAAAGTAATGTCTCTGCTTTTGAACATGCTATCTAGGTTGGAGATAACTTTCCTTCCAAGGAGT
>SJYT01051508.1:0-29923 GCA_006410635.1 Cephalophus harveyi | reverse complement strand
GAGAAGATGCCATGGAGAAGAAGTATTCTCTCTGCAAAAAAATAATAGGATTACAAGCAACTGTACCTTAAAAATTTAGATGATACTATAAGGAGTAGGAGAACTGCAGTTCTGTCTTCATTTTTAGCCTAAAGTTGTGAGGAGATGCTAAATCTGAGAAAATGTAGAAGGTTGTTTATCATGAGAAAATCAATAACAAGATCAGTCTTAACATATTAAGCTCGAAGAAGAGGCAGATATATGCAACAGAAATTTAGAAGTGTTAGCCTGAGTCTTATGTCTGTCTTCAGATGATGAAACTTGTAGTCATAAAAATTGATAAATGTAATGAGTGCAGATTTGATAGATTTCACCTGAGAAACATAATCTGCCAAAATAGCGGAACATGAACAGGAAAAGCTTGAGAAATAGCCATTGGTGGACCAAAGAAAGAAAAGACCAAATGCTGGACAAGAAAAGAATCAAAAGAGTACAGTGTTCTTGAGGGGGAAAGACTAGATGGTTTCAGAAAGGGGAGGGAGATGAGAAATTAAAGAGAGAGATAAAGATAGAGAAAGAGATACTTCTGTACTTCTCCCTGGGGATGGAGAAAAATATGTCTAATTATCTTTTACTGTGCATTTATAATTACTTGACATATTATGAAAAAATTTATAAATATATCATTTAATTATCTTAACAACACAATGTAGCTACAACCTTACTACCAAGACCCCAAAATTAAAGTGGCTGAAATGAAACAGTATACTGCTCTCTCATAAAAGTGCAATGACAAGCAGTTCATGATTAGTGGAGCTAGCAAGACAGTTCAACTTCTCAAGGTTATACAAGTCACAGGTGGGAGAATAGGTTCTGCCATCTTCAAGTTAAGGCTATCATTGCTGAGTCCAAAGCTGATTCTTTTAAAAAAAATTCAGTTATTGTAATTTTCCAGTCCTGCATTTCATTTAGTTCTTTTTAAAAATGTATATTTATTCATATTCTGTATTTATCATTTCATGACAGCTTCCTTTATTTCTTTAATCATTAATTTTAGGTATCTGAAAATATTTTTAATGGCTACTTTGAATTTTTGTCTTTTTTATTAAAATATAGTTGATTTACAATGTTGTGTTAGATCCTGGTATAAAGTTATTCAGATTATATGTATATATATATATATTTTTTTCTTTTTCATATAGTTTTCAACCATGGGTTATTGCAAGATATTGATATAGTTCCCAATGTTATACAGTAGGAACTTATTATTTTATATATTGTATTTTATATCTACTAATTCCAAACTCCTAATTTATCCCTTCCCCATTCCCCTTGGTAACCATAATTTTGTTAGTTTGTTTTCTTTGTCTCGGTGAACCTGTTTTTGTTTTGTAAATAGTTCAGTTCAGTTGAGTTCAGTCCCTCAGTCGTGTCCGACTCTTTGCGACCCCATTAATCGCAGCACGCCAGGCCTCCCTGTCCATCACCAACTCCCGGAGTTCACTCAGACTCACGTCCACTGAGTCAGTGATGCCATCCAGCCATCTCATCCTCTGTCATCCCCTTCTCCTCCTGCCCCCAATTCCTCCCAGCATAACAGTCTTTTCTAATGAGTCACCTCTTCGCATGAGGTGGCCAAAGTACTGGTGTTTCAGCTTTAGGATCATTCCTTCCAAAGAACACTCAGGGCTGATCTCCTTTAGAATGGACTGGTTGGATCTCCTCGCAGTCCAAGGGACTCTCAAGAGTCTTCTCCAACACCACAGTTCAAAAGCATCAATTCTTTGGTGCTCAGCCTTCTTCACAGTCCAACTCTCACATCCATACATGACCACAGGAAAAGCCATAGCCTTGACCAGACGGACCTTAGTCGGCAAAATGATGTCTCTGCTTTTGAATATACTATCTAGGTTGGTCATAACTTTTCTTCCAAGGAGTAAGCGTCTTTTAATTTCATGGCTGCAATTGCCCCCCACAGTGATTTTGGAGCCCCCCAAAATAAAGTCTGACACTGTTTCCACTGTTTCCCCATCGATTTCCCATGAAGTGATGGGACTGAATGCCATGATCTTCGTTTTCTGAATGTTGAGCTTTAAGCCAACTTTTTCACTCTCCTCTTTCACTTTCATCAAGAGGCTTTTTAGTTCCTCTTCACTTTCTGCCATAAGGGTGGTGTCATCTGTACCATAGCCTTGACTAAACGGACCTTAGTCGGCAAAGTAATGTCTCTGCTTTTGAAAATGCTATCTAGGTTGGTCATAACTTTTCTTCCAAGGAGTAAGCGTCTTCTAATTTCATGGCTGCAGTCACCATCAGCAGTGATTTTGGAGCCTAAAAAAATAAAGTCTGACACTGTTTCCACTGTTTCCCCATCTATTTCCCATGAAGTGATGGGAACAGATGCCATGATCTTCGTTTTCTGAATGTTGAGCTTTAAGCCAACTTTTTCGCTCTCCTCTTTCACTTTCATCAAGAGGCTTTTCAGCTCCTCTTCACTTTCTGCCATAAGTATAATCACTTACTGCCTTCACTTTCTGCCATAAGTATAATCACTTACTTACCATAGTATAATCAAATAACATCAGTTCTCCAAAAACACAGTTCAAATACTAAATACCACATTACATTAATCATCAAAGTTACGTAAATCACTATATAGACAAGAATATCATGATTAGTGACCAATCATGTCATTTCTTTCAAGTTTGTTCATGCCGGGTCACTGCATATGTTATCTGTTCACACTCAGACAACAAGACAGTACCAGTGTTGCTTCTTTGACTCCCAACAATAATTCTGCATGCTATTTTATAAAAATTGACAATCAAAAGGGAGAATTGGTCAACAAAGATGAACATTCAACAGGACTGTTCTTAAATGATAATGCCAGAAATGACATTCAACTTGAATGCAAATGAAATTATTCGAAGAAATAGTTAACAGTGGGAATGTTGACACTATCCCTGTCAGATTCTATCTATGTAGCCACAAGACCTTAGGAAAGGTGAACTAATACACATAAATGATAAATCCACTTTAGACTGAAAGGATGAAGATATCCCAGAGATAGCAATGCCTATAAAACAGAGGCATTTCAAGACATTGAATGCACAAAAGACAAAATGTTGACTTTTTGTCACATTTTGACTCAAATTTAGAATAGAGGATGAGAATTCTCCAAGAGACAGTAAGAATGCATATTAGATAATGTAAGTTATAAATTAAGAAGAAAGCAAGAACTGCTCAAACCAGTCTTAGAAGTTTTTATAAAAATATGATGTACTTAACCAACACAACATTGTGAAGTAATTGTCCTCCAGTTAAAAAATAAATAAAAGAGGAAAAAAGATATAATGCACTTCAACTCTCAATGCTTCTAATGTTATGTTATAATATATTATATAAATAGTACCAATGCCTGGGATTTCTTTGGAAGGAATGATGCTAAAGCTGAAACTCCAGTACTTTGGCCACCTCATGTGAAGAATTGACTCATTGGAAAAGACTCTGATGCTGGGAGGGATTGGGGGCAGGAGGAGAAGGGGACAACTGAAGATGAGATGGCTGGATGGCGTCACTGACTCGATGGATGTGAGTCTGAGTGAACTCCGAGAGATGGTGATGAACAGGGAGGCCTGGCGTGCTGCGATTCATGGGGTCGCAAAGAGTTGGAAACGACTGAGCAACTGAACTGAACTAAACTGAACCAATGCAATGAATATGAACTTGGGCAAACTCTGGGAATGGTAAGGGATAGGGAGGCCCGACATGCTGCAGTCCATGGGGTTGCAAAGAGTCAGACACGACTGGACGACTGACCAAAAGCAACAGTGTAAATAGTAGTTTTATTATTTTTGCATTTCCTATAAATTTTAACTAATAGAAGAGACTTTTTAATATTTTAACAAATATGTTATTTTAACAAGCATATCAAGAATTACTATCAATTTTTCCATTGAATATTGGACTGCTACACATGATTTCAGCTTTACAAGTATTTTTACAATGCTGCACTTCTACATGAATTAACAATTGTCTATATACTGGATCCTTCTTTCTCAGTATTCTTCCAGTCTAGCCTCTATAATCCATCCCATTTCTGGTGTCATTGCCAGGACATAGTTATCTATTATCTGAAATATTGTTAATATGATAATTTATTAAGTTGTTTTTTCCCCTGCAATTTAGATTGAGATTTCTAGAAAGCTGTTCTTTCTTTTTTTTTTTTTTAATTTTATTTTTACTTTATTTTACTTTACAATACCATATTGGTTTTGCCATACATTGACATGAATCCACCATGGGTGTATATTAGCTCCCAATCCTGAATCCCCCTCCCACCTCCTGCCCCATATCATCTCTCTGGATCATCCCCGTGCACCAGCCCCAAGCATCCTGTATCCTGTATCAAACATCGGCTTGTGCTTCGTTCTTACATGATAGTATACACGTTTCAGTGCCATTCTCCCAAATCATCCCACCCTCTCCCTCTCCCACAGAGTCCAAAACTCCTTTCTATATATCTGTGTCTCTTTTGCTGTCTCACATACAGNTTCTCTGCATCTATTGAGATAATCATATGGCTTTTATTTTTCAATTTGTTAATGTGGTGAATTACATTGATTGATTTGTGGATATTGAAGAATCCTTGCATCCCTGGGATAAAGCCCACTTGGTCATGGTGTATGATCTTTTTAATGTGTTGTTGGATTCTGATTGCTAGAATTTTGTTAAGGATTTTTGCATCTATGTTCATCAGTGATATTGGCCTGTAGTTTTCTTTTTTGGTGACATCTTTGTCAGGTTTTGGTATTAGGGTGATGGTGTCCTCATAGAATGAGTTTGGAAGTTTACCTTACTCTGCAATTTTCTGGAAGAGTCTCAGTAGGATAGGTGTTAGCTCTTCTCTAAATTTCTGGTGTCATTGCCAGGACATAATTATGTATTATCTGAAATATTATTAATATGATAATTTATTAAGTTGTTTTTTCCCTTGCAATTTAGATTGAGATTTCTAGAAAGCTGTTCTTTCTAGAAAGTTCCTACATTTAAGTTTTCTCTGTCATTTTCTACTGCTATCAGGATGAAGTCCACATTTCCTAATATGACTAAAAGGATCATTATTTTCTAGTGCCTAGAGTACTCCAGTGGCATCTCTAAATGTCTCAAACGATGTACTCTAGTCCTATTTCAATGTTTTCAGGTTTCCAACTACTTTAGGATTATTTTGCCTCAAAATGTGGATTTATTCATTTATTTCAGTAATTTTAGAGGATCTAGTATGTTCCAGGTATGTAAAATTAAATAAGTAAGTACATATGTGTGTATGAATAACTTTGGTAAAATTTAGAAAATGACTCCTAATCCTTCCAGAGCCATTTGAGAGGGATTATTAAGTAAATAAGTAATATGCAGTTTTATACTTACATAAAAATACATGCAGCTTTAAAAGAGTATAGTTGTTAGCCATCTGTATGTCTTCTTTGGAGAAATCTATTTAGTTCTTTGGCCCATTTTTTGATTGGGTCATTTATTTTTCTGGAATTGAGCTGCAGGAGTTGCTTGTATATTTTTGAGATTAGTTGTTTGTCAGTTGCTTTATTTGCTATTATTTTCTCCCATTCTGAAGGCTGTCTTTTCACCTTGCTTATAGTTTCCTTTGTTGTGCAGAAGCTTTTAAGTTTAATTAGGTCCCATTTGTTTATTTTTGCTTTTATTTCCAGTATTCTGGGAGGTGGGTCATAGAGGATCCTGCTGTGATGTATGTCAGAGAGTGTTTCGCCTATGTTCTCTTCTAGGAGTTTTATAGTTTCTGGTCTTACGTTTAGATCTTTAATCCATGAAACTGGAACCTATTATACAGAGTGAAGTAAGCCAGAAAGAAAAACACCAATACAGTATACTAACGCATATATATGGAATTTAGAAAGATGGTAACGATAACCCTTTTTGCGAGACAGCAAAAGAGACACAGATGTACACAACAGTCTTTTGGACTCTGTGGGAGAGGGCGAAGGTGGGATGATTTGGGAGAATGGCATTGTAACATGTATAATATCTTATATGAAACAAGTCACCAGTCCAGGTTCAATGCATGATACTGGATGCTTGGGGCTGGTGACTGAGACGACCCAAAGGGATGGTACAGGGAGGGAGGAGGGGGAGTTCAGGATGGGGAACATGTGTATATCTGTGTCGGATACATGTTGATGTATGGCAAAACCAATACAATATTGTAAAGTAATTAACCTCCAATTAAAATAAATAAATTTATATTAAAAAAAAAGATTTTCACAAATGCTGGTCTGAGTCCTTGGCTAAGAGGAGACTGCCTTGGGCCCGCCGGTGTAATTAACTGCACTCCACTATCTGCATTGTCAAAAAAAAAAAAGAGTATAATTGGAAAAGTTTAGGGTGAGGTCAGATAAAACATCTCTGAACTAGTGTCGGTATTGAATTTGTAAAGATTTTTACAATGGCAGTGGGTGCTGGGAAAAAAAGTGGATGTTAGCATTCCATGCAGATAAATAGTACAAGCAAGATCTTACGTATGGTGTCTTACTCAGGATTATTTATTCTTAGAAAATGGAGAGATTAAGAAGCAGGTTAGGGAAAGAGGGAAGAGAATGCAAATTTTAAAGTGGTAGATCACATAAGTCTAAAGATCATTCTAGATGCATAACATGTATGTAAACATGACAACATATAATTCAGTGATACAGAAAACTGGAAAAGAGCTGATATTGGCTGGGGATAGGGTGATAAAGAAGAGATTTATGAAAAACTGAGTGATTAGAAGACAAGTTTATACAAAACTCAGACACTAAGTCTTGACTAGAGATTAAAAAAATATTTTTATTATATTAGCAATTTGAAATCAGTAAGTAGTGAAGTTCTAGTATATTTTATATTTTCTTTAGGGAGCATATGGGAAAGTAGAGAAAAGTTTTTTTTTTTATTATTATTTTATTTGTTTGTTATTTTTGTTGTTAGGTCACTAAGTTGTGCCCAACTCTTTGTGGCCCTGTGAGTTGTAGCCTGCCAGGTTCCTCTGTCCATGGAATTTTTCTTTTTTTTAAGCAAGCATACTGGAGTGGATTGCCATTTCCTTCTCCAGGGGATCTCCTGGATCAGGGATTGAATCTGTGTCTCCTACATTGGCAGGCAGATTCTTTATCTCTGAGCCACCAGGGAAGCCCCAAAGAAAAGTACCTAGACCAAGTCAAGGAAATACTCCAATATTTAATGGCCAGGGAAGGAAGGGAGAGAACACAAAGTAAATTGGGAAAGTAGGAGGTAAAGCAGTAGAGTAAGCTAACACAAAATTCAAGAACAGATAGTCTTAAAAAAAAATAGTGGTAAATGCACTTGTGAGCTAAAGCAAACAAAAACATTAGGAATGGTAAACATATCTTGGCTTTAGTGATGTTGAGGCTCTTGGCCAAAGAATGGTTTAGTTTGCATGATCTGTGTAGAAAAGTAGATGTGGATAGAGTTAGGTGTGTTATATAAATGGAGAGAAAAAGGTAAGAGTATATTTGTGTGTGTGCATGTGTGTGTTCGAGTTTGATTGTAGAGCAGGTATAGTACATAAGCAAATTGTGTTTTGTCTTAGGACAGCAGCAATTCCTCTTTTTCTAACTGAAGGGAAGAAGAACATGATGGGTGTATATGGCATAGATCTCATTATTTAGTTTTTGAAATTTGGAGAGCATTCTATGTGATGGTTTCTGTTTTCTCTTTTATACAAATAGTATAGTTAACTTACTGAGAATAGGAAGTTGTTTTAGGAATTTAACCACAGGAGCAGATGGATAAGGGGACATGGAGAAGAGGAATTCAACAAAGGGGCCATAGTTTGCCGGATACATGCATCCGGCACACATTGCTGCCGCACTGTGAAATGGACAGAAAGACTTTAGATCAATTATCAAAGTATTTGTTTCTATTCAGGATAATAAAGAGAAGTTCAACAGGTGACAGCATTAGAATGAGGAGATGATGACATACATATCCAAATGGCACAAATCATAAAAGAGAAGGCTTAGTATCATGAAGATGGAAGGGTGAAGTACTAGAAGTGGCAATGGTGACAGTTGCTGTGTTTGGGAGACTCTTAACCTGATTTTAAATATCCCTTAAGAGGTGTTGTTTCCTAGAGTATTCCTCAAAAATCCTACTTGCAAATATCATAGCCTTGGAGTTTGTTAACTAGGGAATACAATATATGACATCTATGAAAAGATTAAATGCCCTCTTAAAATTGAGGCAATCAGTAAATCTTTTCAATTGAAAATACACTTAGGTAAAGTGGTAAGTTATATGGCTCTTCCATGAAATCTTACATGCTTAATTTGAGAGAGTGCCAAGTTGCAATTAAAAAATATATAAGCAAAAGCAAGAATTAAGTCTATAAAGAATATATAAATATGACATATAATTAGAATATTGAGATAATTTTAATAAAGTTTAATAAGAAGCTGACTATGTTTTTGTGACAATTGCATTGCCAAAATGTCTACAAGTTGGAGAAAAAAGACTATGAATATTTGAGACTTAAAATTACCCTTGTGCTGAATCAGCAATAGGCAAGAAGTCAGCTGGAAAAACCACTCAGCTACCAACATGGTCATATTCCCTAGTATCTTCATTACAGTTTTCAAAGATCAGGTTAAAATATATATATTCATCTATCTATATAATCAAAATATATATCTATATCTCTAAGAGGCAGGAGACATGGAGAATAAATAAGAGAACCACATTTCTGGTGGCTGAATTGAGCAGATTTTAAAAAGTTTAATTGGCAAGTATTTGTCTTGTATATCAAACATACTCTAAGTTGTTCTTTACTTGCAGTCTTTCTACAAATGAGAGACCTGATTAAAGGGAATATAAAAACACCTTCCAAATTTTAAAAATAAAATGAAGAAAATGAGGGGATTGAATGCAGAATTGAGAAGCTTGGCGGTATTGTCCTGAACTCAGTCTCTCTGTGGTTAGAAGATAGCCTACACTGAGTATCTGATTACCTTCCTTAGGCTCTAATTACCACCACCTGGTGGATTCCTTTCTTGCTCCTACCTGATGCTTCTCTGAATTAGTTAGAGCAGGTGCTGTTTCCCTTAATAGCAGAGTCAAAGCAATCACCCTGATGTGCCCATATCTATAGTAATGATTCTCATAATTTAAATAAAGTTACACTTTGATTATAGTTGAATCTAGGCAGAATTAAATCAGATTGCATATATATATATGTATATGCATATATGCATATACGTATATAGACATGCATGATTTTTCAAAAATGATGCAACTAAAATACTCTTTATTTCACTATGTCTGGCTATATTAAAAAATTTGAATTAACAGGAATGAAGAAGCATTTGTGATAGTAGGGATGTTAATAATAGGCTAGTTTACTTCAAAATTCTTTAAAAGTATAATCTAGGTCTTGGGTATACATGTGCATGCGTGCATGCTAAGTTGCTTCAGTCATGTCTGACTGTTTGCAACCCCATGGACTGTAGCCCTCCAGGTTCCTCTGCCATGGAATTTTCCAGGTGAGAATCCTGATGTGTGTCACCTTGCTCTCCTCCAGGGGATCTTCCCAACCCAGGGATCAAACCAGTGTCTCTTATTTCTCATGCATTGTCAGGCTAGTTCTTTACCACTAGCGCCATCTGGGAAGCCCCTGAGTATACACAGATGATAAGAAACATTCCTTGTCCTCAAGGAGACTCTGATTTGAATGGATATTTAGGCAAAGAGAAACCATGTCTGGGTTTTCCAGGTGGTGCAAGTAGTAAACAACCTGCCTGCCCATGCAGGAAACATGAGACAAGGGTTTGATCCCTGGGTCTGGGATATTGCAGTATTATTGCCTGGAGAATTCCGCAGACAGGGGAGCCTGGAGGGCTACAGTCCATGGGGTAGCAAATAGTCAGACATGACTGAAATGACTTAGCATGCATGTACACATCCCATGTCCAGCAGCTTGAAGCCACCCTGGGATGTTTCTTCCATCCAGTTAGGTGTTTATTTGCCTGAGGAAATAACTTCCTCCTGGAAAGTGTATATAGATTATCCTGTTGATAAAAAGACAATGTAAAAATGTAGTCACAGAACAATCCCCTAATTAATAAGACATGGAGGAATTCTGAGTTTAATGTGATACTTATCTTTGGGGTTTGATTTCTGACTTCATTCAAACGTTTATCTTTTAAGAGAAACATTTTAAACTTGAAAGTGTTTTTGTATCTTTTTGTGTTTTTCTGTGTGTGTGTGTGCACACCCTTGATTATGGTGAGTTCTCAGCACACATTCAAGATTGCCTCAGCATATGTTCTAGGTTGATGGTTTTACCTATTTTCTCTGACTACTTTAAGAATATATTTATATTATGGTCCAGAATTCACTAAACCATACTTACTTTGTTGATGTCCAATACTTCATTTTGCATTTTAGTCTATTCTTACTTTAGTTGAAAAATCATTCTGCTACATAGGTTCCACAATCATTAGTAAATTGCAATGTACACTTTAGAACTCTACAAAGAAGGACCTTGGTAACTCATTAACCTGACTTAAAATAATTATTTGTCCTATACTGTGTGATGGAGAAGGCGATGGCACCCCACTCCAGTCCTCTTGCCTGGAAAATCCCATGGGTGGAGGCGCCTGGTGGGCTTCAGTCCATGGGGTCGCTAAGAGTAGGACACGACTGAGCGACTTCACTTTCACTTTTCACTTTCATGCATTGGAGAAGGAAATGGCAACCCACTCCAGTGTTCTTGCCTGGAGAATCCCAGGGACGGGGGAGCCTGGTGGGCTGCCATCTATGGGGTCGCACAGTCGGACATGACTGAAGTGATTTAACAGCAGCAGTGGCAGCATACCGTGTGAAGATACAAGATGCTGCGTAATAAGCAAGTGTCTCCTTAAACCTATGTTCCTTTGTGTAAAATCTCAGACAGTAACTGACACACAAAGAGAGGTAATGGAACATGAACTTCATAGATCAGCATTAGGATTATGACTATTCTCAAACTCTTCTTTTAATATCTTAAGACTCTTAAAACATTTGTGATTCAAAAAAACTTGATTAGACTTCCTTGGTGGTACAATGGATGGGAATCTGCCTGCCAATGCATGGGCTCAGTCCCTGGTTCACAAAAATTCCACATTCTGCAGAGCAATTAAAGCCTGTGTGCCACAAATACTGATCCTGTGTTCTAGAGCCCACGAGTTGCAACTACTGAGCCTGAGTGGTACACTACTGAAGCTTGCATGCCTCGAGCCTGTGCTCTGCAACAAGAGAAGTCACCACAATGAGAAGCCCCTGCACCACAACTAGAGAAAGGCCACATGCAGCAACAAAAACCCAGTGCAACCAAAGAGAAATAAATAATTTGAAAAGCTCGATCAAGATCTTGAGCAACAGTAGATAGTAGTGCATTTGAAAAGATGAAAGAGCCAGTGTATTATTGGAGTGTGACATGCATCTTTCCTAAGCAATCTGCTGTTAGGAATTGTTCATTATAGACTATTCACATAATTCACTCTCTTTTTAGAGATAGTAAAATAAGACTCTTTTTGAAATGTGTATGATACTGCAGGCATCCTTGAGGCAAACTCTAGAATTTATCTTTAACATTTGATTGTCATACAACTTAAAATGTGAAGTAAATTTTTAATCACCTGAAGGATAATGGTTTTATATTTAACACTAAATACATGATCTATATAACCATGGCCCCAAAGGAAGCAGGCAGTGAAATTTCATGCTTAACGAACTAATTGTGCTCAAACATAACCTGAAAATTGGACACTGATTGTACCAAGAATCTGCTCTCTTTCATCTTTTGTATGAATCCTTTGTGACTCTTTGACCTCAGCTATTGGCTTGAGTAAAAAGCATATACTGATAATGTCAATGTTTATCTGACACTAGTTTTTAAATTAAGACCTTAGCAAAATTTTAAATTAAAATACATATGTGAAGCCTTTGGAAATAACATCTGTTTAAAGACAATAGCCTCTGGACAAAGAAAAATAACCCTTTGCCTGCTTGCCAAATCATATTTCTGTCAAAACTTGAATGAAGTAAGAGGCTCAATTACTCGCTTGCATCTGCTGACAGATGCATGAAGAAACTTACTTACTTTTTGCCTTAATTCATTACATTTGAAGATAAAGAAGCCTTACTCCTATTGCCTACCTGCTATGTGAACCTGCTTTTAAACATCAAGTTAATTTACTTCACTAGTTAATGAGGTTTCACTCCATTATTCATTGTTAAAATTTATATTCTTAGTTGTTAAGCTATATAGTATCCTTAGACTTTTAATAATAGTTACCACATTTTAATACTAAGAACACAGTTCACATATAATAAAGGAAAATATTCAGAAAGTTCTATTTTAAGAGAAAATGTATAACTTGTTTTTCAAGTTACAAAATCAAGGCACCAATTATTTCCTCATCATAAAGTGTCATTATAAAATCTATCTTTAGTGAGCAAAGTAAAATAATGTTAAAATAATAACCATAATGATAAGAATAATTTAAAATTTCATCTTTTCACCCTGGCTATTCCTCAGGTGATGTCCCTTTTAGTAGAGCAGGTGGTCTCACCTGAAATTTCTGAGCAGGCCCCTTTTTTCTTGCCTAATAGAAACACCTCAAAAAGAAATAGCTACAGATATGTGGAGCATATTGTGCCATTTATTTCTGTATTGTTTTCTATTTATGAAGATACAATTTTATACTATAAATTTACTTTTGATGGATACATTTCAGCTTTACTTTGGACTTCCCTGGTGGCTCAGACGGTAAAGTGTCTACACTGCGGGAGACCTGAGTTCGATCCCTGGGTCAGGAAGATCCACTGGAGAAGGAAATGGCAATCCACTCCAGTACTATTGCCTGGAAAATTCCATGGACAGAGGAGCTTGGTAGGCTACAGTCCATGGGGTCACAAAAAGTCGGACACAACTGAGCGACTTCACTTTCACTTTCAAAGTATTTTAGGAAGGATTAATAATGTGATTAATATATGGCTTGTAAATTTGCATGTGAATCACATATTGCTGCAGAATCAGTCCTTGGTTTGTAAACCTTTCCTGTCCACCTTCCACCCTGAAACTGATTGATTCAGCTCAAATTCTATCAAATAATATTTTGTATTTTTCTGAATCTGTTATTAGTATTGTAGAGGAAAAGGATGGTTTTATTTTCTTTGTATTAATTTTAAAATATGGCTGTTCCCACACATTGGGATATTTATCTTTCTTTTATTTTGAGTTTCCTTAAATAATTTTCTTATTCCACTCACCTTCTGGCTTATCTCTCCTATTTCCACTGTAACTGCTTCCCTATTTCATCAGTACTATATTTTTAAGCACATTTTTGAGGATAACCAGATTATTGTTTTATAAAATATATAGTTATAAGAGCAACAAAATGCCAGCTAGTCCCTCTTTTAAGGTTATTATTCTATAATATGAACTTAATTGTAATGGCATTTGATAATAATTCAAAGTCTAAAACTGGGTACAGTAGGGCACATCAGTTCAGTTCAGTTGCACACTCATGTCTGACTCTTTGTGACCCCAGGGACTGCAGTGTGCCAGGCTTCCCTTTCCATCACCAACTCCTGGAGCTTGCTCAAACTTGTGTCCGTCGAGCTGATGATGCCATCCAAACATCTCATCTTCTGTAATCCCACAGACTTCTTATTTGAGGATATCATTGCAGAAGGAAAAAAGCAGTGGAACTCTCAATCATTAATAGAGGAAAATCTCAAAGATATATGATGGCCTTTACTTTAAATATGGCTGTTACATCAAAGGGAGAGTAGTTTCTTACATGGAAACAGGTAGACCTTTGAAGTTATGGCAGTGGAAACTTAGATTCAGTTAAAGGTGAATACAAAAAGAAATACAGATATTTTAAATATTAATCTGTTGATACTAAAGCTAGTAACTCTCTCCGAGTAGGGTGGCCACACACCTTTGACGACTGTGTGGCATATCTTCTCTTTGGGAGAAGATAGAGATAAGAAAGAGAAAATAGAAGGCCCTCTCTAAATCTCAGATTTTGGAATTAAGGATTCTTGGTGAAATTTTTTAATTGACACACTTTAATATGAAAGTGAAAGTATTAGTTGCTCAATCCTGTCTGACTCTGCGAGTCCATGAACTTTAGCCCATTCTGCTTCTCTGTCCATGGAATTCTCCAAGCAAGAATACTGCAGTCGGTTGCCATTCCATTCTCCAGGGGATTTTCCTGACTCAGGGATTGAACCCAAGTCTCCCACATTGCAGGCAGATTCTTTAACATCTGAGCCACCAGGGAAGCCCCTTTAAAGGAAAAGAAGGAGCCAAAATATAAGATGCAACTTGTGGTATGAGAATATAGAAAGCAAATGATCTTTTTAAGGATTTGCATTCATGTTTACAGAATTTAGGACCATGGTACTGGTTTATTCTTTTTTATAATATATCACATACTTATTGTCTATTTGGAAATCAATAAACTAAAGAAATCTATTACCAGGTGTTATATTTTACGTGGAAACACACTACCACTACTTTGGGAAATCTCCTATGTTCCATGTTACAACCCATAGGCATACTGTGGTATGTGAGGATGCACAAAGTAACACAAATCATCTTGGAATAAAGGGATACTTCTGCAGTGGTCAATAATCTGTTCATATTTGCAATATCTGTATTTCACATTCTTTTAAGTCTCTACATTTAAAAATCATCTTCAATGATATTACTTTTTTTATAATATTTCATACCTGAATAACTTTTGACATATTTTACCTTACATACAGCACATGTAAATATAACAGTAATATTTTCCTTTCTCTTCTCTTCCCTCACTTTAAAATACTTTGCTACCAAATAAACCAAAGGAGTTAATGCATCATATCCTGAGAGGTCTTCCTATCTGTAGCAAGGCTGCTGTCCCTTGAGTGCCACATCAGATTGGAGACCCACAAGTGTACTGTAGAAGATAGCTAGCTTATCACTTCTGCAAGAGTTATTGAAACATGCAGCTAAATCCTTGCTTGTACAATTTGACCTTGATGTGTCCCTGAATTCTAGCAGACAGAGTCTACTGTAAAGAGTGTTATAAACTGAGTATTAGGTCTGAAAAACAGAAAATGGGAAGAAAACAGTGAATTATATTCCTGGAAGAAGCACATGGTTTCATATGTATAGATAGTATTTCTTTGACTTAACAAAACCCAGGAAAATACATATTAATAATGTATGTTAAAGAAAGGTTTAAGGTTAAAGGGGCTTTCCAGGTGGCTCAGTGGTAAAGAACCCACTTGCCAATGCAGGAGATGCAGGAAACACGGGTTCAATCCTTGGGTCAGGAAGATCCCCTGGAGGAGGAAATTGAGACTCACTCCAGTATTCTTGCTTGGAGAATCCCATGGACAGAGGAGGCTGGCAAGTTACAGTCCATGGGATCATAAAGAGTCAGACATGACTGAGTGACTGAGCACACAGACACATTGCACAAATTTAGTTCTCTCAGTATATGATTCAAAGCTGACGTTGCTTAATTGGTAGAAACTGAAGGGTGAACAAGGTGTGATGTATCTCACAATTTTTATGAATTTCGGTTGATAAAATCCAAGTGTTTAATGAAACATAGAATAGTATATTATTTCTTTTTAATAATGACTGTTTCTTTTAATGGCTTCTTTAATGGGATTATGATCTTTAATGTGTTTTCCTAAAACATCAAGTATATGTATGACTTCCATGAAAAGGGTTCAGTACCCTTAGGTACCCTTGTAACTCTTAGCTGTGTACTTCTACAAAGTCAAAGCAGACAATTGCAAATATAGCTAGTAAATTAAAATCAAAGTAATGTTTCTAGTAGAGAACACATATTTTACATGCAAGAGAGAAATTTTCCACGCAGAACTGCCAAAACTTCTTTAAAAACGAACTGGCCCCTATATACCCAGCTCTTGAAAATATCATAGCACATCTCAACATGAGCATATGTTGGCTAAATTAAAATTATGATTTTACTAAAACTTTCTTCCCCTTATAGAATAAAATATAAGAAAAACATGAAATTATTTATTTATCCATTCATTCATCTCTGTATCTGTATTTATTTACTTACTTTACTGTAGCACCATTTGTAATGGTAAAATAACCTGTAGAGTAGACAATTGCCACCAAATGTATTCATACTGTAATTTTTTTTCACAACATTAAAGTAAATGTTGAACTAGAATCCAAACAGAAGAATCCACACAAACACTGAAATATGAGTATTACTTCGACTTGGTTTAAATAAAAGAATTCTGAGTCCTCATCCTGTCTATTATAAGATGTTTTTTACCCTTAATTGAAGGTTTTCCTCCCACTATACCTCCAGGAACACAGGGAACATACAGAGACCAGGAAGCCACTTTAATAATACTTAGTGTTTTTGCTTTCAGTTCTCAAGGCAACCACACTTCTTGCTCTCCTGGAAACCCCACAGAACACAGTTGTCTTTTTCTTTTTTCCAGGAATCCTGCAAGAGAAAACTGATTTTAATGTTACATTGTCAATATTCTCTCAATACAGGAGAATTGGAATGAAGAAATCCACTCTATGTGAGGACAGATATTCAAAAAGCTTCTTTGAAAGTACTGCTCTAATTTGATTATACCCACTGGCTGGCCATCTGTAGTCACCATATGCAGTAAGGGTGGATGTTCTTTAAAATAGTTTTCTGTCTTGTTAGTTATCTAAATTCATTACTAAAAGAAGAACAAACAAAACCACTTCTATTATAATAATTCTCACTTTTAATATACATAAAATTTGAGTGTCTAACTCCTTCTAGAAAAAAAATAGCATTCTCTTAATACACACATATTATGTAGCACCATTTGTAATGGTAAAATAACCTGTAGAGTAGACAATTGCTACCAAATGTATTACCTTATTGTTCAAAGTGTTGCTATATTGTATCAAATTTTTAACCAAATCAATCAGGCTGCTAAGTCACTTCAGTCGTGTGCGACTCTGTGTGACCCCATAGACGGCAGCCCACCAGGCTCCCCCGCCCCTGGGATTCTCCAGGCAAGAACACTGGAATGGGTTGCCATTTCCTTCTCCAATGCATGAAAGTGAAAAGTGAAAGTGAAGTCGCTCAGTCGTGTCTGACTCTTAGCAACCCCGTGGACTGCAGGCTACCAGGCTCTTCCATCCATGGGAGTTTCCAGGCAAGAGTACTAGAGTGGGATGCCAGTAATACTGTTTAGGAACCAAAATAATCTGTTTTCTGACAGGTTCTTCAGGCAGGAGTAATATGATACTAAATGGAAATTTAGATCTACATTAAAGGCATTAAAAGTTCTCAGAAATGGTCAAAATTGAGTAAATATAACATGAATTGCTCTCAATCCATTTTTCCAAAAAATTTTCTAATGCAAAATTTATAATGAATGACATATTGGTTACAACACTAATAATGCATGTTGGGCATATAGCAGACATGGAAGTAAAATGTGTGATATTTTTATTCAGGTGATTTATTTGCAGAAACATAATAGTCTACATCAGTGGTTCTCAACTTCCCTCCTAGTACATTTGGCAAAACTGGTGACATTGTCTGTTGAGTTTTGTTATCACAATAGGTGGGTGTTTACTGATATCTAGTAAGCACAGGCCAATGGTGCTGCTGAACATCCTGTAATACACAGGACCGTTCCTCCCAACAAAGACTTGTCCCACTCAAAATGTCAGTAGTGCCACTATATCCTTCTGGATTATGGTTTTCTCTGGATATATGCCCAGGAGTGGGATTGCTAGATGATATGATAGCTTTATTTTAAGTTTTTAAGGAATCACAATACTGTTCTCCACAGTGGTTGTACCAATTTACATTCTCACCAAGAATGTATGAGGATTCCCATTCCTCCACACGCTCTCCAGCATACTGTTTGTAGACTTTTTAATGATGACCATTCTGACATTCTGACCTCATTGTATGTTTTGACTTGAATTTCTCTGATAATTAATGATGTTGAGCATCTTTTTACATGCTCTTTAGCCATCTGTATGTCTTCTCTGGAGAAAAATCTACTTAGATCATCTGCCCATTTTTTGATTGGGTTGTAATTTTTTTTTAACATAGAGCTGCATAAGCTATATATTTTGGAGCTGAATCCCTTCTCAGTTACATCTTTTGCAAATATATTTTCTCCCATCCTTTGGGTTTAAGTAGATTTAATATACAAAAGCAAATATATATCTACACATTGTGAACAAACAGCTGGTAACAGAAAATGAATAAGGACCATTAAAAGTAGTATCAAAACATAAAATGGCTAGAAATAAATTTATCAAAATGTCTTGAGTTCAGTTCAGTTACTCAGTCATGTCTGACTCTTTAAAACCCCATAGACTGCAGCATGCCAGCCTTCCCTGTCCATCACCAACTCCTGGAGCTTGCCCAAACTTATGTCCATAGAGTCAGTGATGCCATCCAACCATCTCATCCTGTTTTCCCCTTCTTCTGCCTTCACTCTTTCCCAGCATCAGGGTCTTTTCCAGTGAGTCAGTTCTTCACATCAGGTGGCCGAAGTATTGGAGTTTCAACTTCAGCATCAGTCCTTCCAATGAATATTCAGGACTGATTTCCTTTAGGATGAACTGGTTTGATCTCCTTGCAGTCCAAGGGACTCTCAAGAGTCTTCCCCAATACCATAGTTCAAAAGCATCAATTCTTTGGTGCTTAGCTTTCTTTATAGTCCAATTCTCACATCCATACATGACTACCAGAAAAACCATAGCTTTGAAAGAATGGACCTTTGTTGGCAAAGTAATGTCTCTTCTTTTTAATATGCTGTCTAGGTTGGTCATAAGTTTTCTTCCAAGGAGTAAATGTCTGTTAATTTGATGGCTGCAGTCACCATCTGCAGTGATTTTGGAGCCCCCAAAAATAAAGTCTCACATTGTTTCCATTGTTTCCCCATCTATTTGTCATGAAATGATGGGACCAGATGCCATGTTCTTAGTTTTCTGAATGTTGAGTTTTAAGCCAACATTTTCATTCTCCTCTTTCACTTTCATCAAGAGGCTCTTTAGTTCTTTGCTCTCTTCCATAGGGTGGTGTCATCTGTGTATCTGAGGTTATTGTTATTTCTCCCAGCAATCTTGATTCCCGCTTGTGCTTCATCCAGCCTGGCATTTTGCATGATATGCTCTGCATGTAAGTTAACCAAGCAGGGTGACAATATAAAACATTGACATACTCCTTTCAACACCTGTGCAATCAAAACTACTAATCATTCCTGTTTAAAAGTAAGGAATATCTAAATCATGATTTTTGAAATTTATTTAATTATAATTGAATAATGAAATTGAATAATGATTGCTTTTGGGAGCTTCCCTGGTGGCTCAGAGGTTAAAGCGTCTGCCTCCAATGTGGGAGACCCGGGTTCGATCCCTGGGTCGGGAAGATCCCCTGGAGAAGGAAATGGCAATCCACTCCAGTATTCTTGCCTGGAGAATCCCATGGACGGAGAAGCCTAGTAGGTTAAAGTCCATGGGGTCGCAAAAGAGTCGGACACGACTGAGCGACTTCACCTCACCTAATGATTGCTTTACAGAATTTTGTTTTTTTCTGTCAAACCTCAACATGAGTCAGCCATAGGTATACATATGTCCCTTCCCTCTTGAAACTCCCTCCCATCTCTCTCCCCATCCCACCCCTCTAGGTTGATACAGATCCCCTGTTTGTATTCCCTGAGACATACAACAGATTCCTACTGGCTATCTATTTTACATATGGTAATGTAAGTTTCCATGTTATTCTCTCCATACATCTCACCATCTCCTCCCCTCTTCCTGTGTCCATAGGTCTGTTTTCTATGTTTCTCCATTGCTGCCCTGCAAATAAATTCTTTAGTACCATCCTTCTGGAGTCCATATATATGTTTTAGTGTATGATATTTATCTTTCTCTTTCTGGCTTATTTCACTCTGTACAATACACTCTAAGTTCATCTACCTCATTAGAACTGATTCAAATTCATTCTTTCATTCCTTTTTATGGCTGAGTAATGTTTCATTGTACAATGTACCAGATCTTCTTTATGCATTCGTCTGTTGATGGACATCTAGGTTGCTTCCATATTCTAGCTGTTGTAAATAGTGCTGCAGTGAACATTGGGGTACATGTGTCATTTTCAATTTTTGTTTCCTCAGGGTATATGCCTATGAGTGGTATTGCTGGGTCATATGCTGGTTTTATTCCTAGTTTTTTTAAGGAATCTCCATACCATCTTCAGTAGTGGGTGTATCAATTTACATTCCCACCAAAAGTGCAAACGGGTTCCTGTTTCTCCATACCCTCTCCAGTTTTTTTGTTTGTAAACTTTTTGATGACAGCCATTCTGACTGGTGTGAGGTGATATCTCGTAGTTTTGATTTGCATTTCTCTAATAAAGAGCTATATTGAGCATCCTTTCATGCATTTATTAGCCATCTGTATGTCTTCTTAGGAGAAATGTCTGTTTATGTCTTTTCCCCACTTTTTGATTGTGTTGCTTGTTTTTCTGGTACTGAGTTGTATGAGCTGCTTGTATATTCTGGATATTAATCCTTTGTCAGTTGTTTTCTTTACTGTTATTTTCTCCCATTCTGAGGGCTGTCTTTTCACCTTGCTTGTAGTTCCCTGTGCTGTGCAAAAGTTTTAAATTTAGTAAAGTACCACTTGTTTACTTTTGTTTTTATTCCCGATACTCTAGGAGGTGGGTCATAGAGGATCTTGCTTTGATTTATGTCAGCGAGTGTTCTGCCTACGTTTTCCTCTAAGATTTTTATAGTTTCTGGTCTTACAGTTAGGTCTTTAATCCATTTTGAGTTTATCTTTATGTATGGTGTTAAGAAGTTATCTAATTTTATTCGTTTACATGTAGCTGTCCAGTTTTCCCAGGACCACTAATTGAAGAGGCTGTCTTTGCTCCATTTTATATTCTTCCCTCCTTTGTCAAAAATAAGGTACACATAGGTGCATGGGTTTATTTCTAGGTTTTCTACCTTGTTCTATTGATCTATATTTCTGTTTTTAATGTCAGTATCATACTGTCTTGATGACTGTAGCTTTGAGTATAATCTGAAGTCAGGAAGGTTGATCCCTCCAGCTCCATTCTTCTTTCCCAAGACTACTTTGGTTATTTGGGGTCTTTTTTACTTCCATATGAATTGTGAATTGTTTTCTGGTTCCATGAAAAAATGCCATTGGTGATTTGATAGGGATCACACTGAATCTGTAGATTGCATTTGGTAGTATATTCATTTTCACAATATTGGTTCTTCCTCCCCAGGAACATGGAATGTCTCTCCATCTCTTTCTGTCATCTTTGATTTCTTTCATCAATGTCTTATAATTTTTTGTGTACAGTTATTTTGTATCTTTAGGTAGGTTTTTTTTTTTTTTTTTTTTAATTCGCTCAGTCATGTCCGACTCTTTGCGACCCAGTGGACTGTAACCTACTAGGCTTCTCCGTCCATGGGATTCTCCAGGCAAGAATACTGCAGTGGGTTGCCATTTCCTTCTCCATAGGTAGGTTTATTCCTATATATATTTTGTTGTTGTTGTTGTTGTTGTAATGGTGAATGATATTGATTCCTTATTTTCTCTTTCTGATTTTTCATTGTTAGTATATAGGAATGCAAGTGTTTTCTGTGTATTGATTTTATATCATGCAGCTTTGCTAAATTCATTGATTAGCCCTAGTAATTTTCTGATAGTATCTTTAAGGTTTTCTTTGTTAAGTATCATGTCAAGTGCAAACAATGGGAGTTTTACTTCTTCTTTTCTGATCTGGATTCCTTTAATTTGTTTTTCTTCTCTGATTATTGTAGCTAGAACTTCCAAAACTCTGTTGAATAATACTGGTGAGAGTGGACACCCTTGTCTTGTTCGTGATCTTAGCGGTGATTCTTTCCGTTTTTCACCATTGAAAATAATGTTTGCTGAGGGCTTATCATAAATGGCCTTAACTATGTTGAAGTAGGTTCTTTCTATGCCCATTTTAATGAAGAGTTTTAATGATAAATGGATGTTGAATTTTGTCAAAGGCTTTTTCAGCATCTATTCAGATTATCATATGGTTTTTATATTTCAATTTGTTAATATTGTGTATCACATTGATTTATTTGTGTATATTGAAGAATCCTTGTGTTGCTGGAATAAACTCAACTTGATCATGGTGTATTAGCTTTTCAATATGTTGTTGAATTCTGTTTGCTAGAATTTTGTTGAGGATTTTTGCATGTATGTTCATCAGTGATATTGGCCTGTGGTTTTCATTTTTAGCAATGTCTGTCTGGTTTTGTATCAGAGTGATGGTGGCCTCGTAATGAATTTGGAAGTGCTCCTTGCTCTTCAGTTTATTGAAAGAGGTTTTGAAGGATTGGCATCAGCTCTTCTCTAAATGTTTGATAGAATTCACCTGTGAATCCATGTGGCCCTGGGTTTTTGTTTTTGGGGAGATTTTTGATCACAGTTTTTATTTCAGTACTTGTAATTAAGTTGTTCAGAATTTCTATTTATTCCTGATTCAGTCTTGGAAGATTGAACTTTTCTAAGAGTCTATGTGTTTCTTCCAGGTTATCTATTTTATTGCCATGTAGTTGTTCATAATAGTCTCTTATAATCCTTTGTATTTCTGTATTGTCTGTTGTAAACTCTCCTTTTTAATTCCTAATTTTGTTGATTAGATTCTTGTTTCTCCTTTTTTTCTGTTTTTTGTTTGTTTGTTTTTTGATGAGTCTGGATACAAAAACAAGACCCCTATATATGCTATCTATGAGAAACCCACTTCAGACCTAAAGGCACATATAGACTGAAAGTGAGAGGATGGAAAATTACTCCATGCAAATGAAAAGCAAAAGAAAGTGGGAGTAGCAATCCTCATATCAGACAAAATAGACCTTAAAATAAAGAATATTACAAGAGATAAGGAAGAACACTATATAATGATCAAGGGATCAATCCAAGACATAACAATTGTAAATATCTATACTGTGTGTGGAAAACTTCCTGGGTACCAAGACTTGTGTCAAGAACTTTAGAAGTCTTTGTCTCTCTTGAGCCCCTTCATGGCCCAGTGAAGTTGATGCCATTAAGCCCCATTTAGTAGAGAAGGAAATGGCAACCCACTCCAGTATTCTTGCCTGGAGAATCCCATGGACAGAAGAACCTGGCAGGCTATAGCCCATGGGGTCACAAGAGTTGGACATGACTTAGTGACTAAACCACTACCAACTATGCACACAACATAGGAACACCTCAGTACTTAAGAAAAACACTAATAGACATAAAAGGTGAAATCAACAGTAATATAATAATGGTAAGCAACTTGAACACCCCACTTACACCAATGGATAAATCATCAAAATAGAAAATAAGGGAACACAAGTCTTAAATGATACATTAGATGAGATGGATCTCATTGATATCTTCAGGACATTCCATCCAAATGTAGATGAATACACCTTGTTCTCAGGTGTGCTTGAAACATTCTCCAGGATAGAACACATCTTGGGTCACAAATCAAACCTCAATAAATTTAAGAAAGTTGAAATCGTAGCAAGCATCTTTTCTGACCACAACACTATGAGTTCAGTTCAGTTCAGTAGCTCAGTCATGTCTGACTCTTTGTGATCCCATGAAGTGCAGCACGTCAGGCCTCTCTGTCCATCACCAACTCCTGGAGTCCACCCAAACCTATGTCCATCAAGTCCATGATACCATCCAACCATCTCATCCTCTGTCATCCCCTTCTCCTCCTCCCTTCAATCTTTCCCAACATTACGGTCTTTTCCAATGAGTCAGATCTTCGCATGAGGTGGCCAAAGTATTGGAGTTTAAGCTTCAACATCAGTCTTTCCAATGAACACCCAGGACTGATCTCCTTTAGGATGGACTGGTTGGATCTCCTTGCAGTCCAAGGGACTCTCAAGAGTCTTCTCCAACACCACAGTTCAAAAGCATCAATTCTTTGGTGCTCAGCTTTCTTTATAGTCCAACTCTCACATCCATACATGACCACTGGAAAAACAATAGCCTTGACTAGACGGACCTTTGTTGGTAAAGTAATGTCTCTGCTTTTGAATATGTTATCTAGGTTGGTCATAACTTTCCTTCCAAGGAGTAAGCGTCTTTTAATTTCCTGGCTGCAGTCACCATCTGCAGTGATTTTGGAGCCCCGAAAAATAAAGTCAGCCACTGTTTTCACTGTTTCCCCATCTGAGACAAGATATCAATTACAAGAAAGAAGCTGTAAGAAACACAAACACATGGAGATTAAACAACACATTTCTAAATAACCAGCAGTTTACTGAATAAATCAAAAGGAAAATCAAAATATTTCTAGAAACAAATGACAGTGGAAACACAACTCAAAATCTATGGGATGCAGCAAAAGTAGTCTTAAAAAGGAAGTTTTTAGCAATAGAATCCTACCTCAAGAAACAAGAAAAACATTGAATAGACAACCTAACTTTATACCAAAACAACTGGAAAATGAAAAACTAAAAATCCCCAAAATTAACAGAAGGAAGGAAATCATAAAGATCAGGACAGAAGTAAACAAAAAAGAAATGAAAGAAGCAATAATAAAGATTAATCAAACTAAAAGTTGGTTCTTTGAGAAGATAAAATTAGCAAACCTTTAAATCATGATTTTTAATACTGTTAAAATATTAGTGATATTGTTTAAATGTTAATTCTTGCCAAACTTGGGTAAATTCAATGTAACAGCAATCAAAATTTCAGCTGGACTTTTGTAGAAAATTAAAAGCTGATTCTAAAATATATATATATTACAAAGAACTTGAATAGCCAAATAATGTTGACTAAGAAGGACAAGGTTGAAAGTTACAGTACCTGACTTCAAATTAATTAATTCCACAGAAAACAGCATATCATGACTTTGGTGTAAAATTGTTCATTTATGTCAATAGAATAGAGATTCAAGAAATAATATCTATTAACTTCTCAATGAGTATGATATTTTTACATATAAGCTTAAGTTACTTTGATTATTTGTCTGATCTATGATGCTGGTAGTGATAGACTAAGTGATTCAGTTAAAGCCACCTTGTCCAGGAAGAGGTTATAGATTATCAGCATAAAATGTACTGACAGTAAATTTTTTATAAATAGATAGCTATGTATTAGGGACAAAGAAAACTGTGACAGATTAAGTATTTGCTAATAAATGCCTCCAATTTTTATGACCTTAGAGGAAAATAAAAATGCAAACATTCAGATAAAAGTTAAAGAAAACACAAAATGTCTCTATTTTAATAAATACAAATCAGAATGTACACTTTTGAGCCCAATGGAAGACATCCATTGCTTCACTCCTGCTTAATATAACATCAGTAAAATCTAAAATTCCTCCAATTCTTTCAGTTTAATCTCTTAAAAATATATAACTATAAAGTTCTTGAAATAAAAGCAGGATTTTTACAATAAAACAGAAAATTATATAATTGATTTTTTGGCTAGATACACAATTCTTTATGACACAGCAGTAACTTACAGGGTTTTATATATTCTTTTTTTCCCACAACCAATATTACTGTTTGATTTGGGGAAGTTTCCATGCCATAGTGAAAATTCTGTAGGTAAATAAGAAAGATTCAGTGATTTGGTTAGGTGTCTTCAAGTATACAAAACGATCAATAGTTTTTGAAATAATATTGGAAATTTCTACCTACTATGAACCCTCTCTCCTTGTCTCCTGGTCACTTTCTCCCATCTCCTAAACAGAACTGATACAAATAAAAGCATTCAGTCAACTTCATAGGATCCTACCTTTCTAAGTAGATTAACTATTACATACAAATGTAGTTCATAGTATTTTTTTAATAATCCAAAATGTTAAAAATGTGAAAGAGAAATCTAAACTGAACTGAGCAAATGGTAATTGCTAAAACATAAGAAAAATTTGCCACTGTGGCCATTTTGTTCACAGAAGAATATAACTCTTAAAATATGCTTAATATATTTGAAAAATTCATTAACTTCTTGAAGATACTAGGTACTAAGCAAATAACTCTACTTGTTAAAGAATAACTATAATCACTATAAGAGCTATTATCACTTTAAAAGGTATTTAATTATTGTAAGAATGAGTTCACAAACTGCTGGAAGCCACATCAAAAAGCCATTCTATGTCTTAAGATGAGCTTTCGCTGTCATCAAACAAATGATTATAATATACAATTTTCATTAAACCCCAGAGGCAATGCAGTATTTATTGAACAAGACATAAGAAACTGATCTCTTTTTTTTTCTCTTAAATTCTTTACAAAATTAATTTTTAAGCTACCTAGTTTAGGAACATCAGAAAAATCATAGATTATTAAAACTAACCCATCTGAATTCTTCATATTTTAAAACATTTCCTATGTTTTCTAAGACCTTATAATAGAGAACTTATTTTGTCACACTGTGCTTATTTGGTTAGGTACTAATCTTTATGAAATACTTTGAAACAAGGCAAATGCTCTAATTATTTTTAACATGCAAACTAATTCCTGAAATGAAGGGGAAATGCTAGAGAAAGAATTTGTGCTGGCTGAATGCCTACTATGTTTATGTCAGTATACTGAGTGGAGAAGATACTAACACATCTATGTTAGATATTTTGTTACCACAATACAGAAATATTAAGATGATTTGTCCAGTAATACTGAAAGGGTATACTTTGTACAAGACTGGGCTTTTTTCAATTCTGGGTGCTACATTTAAAGTACAAAACTCACCATTTTAGATAGAACTCTAGAAATATGACCAGGATATTAAGTAGTCTGACAGTGAAAATGAATGGAATATGTTTTCCCAGGGAATAGTAGGATTAATATTATTTTCTGTGTAAAAAGTTAAATGACTGGAAAGACTGACATAAAAAGCCTATGTATTTGTTCTCTAATATCTGTGCAGGCTAGCCTATAAATCAGTAAAGTTTGCAAGTATCAGAGGTTACTCAAAACATATAAGTTTATTCCAAATAATAGTGTCCATCCATATAATATGTTGCTCCAAGAGGAACTCTAATTCTTTTCAGTAGGATTATTTAAGCAATGTCTAAATAAGCATCTGCAGAAATGGAATGAAGGACATTTTTTCATTGAGTGGGAGTTGAATTAAATGTCCTATATAGCCTTTCCAACCATAACAGTTTGTGATTTTATGATAATAATGAAAATCCAAAGCAATTACTCTCACTACAATGTATTTCAAGCACTTTTGGGGAACGCTGAAATTGAGCACAATTATTTATATAATATTTTTTTAGTTAGATCAGGAGTCGACAAACTTTTTTCTGTAAAGGACTATTAGTAGCTATTTTAGGATTTCCAGGTGATATAGATTTTGTCACAACTACTCAAGCTGTCATTGGAAATAAACTTAGAGGGATGATTTGAGAGAATAGCATTGAAACATAGATATTGCCATAAGTAAAATAGATAGTCAATGGGAGTTTGATGCATGACACAGGGAACCCAGAGCTGGTGTTCTGTAACAACCTGGAGGGATGGTTTTGGAAGTGAGGGGGCTTCAGAAAGAAGGGGACACGTGTATGCCTATGACTGACTCATGTTGATGTTTGGCAGAGGTCATCACAATATTATAATTATCCTTCAATTAAAAAAAATTTTTTAAATGGATATAAATAGGCATAATTGTGAACTAATAAAATTGTATATACAAATACAGGCAGATGAGTTGTTTTGGACCATGGACCATAGTTTTTTAACTTCTGAGGCACCCTATATTGTGGGATGGTGCAAATTCCCCCAGACTGCCACTTAAGCAACTTTGGTTTAATCTTGTCTCAACTATCTAACAATTTGGCTAATCTGGCAGGAGCTACTTCTCTATGTTTAAATAAGAAGACTTCCACTAGAGTGTCTCTAAATTTTCTCCAGCACGAACATCTTATGATTGTGTACTAATATATATTTCCTACAATTTATTCATATGCTCTGACCCTCTCATCTCCTCGGGCTGCCTTTTATTCATGAATAAAGCTTGGACATTATTTAAAACAATGAATTAAGTGTCTGAAATTCAAATAAACTAATAACTTACAGTTATTAGTATAAAATGATCCAGAGTTTTGAGACCCACACTGTGCATGATGGACACAAGCAGCAAAATGGAACATCTGGAGCAGCAATAAAACGTCTGCCAGAAACAGCAGGCTATGAGAGCAGTGACACATCTGGTTAAACCTACTAGGAGCTTGAAGCCAGAGAAATTCGGTCATCTGAAATAGAGCATGAAGATACACAACTTTTATTGGTCTTATTTTGTCAGTGCTGAGTAAGTCAGATTTCTCTTACACTCATGCAGTTTTCTCTCTGAAACTACGAAATAAAATGGCTACCCTCCAGGCATTCACTGGCACTATCACTTTTGATGGATTTGTGTTGCCTTGGAGATTTTTAGGAGATATAAGTGTTAAAAAGGGTTGATTTATACTTGACATAAAGCTAAGATTTCTAATATTATTCTGACAGCATTTATGAGCACTATTTTCTTTAATAATGTCTTTTATTTGGAAAGAGATTGGTATATTTGTCTGAAACGGTTTCCAACAATTGAAAGTTGTGAGAATTATAACAGTCTCAATGAGATAACAAATAGACTAGCTCTCTTCCCAACTCCCAAATCTGTGGCTGAGATCTATTCATTCTGTAATTCTCAGCTTAAATACTACTTCCAAGTGTCTTTTCTTGAATTCCAAAGTGTATTCCATCTAAATTCATTTGTATATACATATCTAAGTGTATTTATATATGTGTTGCATATTTTGTTTAATATGCATGCTCTTTCTCTGTGTATCTACATATGTGTGGTTTCTCCATTAGATTATATATTTAAAAAATGTCTTTATTTTCTGTCATTCAAGCACAGCACTTAGCACACACTTCTTGGCACATGTGTATGTGTGTGTGTTAGTCCCTCAATCATGTCTGACTCTTTGTGACCCCATGGACTGTAGCCTGACAGGTTCCTCTGTCCATGGAATTCTTCAGGCAAGAATACTGGAGTGGGATTGCATTTCCTTCTCCATCTTGGTACATAGTAGGCTCTCAATCTATGAATGTTTAACATGCAAATTTATGATTGAATAAATGATAACTGAAAAAAGAAACTGTGTGAGCAGAAATAACTTCATTTTAATATCATTTACTAATCACTAGAGAAATTACTTCTACAGTTTTTCACTGATTCTGAAATAATTACCAAGAGGGTAACTTCTATGAATAGCAAAACAGACTTTTAACATACATTGTTTCATGTTCATAAAATTAAGATGTAATTTTGTTTATCTGTATCATTACATGGTTTAAAATAGAAATTTGAGTTAATACCTTGCTTTCAATACTGGTTTTCTATTTTAAATTCTAATGGAAATTGTCCCAGACCATGTCCTTATCCACAACAGTTCTAAACTTGCCAGGTGTGTGTTTGTGTGTATGTGTGTGTGAGCATTTCTATATACTAACAGATTCAGTTCAGTTCAGTCGCTCAGTCGTGTCTGAATCTTTGCAACCCCGTGAATCACAGCATGCCAGGCCTCCCTGTCCATCACCAACTCCCGGAGTTCACTCAGGCTCACGTCCATAGAGTCAGTGATGTCAAACAGCCATCTCATCCTCTGTTGTCCACTTCTCCTCCTGCCCGCCATCCCTCCCAGCATCAGAGTCTTTTCCAATGAGTCAATTCTTCGCATGAAGTGACCAAAGTAGTGGAGTTTCAGCTTTAGCATCATTCCTTCCAATGAAAACCCAGGACTGATCTCCTTTAGAATGCACTGGTTGGGTCTCCTTGCAGTCCAAGGGACTCTCAAGAGTCTTCTCCAACACCACA
>SJYT01051506.1:181946-201682 GCA_006410635.1 Cephalophus harveyi | reverse complement strand
CCCTGAAGGACCATTCCCTAGGAATAAAGGGGAATGAGGAATATATTGAGCTATTCACAGACAAATTCAACTTTGATTTGCATAGTTCTTGATTGGGTTAAGGTGAGCAGTTTCTGCTTTAAATGCCTGTCAGAAGCTAAAGAAAATCTCTGGAGAATTGCAACATTATCCAGAGCTTTAAATAAAAATACAGATATAGAAACAGACTAACTCGTGATCCAGATATTGATGTTACCAGGTAAAAACTTCAAAATAATGAAATATTTCACCAGAGACCTAACATTTATTTTTCTATTGTATAGAAGTTCTAGAATTGAAAATTGCAATAACTGAAATTAAGAATACAGTTAGTTTTTCACCCAATTAGATATCACTGATTTGGAAGATCAGAAAAAATAAACTTACATTCAGAAATAGAAGAAATGGATCTAAAATAGAGAAAATGAAATACAGGCAGAATAATGTGAAAACGGCTAACATGCATATGATCTAAGTTGTCTAATAAGGGAAGAGAGAAAGAGAAGAAATATTTGAAAAAATATTGGCAGAGCATTTTCCCAAACTGACTAAGGATGTCAAGGTATCAAGCCACAGATTAAAGAACAGTAAGGATAAATCTAAAGAAGGCTACACTTATACACATCTTAACACAGTTGAAAGGCAAAGATATTGAGAAAATTACAAAAGCAGCCAGATAGAACAAAACAAACACACATAATCGAAGGCAAAAAACAATAAAATGCTACTTTAAAATTGCTAAAAAGATTATAGCCATTGACAATATCCTTCAAATATAAGGTTAAAATATACAGACATCTCAAATGAACAATAACAACAAAAGTATTCATTATTAGGACATTCACACTGAAAGAGGCACTAAGAAAAATGGAAAATGGAATATGATCTCAGAAAGGAACCTAGAAATACAGGAAAAGATTGAGAGAGAAAAAAAAATGGTAAATACCAGGGTACACATGTCAATATTAGTACAGAATGTGGGAGGGCCACATGGATTATGTGTTCGGATTCTTGTATTGTCTGGGAAGTGGTATAATGAATTAATTTCCATGAGATTTACCATGTCAGTGACACATCCTATAATCTCTAGGGTAAAATCATGAAGGCTAGCAAATAGATAAGAAAAAATGAAACAATACATTTGACTCAAAAGAAAAATGGAAATATTAAAAGATGAGAGAAGTAAAAAAAAAAAAAAAAGGAAAATTGTATATTTAAATCAAATTATTGGTAATTAATGGACTAAATATTTCAATCAGAAGGCAAAGCTGCTCTGCTCTGACTGGATAAGAAACTCATCCTATAATCTCTAGGGTAAAATCATGAAGGCTAGCAAATAGATAAGAAAAAATGAAACAATACATTTGACTCAAAAGAAAAATGGAAATATTAAAAGATGAGAGAAGTAAAAAAAAAAAAAAAGGAAAATTGTATATTTAAATCAAATTATTGGTAATTAATGGACTAAATATTTCAATCAGAAGGCAAAGCTGCTCTGCTCTGACTGGATAAGAAACAAAATCCAGCTATATGTTACTTACAAAAGATAGATATTTGATGAAGGGTACAGAAAGATTGAACACAAAGTTGGATAAAGGTAAAATGTTTTATATTTGCATGTTTAGGAATGTAAAATTTCCATTTCATCTTTCGTAGTTACCCAGGGTCCGCTTTTAATTGTTTTTAGGGTTAAATGCTTATATTAAATTGGTCTGTCTTAGATAGATTTGATTTAAATGTTTCTCTGAAGTTCAGTATGTCACATTTGTTTAGTTAAGCTTTTTCATTTTGGAGGATTTCAGGTGAATATGAAACAAAAATAAAAAAAAAAATAACTATTTGGCTGTGCTGGGTGAACTGCGTGGGCTTTTTCTTTATTTGTGGTAACTGGGGACTACTCTTAGTTCCGGTGCACAGGCATCTTATTGTGGTGGCTTCTCTTCTTGTTGTGGACCATGTGCTCTAGGCATGTGGGTTTCAGTAGTTGCAGCTCCCAGGCTCTAGGGCACAGGCTCAATAGTTGTGGTGCAGGGGCTTAGTTGTGCCACAGCATGTGGGATCTTCCCCGATCAAGGATCTAACTCATGTCTCCTGCATTGGCAGGCAGATTCCTCACCACTGAGCCACCAGGGAAGCCCCAGAGGCAGATTCTTATCCACTGGATCACCAGGGAAGTCCCCCCAAATAATATCTTAATTTAATATTATTGATTCTTGGCTAATCTTTTTTTTTTTTTTTTTTAACTATATTCCCATCTTTGGCTTATTTTGCACAATTCCCGGATGTCATTTCATCATTCTTTTAGTATATATTACAAAACATAAGAACTCTTTAAAAATAACCATACTATTATCATGCCTTAGAAAAACTAAAAACACCAGGGACTGGTGGTGGGGCATGGGGAGTGATTGCTAATTGGTATTGGGTTTTTTTATGAAATGACAAAAATGTTCTGGAATTACACAGGGGTAGATGGTAGCACCACTTTGTGAATCTGCTAAAAAATCGAACAAACATATAATTGTATAAGAGTACATGTAATTGTGTAAGAGTAAATTTTATGATGTGTTAATTGTATCTTAATTAAAACTAACAAAAGTATTTTCTTGGTATTCAGATAATTTTTTTTTTTTAAGATTTATTTATTTATGGCTGTGCTGGATCTTCACTGCTGCATGGGCTTTCTCTAGTTGCTGCAGGCAAGGATTACTCTCTGGTTGCTGCAGGCGAGGATTACTCTCTCCTTGCTGTGCTCAGGCTTCTCACTGTGGTGGCTTCTCTTGTGGAGTGTGGGCTCTGGGGCCCGAGGGCTTCAGTAGCTGCAGCTGGCAGGCTCTAAACTGATCGCTCAGTAGCTGTGGTGCATGGGCTTAACTGCTCTACAACATGTAGTATCTTCCTGGACCAGGGATCGAACTCATGTTGCCTGCATTGGCTGGCGGATTCTTAACCACTGGACCACCAGGGAAGTTCCAGAGATATGGTATTTTAAATTAGATCTTTCAGTTACTATTTTACAAATTATATTCCTAAGATGTTCTCCTATGTAGAGTTTGTTTGGAAAATGTCTAGGATCCATTGGTGTGGTTACATCTAAGAAAGCCAGATTTGTAATTAAAATTTTTATGTAGTCTTTGGAGAAGGCTAGTATTTTTCATTAGAAATAGATAAAACTCTTATGAACTTCAATATAAAACACCTGAACTTTGATGTGAAATCCGTATTTGAGGAAGGCCAAGACTTCCCTGGTGGCTCAGAGGATAAAGCATCTGCCTGCAATGCAGGAGACCCGGGTTTGATCCCTGGGTTGGGAAGATCCCCTGGAGAAGGAAATGGCAACCCACTCCAGTATTCTTACCTGGAGAATCCCACGGACAGAGGAGCCTGGCGGGCTACAGTCCACGGGATCGCAAAGAGTCAGACACGACTGAGCGACTTCACTTTCCTAAGACTTGTTAGGTGATATTTAGAAATTTTCCAATCTGTCAAATACTACTACTGTGAATTTTAGAATCCTCAGCCATTGTAGAAATAAAGTCATCCACAACTGAATTAGGCCTCCAAGAATCTATAACTCTGTATTTCACAGTTTTTATGATATAATGGTGGTTACAACTACCATTACTATGTAACATTTGAGAACTACTTATGCATTGTGCACTGGGCTGAGTGCTTTAAACACATCATCTCCTTGAGTTTACCCAGCTAATCACCAGAGGAGGGTAGAAATAGTGAAATAATTGTATTGTCTTTCTAGGCTACCAAGTGGGCAAGTTCAGGATTCAAGCCTGAATTGCTGAGTTGAGCAAAGCTGGTAACTGGGCTATGTTGTGGTCATTCAGTCACTCTTTGCGACCCCATGGACTGCAGCATGCCAGGCCTCCCTGTCCCTCATCATCTCCTGGAGTTAGCCCAAGTTCATGTCCATTGAATCAGTGATGCCATCCAGCCATCCCATCCTCTGCCACCATCTTCTCCTGTCCTCAGCCTTTCTCAGCACCAGGGTCTTTTCCAATGTGTCGCTGTTTGCATTGGGTAGCCAAAGTATTGGAGCTTCAGCATTAGTCTTTTCAATGAATATTTAGGGTTGATCCCTTTAGGATTGACTGGTTTGATCGCCTTCCTGTCCAAGGGACTCTCAAAAGCATATTTCTAGTGCCACAGTTTGAAAGCATCAATTCTACTTTCTTTATGGTCCAACTCTCACATCCATACATGACTACTGGAAAAACCCTAGCTTTTACTATATGGACCTTTGTTGGCAAAGTGATGTCTCTGCTTTTTAATATGCTGTCTATAGCTATGGTTTGTCATAGCTTTCCTTCCAAGAAGCAAGTGTCTTCTAATTTCATGGCTGCCATCACTATCTGCAGTGATTTTGGAACCGAAGAAGATAAAAATCTGTTACTGCTTCCACTATTTTCCCTTCTATTTGCATGAAGTGATGAGACCAGATGCCATGATCTTAGTTTTCTGAATGTTGAGTTTTAAGCCAGCTTTTTAGCTCTTCACTTTCACTCTCATCAAGAGGCTCTTTAGTCATCTTCAGTTTCTGCCATTATAATGGTATTATCTGCATACCTGAGGTTGCTGATACTTCTCCCAGCGATCTTGATTCCAGGTTGTAACTCATGCAGCCCAGCATTTTGCATGATGTACTCTGTACATAAGTTAAATAAGCAGAGTGACAATATACAGCCTTGTCACACTCCTTTCCCAGTTTTGAACCAGTCAACTGTTCCATGAAGTTCTAACTGTTGCTTCTTGACCCACATGCAGGTTTCTCAGGAGACAGGTAAAATGGTCTGGTATTACCATCTCTTTAGGAATTCTCCACAGTTTGTTGTTATCCACATAGTCAAAGGCTTTAGAGTAGTCAATGAAACAGAAGTAGATTGTTTTTTTTGGAATTCCCTTGTTTTCTGTATGATCCAATGAATGTTGGCAATTTGATCTCTGATTCCTCTGCCTTTTCTAAACCCAGCTTGTACATCTGGAAGTTCTAAATTCAAGTACTGTTGAAGCCTAGCATGAAGGATTTTGAGCATAATCTTACTGGCATGGGAAGTGGGTGCAATTGCCCAGTAGTTTAAACATTCTTTATCACTGCCCATCTTTGGAATTGGATTGAAAACTGACCTTTCCCAGTCCTGTGAGCACTGCTGGGTTTTCCAAATTTGCTGACATATTGAGTGTAGCAGTTTAACACCATCATCTTTTAGTATTTTAAATAGCTCAGTTGGAATCCCATCACCTCCACTAGCTTTGTCCCTAGTAATGCTTCCTAAGACCTGCTTGACCTCACAATCCAGGATTTCTGGCTCTAGGTGAGTGACCAATCTGTAGGGGCTGAGATCACCAATCTGAGATAATGGACAGTTCTTCTGTGTATTCTTGCCACCTCTACTTAATCTCTCCTACCTCTGTTGTCTTTACCATTTCTGTCCTTTATCATGCCCATCCTTGCATGAAATGTTTCTTTCACGTCTCCAGTTTTCAAGAAGAGATGGCTAGTCTTTCCCACTCTATTATTTTACTCTATTTCTTTGCATTGCTCACTGAAGAAGGCCTTCTTATCTCTCCTTGCTATTCTCTGGAACTCGGCGTTCAGTTGAGTATGTCTTTCCCTTTATCCCTTGCTTCTCTTTTTTGCTCATTTCAGTCGCTCATTCATGTCGGACCCTTTGTGACCCATGGACTGCAGCACACCAGGCTTCCCTGTCCATTACCAGCTCCTAGGGCTTCTCAAGCTCATGTCCATTGAGTCAGTGATGCTTCCCAGCCATCTCATCCTCTATTGTCCCCTTCTTCTCCTGCCTTCAATATTTCCCAGCATCATGGTCTTCTCCAAGGAGTCAGTTCTTCACATCAGGTGGCCAAAGTATTGGAGCTTCAGCATCAGTCCTTCCAATGAATATTCAGGACTGATTTCCTTTAGGATGGACTGGTTGGATCTCCTTGCAGTCCAAGGGACTCTCAAGAGTCTTTTTCAACACCACAGTTCAAAAGCATCAATTCTTCAGCGCTCAGCTTTCTTTAGTCCAACTCTCACATCCATACATGACTACTAGAAAAACCATAGCTTTGACTAGATGGACCTTTGTTGGCAAAGTAATGTCTCTGCTTTTTAATATGCTGTCTACGCTGGTCATAGCTTTTCTTGCAAGGAGCAAGCATTTTTAAGTTCATGGCTCGGTCACCATCTGCACTGATTTTGGAGCCCAAGAAAATAAATTCTCTCACTGTTTCCACTGTTTCCCCATCTATTTGCCACTAAGTGATGGGACCAGATGCCATGATCTTAGTTTTCTGAATGTTCAGCTTTAAGCCAACTTTTTACTCTCCTCTTTCACTTTCATCAAGAGGCTCTTTAGTTCTTCACTTTTTGCCATAAGGATGGTGTCATCTGCGTATCTGAGGTTATTCATAGTTCTCCTAGCAATCTTGATTCCAGCTTGTGCTTCATCCAGCCTGGCATTTTATATGTAGATATACTATACATATAAGTTAAATGAGCAGGATAACAATGTACAGCCTTGATGTACTCCTTTCCCGATTTGGAACCAGTCTGTTATTCCATGTCCAATTCTAAATATTGCTTCTTGACCTGTATACAGATTTCTCAGGAGGCAGGTAAGGTGGTCTAGTATTCCCATCTCTTGAAGAATTTTCTAGTTGGTTGTGATCCACACAGTCAAAGGCTTTGCTGTAGTGAATAAAGCAGAAATAGATGTTTTTCTGGAACTCTCTTGCTCTCTTGATGATTCAGTGGATGTTGGCAATTTGATCCCTGGTTGCTCTGCCTTTTCTAAATCCATCTTGAACATCTGGTCGTTCATGGTTCATGTACTGTGGAAGCCTGGCTTGGGAATTTTGAGTATCACTTTGCTAGCATGTGCTGCTAAGCTGCTGCTAAGTCGCTTCAGTCATGTCCGACTCTGTGCGACCCCATAGATGGCTAGCATGTGAGATGAGTGCAATTGTGTGGTAGTCTGAACATTCTTTGGCATTGTCTTTCTTTGGGATTGGGATGAAAATTGACCTTTTCCAGTCCTGCAGCTACTGCTGAGGTTTCCAAATTTACTGGCATATTGAGTGAAGCACTTTACCACCATCATCTTTTAGGATTTGAAATAGTTCAGCTGGAATTCCATCACCTCCACTAGCTTTGTTCATAGTGATGCTTCCTAAGGCCCACTTGACTTTGCATTCCAGGACGTCTGGCTCTAGGTGAGTGATCACACCATCATGATTACCTGGGTTATGAAGATCTTTTTGGCATAGTTCTTCTGTGTATTCTTGCCACCTCTTCTTAATATCTTCTGCTTCTGGTGGGTCCATCCCATTCCTGTCCTTCATTGTGCCCATCTTTGCATGAAGTTCCCTTGGTATTTCTAATTTTCTTGAAGAGATCTCTAGTCTTCTCATTCTATTATTTTCCTCTATTTCTTTGCATTGATCACTGAGGAAGCCTTTCTATCTTTCATTGCTTTTGTTTGGAACTGTGCATTCAGATGGGTATATCTTTCTTTTTCTCCTTTGCCTTTCTCTTCTTTTCTTAGCTGTTTGTAAGGCCTCCTTAGACAACCATTTTGCCTTTTTGCATTTCTTTTTCTTGGGGATGGTCTTGATAACTGCCTCCTATACAATATCAGGAACCTCCATTCATAGTTCATCAGGCACTCTCTCTATCAGATCTAATCCCTTGAATGTATTTGTCACTTCCACTATATAATCGTAAGGGATTTGATTTAGGTCATACCTGAATGGTCTAGAGGTTTTCCCTACTTTCTTCAATGTAAGTCTGAATTTGGCAATAAGGAGTTCATGATCTGTGCCAGAGTCAGCTTCCAGTCTTGTTTTTGCTGTGTAGAGCTTTTCTATCTTTGGTTGCAAAGAATATAATCAATCTGATTTTGGTATTGACCATGTGGTGATGTCTATGTATAGAATTTTCTCTTGTGTTGTTGGAAGAGGGTGTTTGCTCTGACCAGTGCATTCTCTTGGCAAAACTCTGGTAGCCTTTGCCGTTTCATTTTGTACTCCAAGGCCAAATTTCCTTGTTACTTGAGGTATATCTTGACTTCCTACTTTTGCATTCCAGTCCCCTCTAATGAAAAAAACATCTTTTTTGAGTGCTAGTTCTAGAAGGTTTTGTAGGTCTTCATTGAACTGTTCAACTTAAGCTTCTTCAACATTACCAGTTGGGGCATAGGCTTGGATTTCTGTGATATTTGAATGGTTTGCCTTGAAAAATGAATAGAGATCATCCTGTTGGTTTTGAGACTGCATTGAAGAACTGCATTTCAGACTCTCTTGTTGACTATGATGGCTATTCCATTTATTCTAAGGGATTCTTGTCCACAGTAGTAGATATATGGTCATCTGAATTAAATTCACCCATTCCAGTCTGTTTTAGTTCACTGATTCCTAAAATGTCGATGTTCATTCTTGCCATCTCCTGTTTGACCACTTGCAATTTGCCTTGATTCATGGACCTAACATTTCAGGTTCCCACGTAATATTGTTCCTTACAGCATCAGACTTTACTTCCATCACCAGTCACATCCACAACTGGGTGATGTTTTTGCTTTGGCTGTGTCTCTTTATTCTTTCTGGAGTTATTTCTTCACTCTTCTCCAGTAGCATGTTGCATACCTTCCAACTTGGGGCGTTCATCTTTCAGTGTCATATCTTTTTGCCTTTTCATACTGTTCATGGGGTTCTCATGGCAAGAATACTGAAGTGGTTTGCCATTCCCTGATCCAGTGGACCACATTTTGCCAGAACTTTCCACCCTGACCCATCCATCTTGAGTGGCCCAACATGGCATGACTCATAGTTTCATTGAGTTAGACAAGGCTGTGGTCCATGTGATCATTTGATTGCATTTCTGTGATTCTGGTTTTCTTTCTGTCTGCCCTCTGATAAGGATGAGAGTCTTATGGAAGCTTCCTGATTTGTAGAGACTGTGGGGGAAAACTTGGTTTTGTTCTGATGGGCAGGTCCATGCTCAGTAAATCTTCAATTCACTTTTCTGTTGATGGGTGGGGCTGTGTTCCCTCCATGTTTTTTGGCCTGAGACCAAACTATGGTGGAGGTAAGGAAAAAATGGTGACCTCCTACCTCACTCAGTGCCCCTGACCCTGCAGCAGGCCATTCCTGGACACTCATGGGCAGGTCTGTGTCAGTCTCCTATGGGGTCACTGCTCCTTTCTCCTGGGTTCTGGTGCACACAGGGTTTTGTTTGTGCCCTCCAAGAGTCTGTTTCCCCAGTCCTGTATAAGTTCTGTGGCTTGGCAGTGGGGTTAATGGTGACCTCCTCCAAGAGGGCTTATGCCACACCCACACCCTTCTTTGCTCAGCAATTTGTAAAGCCACCTCAGACAACCACTTTGTCTTCTTGGATTTCTTTTTCTTTGGATGGCTTTGTTCACTGCCTCCAATGTTATGAATGTCTGTCCATAGTTCTTTATGCACTCTGTCTACCAGATCTAATACATTGAATCTGTTCATCACCTCCACTGTATCAGTTCAGTTCAGTTCATTTCAGTCACTCAGTCATGTCCAACTCTTTGCGACCCCATGAATCGCAGCACACCAGGCCTCCCTGTTCATCACCATCTCTCAGAGTTAACTCAGACTCACGTCCATCGAGTCCGTGATGCCATCCAGCCATCTCATCCTCGGTCGTCCCCTTCTCCTCCTGCCCCCAATCCCTCCCAGCATCAGAGTCTTTTCCAATGAGTCAACTCTTCACATGAGGTGGCCAAAGTACTGGAGTTTCAGCTTTAGCATCATTCCTTCCAAAGAAATCCCAGGGTTGATCTCTTTCAGAATGGACTGGTTGGATCTCCTTGCAGTCCAAGGGACTCTCAAGAGTCTTCTCCAACACCACAGTTCAAAAGCATCAATTCTTCGGTGCTCAGCCTTCTTCATAGTCCAACTCTCACATCCATACATGACCACAGGAAAAACCATAGCCTTGACTAGACGGACCTTAGTCAGCAAAGTAATGTCTCTGCTTTTGAAAATGCTATCTAGGTTGAACATAACTTTTCTTCCAAGTAGTAAGCGTCTTCTAATTTCATGGCTGCAGTCACCATCAGCAGTGATTTTGGAGCCCCCAAAAATAAAGTCTGGCACTGTTTCCACTGTTTCCCCATCTATATTCCCATGAAGTGATGGGACCAGATGCCATGATCTTCGTTTTCTGAATGTTGAGCTTTAAGCCAACTTTTTCACTCTCCTCTTTCACTTTCATCAAGAGGCTTTTTAGCTCTTCTTCACTTTATGCCATAAGGGTGGTGTCAGCTGGATATCTGAGGTTTTTGATATTTCTCCCAGCAATTAAACCATAGCCTTGACTAGACGGACCTTAGTCAGCAAAGTAATGTCTCTGCTTTTGAAAACGCTATCTAGGTTGGTCATAATTTTCCTTCTAAGGAGTAAGCGTCTTTTAATTTCATGGCTGCAGTCACCATCTGCAGTGATTTTGAAGCCCAAAAAAATAGTCTGACACTGTTTCCACTGTTTCCCCATCAATTTCCCATGAAGTGATGGGACCAGATGCCGTGATTTTCGTTTTCTGAATGTTGAGCTATAAGCCAACTTTTTCACTCTCCTCTTTCACTTTCATCAAGAGGCTTTTTAGTTCCTCTTCACTTTCTGCCATAAAGGTGGTGTCATCTGTATATCTGAGGTTATTGATATTTCCCCCAGCAATCTTGATTCTAGCTTGTGCTTCTTCCAGCTCAGCGATTCTCATGATGTACTCTGCATATAAGTTAAATAAGCAGGGTGACAATATGCAGCCTTGACATACTCCATTTCCTATTTGGAACCAGTCTGTTGTTCCATGTCTAGTTCTAACTGTTGCTTCCTGACCTGCATACAGATTCCTCAATAGAGGGAAATATAGGACCAAAGACATGAAAGACAAGATCTGTGCCTAAAATGAACTTAGATAGCTCCAACCATCATGTACTTATTTTCAAAATGATTGTAATAAATGTGTGCACCTCTTTCCACTTGCTAGAATTAAGGCATTAATTAGGACTTTTCCAAGTTGGTGTTCAGGTGCATGACCATATTCATTTAAGATAAGAAATGACAATATACAAATCTGAAGCTGACATAATGTTCTTAAAACTTAAAGGCAACTGCAGCAGTTGTTAAAATTTTGATCGACAAGTGACTTTTTTCTGCTTTGTCATTGATTTGAAACTCTGTATAGAAAATGCATCTTCTCTTGTTTGCCTCTTGGCTGAGGCATAATAATCACTGCACTCTCTCATCTCTCCCACCCCTGCTTGGTACCCCACTGACCATATTTATTATATGTATTAAATTTATCCAAGCTGTATAGGAATTCCATAGTCATGCTTTTCTTTGTCCTCATTTGATTCTTTGTACCATATTAATGCATATAAATGATGTAATCATTTTGCTAATTGTTATGGATTGAATTGTATTCCCGCCAAATTTGTATATTGAAGTTCTAGCCCTCAGGCCTCCCAAATATGACTTTCTAGATAGACACAGGGTCTTGACAGAGGTCATCAAGTTAAAGTGAGATCATTGTGATGGGCTGACTTTAATGGGACTGATGACCTTATAAGAAAATAGAAATTTGTACATAGAGGGAATTACACAAAGAGGGAAGACAATGTATAGAGACAAAGAGATAAGATATTCATCCAGAAGCCAAAAAAAGGGGGCCTGGAAGAATTGATACTTGTGAACTGTGGTGCTGGAGAAGACTTTTGAGAGTCCCTTGGACTCTAAGATCAAACCAGTCAATCCTAAAGGAAATCAATCCTGAATATTCATTGGAAGGACTAACGCTGAAGCTGAAGCTCCAATACTTTGGCCACCTGATGGGAAGAGCCAACTCACTGGAAAAAACTCTGATGCTGGGAAAGACTGAAGGCACAAGAAGGGGGCAGCAGAGCGTGAGATGGTTGGATAGCATCACCGGGTCAATGAACATGAATTTGAGCAAATTCTAGGAGATAGTGGAGGACAGGGGAACCTGGCATGCTGCAGTTGTTGGAGTCGCAAAGAGTGGGACACAACTTAGTGATTGAACAACAGTGACAATGAGAACCTCCTAGAAAGCACATGGAACTCTACTCAGAGTCTGTAGTGACCTAAATGGGTAGGAAGTCAAAAAAAGAGGAGATGTATGTATACAAACATATAGCTGATTCACTCTGTTGTAGACACTAACATGACATTGTGAAGCAATTATACTCCAATAAAAAATAATCTTTAAAATGGCAGAAAAGAATGTGGATCCAGACAGTAGTGCATGACAAACCCTGGAGAACCCCAAGCTTGCTGGTGGGATGTCCTGAAAGATCCTTAGGAGATTTTACAGGGTTCACAGAAGCTGAGCTGACATATTATTTAAAGGTAAAATGTGACTATTTAAATAAGTACTTGTGTGTGTGGACTTAGTTGCTCAGCTGTGTCTGACTCTTTTGTGACCCCATGGACTGTAGCCTTCCAGGCTCCTCTGTCCATGGGATTTCCCAGGCAAGAATACTGGAGTGGGTTGCCTTTGCCTACTCCAGGGGATCTTCCCAACTCAGGGATCAAACCTGAATCTCCTGCATCTCCTTCTTTGTCAGGCAGATTCTTTACCACTGAACAGCATGGGAAGCCTGAATCTGTACTTAAAGGCACAATATTGAAAGGCACAGTTCTACTATTGTTGGTTGCCTTCATTCTAGTTCACTAAACATAAGAGTTTGAGTTCTAAATCTGCAAATGTATGTTTCACTCCTTAATGAAGGAGTGAAATGAAGGAGTCTTAATGAAGACTTTATAGCTGAGGATAACATGCTTTAGAAAAAAATGCATTTTTGTGAATCTAACAGCCTAATCTCATTGTTACAGATTGTATACTATAGGAGTTGGAAAGGAGGGTTATAGCCATCTTTTTTTTTTTTTTCAATTAGTTTATAAAGAAAATGAAGGGTATTGTGTTGGCATTTGGTTCTGCAGCATCTGAACTAAAGGTATACCTGAACCAGATTCCTAAATTGAGTGGCTACATAAGAAATTCAGTCCAAAGCAGAAAACGTGTTCTCCTTTGATGTTTCCACTGGCATCAAGTTGAAGGCTATGGTGTCACTGAGCGTGGTGGCTACCTGGGCATGTTCCTTCCTTTCTCCCATGGAAGGACGGGGCTCACTGCACTCTGCTTGAGGCCTGCAGTTATTTTGATGTAGCCGGTCGGATGCCATGAGACAGGAAAACCTGCACTTGAGCCAAGTTACACAAGTGTGCTGTCCTGGCACTAACTTTAATGTGCACCTGGGTTTCAAAAAAGGAAAAGCAGAAACCCAAATTCCTTTCTTTTTTCTTTTGGGATTCGGCCCTAACACCATTTTGTTTAAATTTCAAAGGTTTAAGTTTCATCAAAGTAGAATTTGTTTATGTAAAATTACATACCAGATGTTCACTGCCGTAGAAGTTGTAGGGTATTTTATTGCCAATGTGACCCTAGTGGATTCCACAATTGTAAACTGAAGCCAGGTTGTTTATATAAGGTTTCTGCTATAGACAGGAGAGAAATCTGGTGATGGGGTTGGGGGTAGGGTGGGGTCTCAAAGACAGATTGACCTTATTCTTTTGAAATATCTCTTTTAGGAGTGGATATCATAGACCTTGTAAAAATGGGGGTTTGAAGTACAAATTACTGGCAAGATTTTATATTTTTAAAAGTATTTTATAAATCTCGCCACCAGCCTGGCATATGTGGTTGGAGGTGAGATAAAGTAATACATGAATTCAGGGAGCTGAAGTGTTATTTTTCTATAGCAATAACTGTCACTTCAGCATTCAGCCAACCCCCTGCAGGGTTTGTTGGAATACAGATTGCCAGGTCCCACCCTGAGATTCCAATTCAGAAGTCCTGGGTACAGTTTGAGAATTTGTATTTCTGTCTAGTTCCTAGGTAATGCTCTTGATATAGGCCCAATGACTCCATTTTAAGAACAAGTTGTATAGCAGTAATTCTTTTTTTAGGAAAAAAAAAAAAAAACTTTATTTTATATTGGAGTACAGGCCAGTTAACCATGTTGTGATAGTTTCAGGTGGACAGCAAAGGGACTCAGCCAAACTTCCAAACTTCCTTCCCATCCAGGCTGCCACATAACAGTGAGCAGAGTTCCCTGTGCTATAGAGTAGGTCCTTGTTGGTTATCCATTTTAAATATAGCATGTGTACACATCCATCCCAAACTCCCTAACTATTCCTTCCCCCACTTCCCCTTCATGCCCCACAACCATAAGCTCGTTCTTTAAGTCTGTGACTCTGTTTTGTAAGTAAATTCATTTGTAGCATTTCTTTTCAGATTCCACAAATAAAGGATTTCATACGATATCACTCCTTTTCTGTCTGACTTACTTCACTCATTATGACAAAATTCTTAAGGCTGGCTGCACATCAGACTTCATGAATTAAAGTCTTTAGGAAGAAGGTTCACCTTCTCCATGGCTGATTGAGTATATGGCCAACCAAACTGACCAGTGACCAGTGGCCTAAGGTGTGAAGTGAAAGATAGACTGGGTCTACTGGCTTCTTCTCTGGGATTTGGACCACTGGCAGTGAGGGATGATGGCAAATCCTGAGGGAGATCAAGTCATGTCCAGGAGACCAAACCCACATAAAAGGCTTCTCACACTCTGTCTTGCTGCAGAATCATCTGGAGGGCTTCACAATACAGACTCGAGAACCACTGAAGGAACGGGAGAGCAGAAGGGGCTGACGCATGTAGCAGAGTCATAGAGGTCCCAAGGAGCAGACAACCAGCATGGTGTCCTCAAAGTGTGGCCGCCGTGTGAGCTGTGGCAACATCACTGGGTCTTATTAGAAATTCAGAATCTGAGGCTCAACGGTGAAGGCCACTAAGGGGCACACTTTGAGACCAGCACCCAGGAAATGCCTAACAAACCCCCAGGATAATTCTGAGGCACGCTGAACTTTGAGGACTCATGAACTGGAGCATTGACCCAGCTGCCCTGATTCCAGAAGCAAATTCCAGCCCCAGGCTTTAAGAAGACCAGTGCCACTATGTCACTTCTCCATGGATTTCCATGCAATTCCCTTTATATTATCATTTATGTTTTCCCAACAGACCCTTTTTCTCTTAATGTGGCTCGAGGACTTGATGCCTTAGGAGAAACAGCTCTTTGACTTAATGTCAATAGGAAATTTTAGCCCCAAGAGAGAGATGATGGTTAAGAGAATGATCATTCATCCACTTTAAATAGTTCACATCCCAGAGGGTTCCAGAAAAACATCGATTTCTGCTTTATTGACTATGCCAAAGCCTTTGACTGTGTGGATCACAATAAACTGTGGAAAATTCTGAAAGAGATCGGAATATCAGACCACCTGACCTGCCTCTTGAGAAACCTATATGTAGGCCAGGAAACAACAGTTAGAACTGGACATGGAACAACAGACTGGTTCCAAATAGGAAAAGGAGTACGTCAAGGCTGTATATTGTCACCCTGCTTATTTAAATTATATACAGAGTACTTCATGAGAAATGCTGGGCTAGAGGAAGCACAAGCTGGAATCAAGATTGCCGGGAGAAATATCAATAACCTCAGATATGCAGATGACACCACCCTTATGGCAGAAAGTGAAGAGGAACTAAAGAACCTCTTGATGAAAGTGAAAGAAGAGAGTGAAAAATTTGGCTTAAAGCTCAACACTCATAAAGCTAAGATCATGGCATCCGGTCCCATCACTTCTTGGCAGATAGATGGGGAAACAGTGGAAACAGTGTCAGACTATTTTTTTGGCCTCCAAAATCACTGCAGATGGTGACTGCAGCCATGAAATTAAAAGATGCTTACTCCTTGGAAGGAAAGTTATGACCAACCTAGGCAGCATATTCAAAAGCAGAGACATTACTTTGCCAACAAAGGTCCGTCTAGTCAAGGCTATGGTTTTTCCAGTGGTCATGTATGGATGTGAGAGTTGGACTGGGAAGAAAGCTGAGCACCGAAGAATCGATGTTTTTGAACTGTGGTGTTGGAGAAGACTCTTGAGAGTCCCTTGAACTGCAAGGAGATCCAACCAGTCCATCCTAAAGGAGATCAGTCCTGGGTGTTCATTGGAAGGACTGATGTTGAGGCTGAAACTCCAAAACTTTGGCCACCTGATGTGAAGAGCTGACTCATTGGAAAAGACCCCAATGCTGGGAAAGATTGAGGGCAGGAGGAGAAGGGGACGACAGAGGATGAGATGGTTGGATGGCATCACCGACTCGATGGATATGGGTTTGGGTGGACTCCGGGAGTTGGTGATGGACAGGGAGGCCTGGCATACTGCAGTTCATGGGGTCACAAAGAGTCGGACATGACTCAGCGACTGAACTAAACTGAAACCAGTGGTTCTCAACTTGAGTGTACCTCAAGAGCAATCCCCAACCTTTTTGACACCAGGGACTAGTTTTGTGAAAGACAAGTTTTCCATGGACCAGGACAGGGTATGGTTTCAGGATGATTCAAGCACATAACCATTTTCTGTGCACTTTATTTCTATTATTATTATGTCATTTCCACCTCAAATCATCAAGCATTAGATCCTGGGGATTGAGGACTCCTGCTTTGGAATCACCTGAGGAACTTATAACAATTCAAATACCTAATATATCTTTGGTGCATGGATGTGTTAAGTGGCTTCAGTTGTGTCTGACTCTTTGTGACCCCTTGGAACCCAGGTCTTCTGCATTGCAAGCAGATTCTTTACCATCTGAGCCACCAGGGAAGCCCTGACCAGGGTTTAAACCCATATGATGCCTTAGGTCCTGTTGAATCTGCGATTCTCCAGCATTTTTCTGGTTGCCAGTTTGGTATTTTGGAAAATTAGAAAGATAAACTAGGATTAAAATCATCTAATGGAGTCAGTTAGCCCTGAAAAATTATTTGCAGATTTATTTGTATTTCATCTGAATTCTGCTATTTTATATAAACCTCTTTACACAATTTCTAATCAAGATTTGGAAAATTCCCATGATTAGTCTTGCCAATATGCTTTCTTAATATTTAATACCAAAATATCCAGGCAATTCAAGTGAAAGCAATAATAAATTGATATTAAAAATCCCATCTCCATCCCAAACTCTCCCTTGAAGCCCAGACTCTTATATTTAACTGTCTACTTTTCTCCCTAGGGCTTCCCAGGTGGGTCAGTGGTAAAGAATTCGCCTGCCAATGCAGGAGACGAAAGAGACTCAGTTCGATCCCTGGGTCAGGAAGATCCCCTAGAGTAGGAAATGGCAACCCACTCCAGTATTCTTGCCTAGAGAATTCCATGGACAGAGGAGCCTGGGGGGCTATAGTCCATAGGATCACAAAAGAGTCAGTAGGACAGAACTGAGCAACTGAGCACCCTTTTCTTCCCACACTTGGGCTGAAGACATGCTTAGGTTCAAACTCTGAATCTTATTCCCGAGACCTATGATTTCTCAGCAAGTTATCCCTCCCTCCCTTCTCCTCCAGGTCTCCTCTTTGCTCAGGCTTCCCAGGGAGGAGTGAAGGTCCTTCACCAGGGGGTTGGTTTCCCTCGGGCATGCATCATGCTTTGGACGGTGGATGTGGGGGAAGTGAGAGCGCCAGTTCCCACTGGGGCCAGGAAGGCACTGAATGGCTTTGCTTGCTTCTCCCAGCATTTCTCTCTTCTCTTACGGGAAGATTGTGCCCAAGGTAGTTGCTGCCACTTCACCCCAGATCCTAGAAAAAACTCATGGAACAGAGCTGTCCTAGCTTACTCTAGAACAGCAAGTCTGAGAACTAACTTATGTTTTTCCCTTTAAAAAAAATTTTATTGGAGTGTATCTGCTTTACAATGTTGTGTTAATTTCTGCTGTACCACATGTGGAGAAAAGGGAACCCTCCTGCACTGTTGGTGGGAATGGAAAGTGATACAGCCATTATGGAGAACAGTAAGGAGGTTCCTTAAAAAGCTAAAATTAGAACTGTCATATGACCCAGCAGTCCCATCCTGGACATATACTGGAGAAAGCCGTAATTCCAAAAGACACATGCACCCCAGTGTTCATAGCAGCACTATTTACAATAGCAGACATGGAAGAAACCTAAATGTCCATCAAGAGATGAATGGATTAAGAAGATGTGATACATATATACAATGGAACATTACTCAGCCATGAAAAAGGAACAAAATTGTGCTGTTTGCATAGACATGGATGAACCTAAAGAATGTCATACAGAGTGAAGTAGGTCAGAAGGAGAAAAATAAACACCCTATATTAATGCATATATGTGGAATCTAGAAAAATGGTACCATGGACCTATTTGCAAAGCAAAACTAACTTATTTTTGTATACCACTACTATTTATTTGTTTGTTCTGCAGCATGGATAATACAGCTGTCAAACTGGCTCCTCCCTACAATGTTCTGCTTTTATTTTCCTTTCATCAATATTATGAAAATCTATGTAAAACAAATATAAAAGGTGTGAAGAACCAAGCTTAACAACCATAAAAATATGTGCTGTATTTGTTTTTTGCTTCACATTTCTACTCATTTCTCTCCCATCCTTTTCTTTCCTGACATATTCAAAAGGAAATCACAGACATCATGTTATCCTCACCCCCAACACAGACTTCAGTGTGAATCTGAAAACAAACAAACACTATTTTATTCTATAATGCTTAGGTGACTAGCACATCTAACAAAATAATCTTTCTAAAATATTTTCTAGTGAGACCACTTGAAGAGTTAAGTCTCAAGTCTCTTTTGAACAACTTTTAATGAGAATGTTATCCCCTTTCTTATGGTTAATTTGTTTTCATCTCACTGACTTGTTGAAGAAATGGAGTCAATTGTACTGCAGAATATGTCACATTCTAGATTTAGCTAATTGCTACTTGATGCTGACCTTTAACTTGTTTCTGTATCCCAGAAATATAAGTGGATTAGAAGTTAGATGCAAAGACTCTATCAGATTAAAGTTCAAATATGTACTAGAAAGAGAAGAATACTCCATGAAAAGCGAAAGTGAAATAGAAAGTCGCTCAGTCATATCCAGTTCTTGGCAACCCCTAAATACTCCATGGTTGGTGCCAAATACTGTCTACTGCATCCACCAGTTGTAGCCCTATGGTGCCTGATTATGTCATGTTTAGTGAGGTCAGAAAGTGAAGAGGAGCTAAAAAGCCTCTTGATGAAAGTGAAAGAGGAGAGCGAAAAAGTTGGCTTAAAGCTCAACATTCAGAAAACGAAGATCATGGCATCTGGTCCCACCACTTCATGGGAAATAGATGGGGAAACAGTGGAAACAGTGCCAGACTTTATTTTTTTAGGCTCCAAAATCACTGCTGATGGTGACTGCAGCCATGAAATTAGAAGACGCTTACTCCTTGGAAGAAAAGTTATGTCCAACCTAGATAGCATTTTCAAAAGCAGAGACATTACTTTGCCGACTAAGGTCCGTTTAGTCAAGGCTATGGTTTTTCCTGTGGTCATGTATGGATGTGAGAGTTGGACTGTGAAGAAGGCTGATCGCCGAAGAATTGATGCTTTTGAACTGTGGTGTTGGAGAAGACTCTTGAGAGTCCCTTGGACTGCAAGGAGATCCAACCAGTCCATTCTGAAGGAGATCAACCCTGGGATTTCTTTGGAAGGAATGATGCTAAAGCTGAAACTCCAGTACTTTGGCCACCTCA